>VCAZ01000159.1:312154-512154 GCA_005784505.1 Bagarius yarrelli | reverse complement strand
GAGTCACATTCATTAGTAAAGCTGAGAGGGCTAAGGGCCTTGCTCAGGGGCCCAGCAGCTGGAATTGAACCCACTATCTTTTGAAAATGCACAGTATCATAAATGAAGATTGAGTTCAGTTGTCTCTGGAATCCTGATATTGAGTGTATTTTTAAAGCAAAGTGAGCTGTAAGTGCGGACTGGAGTTCAGCCAGTTTCTTCTTAAAACTTTATTATAATTAAAAATGATTTGTTGTATTTTTGCACCTAAACGAAGGCGCCGACGGCATCTACAGACTTCATTTTTCTTAAGACGGCAAAAAAAAGATGAAGAATATTTCTTCCTTTATGATCATACAAAAAAAAAGATTACATCATTCAGTAGTGTGAAATTTAGCCGTGTTGTTTAAACAAATTTGTTTTTTAGTGCGTCAAAAATAATCACAAAAATAACTCTGTCTCACTGATATAAAATATTTTGTAGACAATTTGAAATAAAATTAAAAAAAATAAATAAGTGATAAAGGACAAGATTTTAAAAACTGACATAAAAATAATTACATTTGCAGTAATTGGCCGACGTTCTTATCCAGAGAGACTCACATTTATACATCTTTTTGATTGAATAATAGCACGTCCTGTCCTCCACTCTTTTAAAATGAGCTCATTTGTTCCATGGCACTGATTTTCTGACTGTCAGCGCTTCCGCCAACCTGATGGAGAGACTTGCGTTTACGTTGTGAGTGTAAGCCTAGTGCTTTCATTTCTGTGTGGGGTTTATTCCACTCTGAGCTTTATTGTTTCTGCTGACCCATCTCAGACATGAGACAGTGAGTTGCATCATCACCAGAACATGCCCACTCCCTCGGTTACTATCTCTAAGAGCGAAACCCAACGTGTGCGTACAGTCTGAATGACTTGCCTCGTAGTATTACTAATAGACGCATTTCTTTCCTTTGATGTCCTCTCTCTCTTTTAGTGGGTAAACCACACAAGTGTAACTACTGTGGGCGGAGCTACAAGCAGCGAACATCATTGGAGGAGCACAAAGAGAGGTGCCATAATTACCTGCAAAGCGGTGGAATAGACTCCGCCCCTAATCCAGGTCCGTATGCAGGTGAGTTGGTCAGGAATTCTGTATGTCAGGATTTTGAGCAAGGGCTGTAGTCATGGCAACCAGGGCTAGCCTATCTCTTTATGGCGAAACAGTAGGCGAGAAGTTCCCAGATGATTTATTTATTCAGAAGTACGCAGATTCTGACGTACGAGAGACAGTTTACTATCCCATAAACCTGCGTTGGAATTTTTACTAAAAATAAAATCCTCAATAGTAAAAAGTATTAAATATAAAATAAAAACAAAAACTGTCAAAGATCCACATGTATGTTTTTCTATTTATCTGTTTATTCGTTTTATTTTTAGACTGGTAATGGAGCTTAGCTTTCATCCATTTCTTCATCTATTTGGCTACTTGTTTGTCTCTCCATCCATCCATCCATCAGTCCATTCATCCATACATGCATCCATCTGTCTTTCCATCTGTACACCCTTTGCAGGTCATAGACAACTTTTTGTTGTCTGATGGGGCATGAAATCCATCCATTTATCTGGCAGTCCTTCTTCTATCTATTTATCTGCCAATTCATCAATCCATCCATCCATCCTTCAATCCATTCATTCATTCATTCATTCATTCATTCATTCATTCATTTATCAATCCATCCATGCATTTTACCATTTATCCATCTGCCAATCCATCTATTTATTTAATCCATCTGTTCACCTATCTATCTTCAATCTGACAATCTATCTATCTCTCAGTCATCTACCCTCGATTCATACAGCCATTGATCCAACTGCCAATTCATGTAATAATTTATACAACCGTTATAAATGTATTCATTTATTTAGGTATCTTTACATAATTAATCTGAAAATCCATCTATATAAAAATCCATACATCCACCAATCTATCCGTCTATCTATATATCCATCCATCCATCCATCCATCCATCCATCCACCAATGCAGATATAAATCGTTTTGTTGCCTGGTTGGGAATGACTACCATCCAATCATCCATCAAGCTATTCATCCTTACATTCATCTATTCATATGAGAATCCTTCCATCCATTTATTTGCAGATTTATTCATTCCTCCATCCATCCATCCATCCATCCATCCATCCATCCATCCATCTATCCATCCATCTATCCATCCATCCATTAATTTAACTGTGTAGCTTTTACTGCTTGTTTAACCATCCATCAGTAATTAAAATAGTAGTTGAGCCAAATGTCATGCATCAGTATCAGATTTTTACTAAATTCATTGATCTGTACTGAGCACAACTGTCTGGTTGTCTGGTTGGTGTGCATTTTAGTTTTCATCTTATCCATGTTGTTTAGTCTGTGTTATAAGCTCCACCCAGTTTTGCATGATATAACTAGGACACCTAAATGTCTGACCTCAATCTGTCTGTTAATAAGAGGTCACAAGACTTTTTTTTTTCATTACTGCACCGAACGTCCTCATCTTAGTTTGACTCATGCTGTAGACACCAGCATCAGCCACCATTTAGACAAATCAACTGTTGCTATCCTTATAAAGATGCACTGAATGGTCTTAACTAGGAAATTAAATACCAAACCGGTGTATTTTCCTATTGATAGCTGCAGTATCCCAGCATGTGAGTATTATCCAGTGTGCTAGTTTATCTAGTACCTCAACTCGAAATACAGTCAGCAATGGAAGTAGTTTGTTTGCAAAGAAAACCCCGTTGCTAACCTACCTCAGGTGGGTGATTAGGTCATAAAGGGGTCACAGCCATAGTACATCTGGTGTACTAGGACTATTTCACAGAGAGAATTTAATACTTTCAATGGATGCCATTCTTACTCCCTGCAGCGTATGCTTTTGGAAAAACCTGCAAAGCGTTAGACTATCGTTAACGCTGACATTAAGCTTATATTTCTAGAAACCTAAATCCACTTTATAGCACATATATACCATAGTCTAGATGCATAATATCCCTCTTTCCTGTACAGCAGAGATTCCCAAAGAGCCGAGACCTCTGGGAGACATACCCGGGATAGTGGCCTTCGAACGGCCGCCTGTCATCGAGAGACTACAGGCCAGCGTGACTAAGAGGAAAAGCACCACGCCACAGAAATTTGTTGGTGAGTTTCTGTTCTCCAGTATAGAACAAACGCTTACCGAGCTAATAACATGTTGGTGATGCGACAAGAGTTTGAGAGCAGACACCTCACCAATGGAAATACTGTAGCCTTAGTCAAAATGAGAACTGACTGCTAAATATAACCACAAATATTTCCTTTCGAGGCAGAGATCATAATGTCAGTAATATAGGCCAAGAGCCAAAACAGGTTTGACTTGAAAATAAGTAAAAAAACGACTGTTGTAGCTGGAGGTATAATGATATATATTACCGTAACTATACCATATTATATATTATGATCTAAAAACTATAATATATATATATATATATATATATATATATATATATATATATATATATATATATATATATATATATATATTTATTTTTTTATTTTTTTTATTTTTTTTATTTTTTTTTACTGTTTTTTTTCTTTATCTCTTAAAAAAGGTACACGCGAAGTCTCCATCATGTGCAACGTTAGGCGCAGTGTGGTCTCGGGGTGAAGTGTTTGCTAAATCCATACATAGGAAAGCAAAAGAGAGAGCGAGCCTAATTTGTTACAGGCTGGAGATGTTTTTTCCCCTTGTGGTTTTTTTCACACCTGTAAATCGAGCGCTCACCACATCCACGTTAGGCAGGGGTTAAATTCGCTCACCCGGCTCTTCGTACGGGGCTTTCCGACTTTAGAGCAAAAAAACATTAAAAACATACAAGAAATGATCGAAAACTCAAAAATACGTCAGCTGCCTTTTCTCATGTCATGACGTTCTCGTCTGGTGTAAAGTGTGATTTGTAAATTTTTTTTAATGAGTACTGAAAATACAAATTAATTATAAACATCATTACGTCATATATTTAATAATTAGCAATTGTTTAAAAAATGTATTAATAAAATATGTAACAAGGACTTTACCTGAAGACGGCTTTACACTTGTTCGTCCGAGACAAATTTTGAATTCCTGTAATCCAACGCTAAAATCTGTTGTCTCTGCTCGCTAGCAGAAGATTTCCTGTATTGTGGCTTTTCATATAAGAACCATCAAGCCAAGAACCAATAGGAACATGATGACAAAGTTAGTGCGACAATTTCAAACCAACTTGGGAAAATGTTGGAATGAGTCCGGTGGACAGAACAGCAGGAAGAGAAACTTATTGAGTTATGAAGGAAAAAGAATTGTTTTTATGACGTGTTGTCACTGCTGTTTTTTTCTGCTACCGTTTAGCAAGAGAACGTGGGTTACTGGACCTGTTACGGATTAATGACGTAAAACTCCAGACAAATTTCTTGTTTGCGTCCACTTTTTTATGCGTCTTGACCATCGTACAATCTGACATTATGACACATATATTATCCTACAGTTTGACACGGGGATCATGTTCATACTGTCTGACAAGAAACAATCGTAAACAAGACTTGTAAACATGTACAATTATAAACAAATACTTTTTTGTAAGATACATGAAATGTGGCTTATGAAAAGGAAGTTTCAACCTTTGGTTATGTCATTTTGTTGTGCAGGAGAGAAGATGATGCACTACTCTTACCCAGACCTGAACTTTGATGTAGGCCTTAAGTACGAGAAGGAAGCGGAGATCATGCAAGCTCACATGATGGACCAGGCACTCAATAACCCCCTCTCATATATAAACCCTGATACTTTACGTCCTATAACCTCGTACCCGTCGATGGCTATGCCTGAGGTGGTGCCCATGGTGAACCCCCTGTTCCACACGGTGTACCCGCTCGGCCCCCGCCTGGAGCGTCCTAACAGCCGTGAGTCTCTCCATCTGCCCCATCACCCGTCCCACCAACAGGACTTTTCTTCTCGCGCCAACGGTGCTGTCCCAGTTACACGGCCCAAAATGTCCCAGGCAATGCGAGGGAACATGCACGACGGGCGAGAGCGCTCGCCCAGCAACAGTGGGCACGATTCAGCCGACTCGGCTCGGAGCAGCCCACGAGACAAACCACCCAATCAAATGAGCGCCAGCAACAGGACCGGGCTGGCACGACCAGACGAGAACACCCACCAGCCAGGCGTCAAAGACAGGATCCGAGTGTTTGGCCCCGAGGGAAACGAGGTGCGGGTGTTCCAGTGCGAGCACTGCCGTGTGTTGTTTTTAGACCACGTCATGTACACCATCCACATGGGTTGCCACGGCTACAGAGATCCCCTCGAGTGTAACATCTGCGGCCACTGCTGCAAAGATCGCTACGAGTTCTCTTCACACATCGTCCGTGGTGTGCACAACTTCCGTTAAGGAGATACAAAATACATACATAGCAAATATGAAGGTTTTTCTCCAGTGGGTTTGATTTTGATTTTTGAAGGCCATATATTTGGGAGCGGGTTTTTGCGATAAACATATAGAGGATGTGAACACAGTAAATTTTCTCCCAAACACTCATTCATTTTTTATCTGCATTATCCAAAAAAAACAGAGCAGCTATATAACCTTAAATATCATGAAGGCTTGTCTTTTTTTGTGTTTTGTGTTTTCTTGCTATTATTCAGGGGCTTTTAAAGACATCGCCATACGTGAGCATCAGGAACAAAGTGCACTTGCATGCATTGGACCTTCAGGGGATTCAGGATAGACTAAGACATCTTTTTTTTTTTCCTGCCGTGTTTTCTCAGTGCCTTGCCGATGTTTTGACTGTTATGATTTGGAGCTTGCCTGTTTTGTCGTCCGTGACATGTTACTAGAACCTTTAGAAGCTATTTTTTCTTTGTTGTTGGTTTCATTTTTGTTTTATTTTACCATGAGTACGTGCAGGATCACACTCTCTTCATCATGCTTGTAGCTCGATGTAGCTTTCTAGCCACGTCAATACGCCAACAAGCGGCATTTTTTTTTCTTTTCATTACTATTATTTGTGCATACCTTCATAAGCCTTATCGTTGCAGCGGTAGCACGGCAACGTCTCGGTCATTAACCCACTCGCTCTGATCTCAGCTCGCACTTTATTACGCTGCTTTATGATGCTGGGTATTAACTGTATAAGCGCTTGAGGCCAGCGAACAGGGTATTAGCTAGTTTTTTTACATCTCAGGTTTTGGAACGAACCGTTTCTTTGATGTAGTGTAACGTAAAGTGTAGTGGAAATGGTTTAAGACTAAATGGAATTTAGCTTCCCGTGTGTCACTCGATAGCTAGTCAGACCTGCGCGTTAGCCAGTGGAGTCGTCTGATCTCCAAGGTAAACGCTGTACATTCTACTTAATAAAACCAGTTTATTCCAGTACATCCTATTGTAGTGTTTTTATACAATATTCCTTATTTATAAGTTTATTTTTATTATATTATAAACATGGAACAAAAAATGTGTTGTTTTTTGGGGATCCGGAACGAATTAATGGCATTTTAATTCATTTCAATGGAAAAAATTAATTCGACATACGAATAATTTGAGTCACAAGCTCCGACACAGAACCAATTAAACTCATAAGTCAGGGCACCCCCGCTGTATATCTGAAAAGGAAAAGATTAAAAACGCTCAATTATTTTTTTTAGTTTTAGTTTATTATTTGTGTGGTAAAAATTTGGTTTATTAAATATACCACAATGTCTATAATTCTCTGATTGGACTGTGAGTTAATTTACATTTATAGAACAGCTCTTTTGTAATGAAACACTTTGCAGCTGTTAGCTTAAGCAAAGCTCTTTTTTTTTAATTGCAACAAAATTTTTGCTAAATTGACAAACTGTGTTTTTTTTTTTTTTTTTTACTTTTAAAAATATTTTTAAAGAAGCAAAAAAGAGATCAATTGTTTGTATTTGATATATAAATCAAGCTACATGAACAAAACAACTGGATTTATTTTTAGTTAATGTTGTTTGTCTATACCAGCATGCCAACATAATAATAAGAATTTTATTCCCTTTCCTTCTGTTGTTTATATTTTTTCACCTTTCCATTGTTAGTTTTTTTTTTTATATTAGATAAAATGACAATTGGTTAAATCAGACAAACAGCTTTTAACAATACAAACAGTACAGTTAAATCAGACAATACAGACGGTTAAATCAGACAATACAGACGATTAAATCAGACAATACAGACGGTTAAATCAGACAATACAGACGATTAAATCAGACAATACACACGGTTTAAATACAAACAGTTAAATCAGACAATACAGACGGTTAAATCAGACAATACAGACGGTTAAATCAGACAATACAGACGGTTAAATCAGACAATACAGACGGTTAAATATAACTGGAGTATTTATTTAAAGCAGCTCATCTGTGTTTCTGTTTCATTGCTGGTGTTTTTTGCACCAGGAAAGTGCAGGAAAGTCTCGAGCTTGGAAATCTCTTATGTCTGATCAGTCGAACCCTCGTAGCCTTATTGCTTCCTGTTTCTTCAGTGCTTTGAACGTTCTTTCTCACTTTGGGGTGTTTTTTCGTCTGCACGGTAATCAGTGTTATCGTCGTGTGGCTTTGTCAGCTTTTCCTCTTTTTTTTTCTTTTACTAAGTGGATTTTGGGTAAAAACTGTGAATGATCTCCTGGTTGTGAGTCGTAGCACTGATCAAACACACATTCCTGTATTTTTATTGTTATTTTTCTCTTACAGAGGCAGCGTTACATACGTGCAGTTTCGTTTTGAAAGGATTTTTGTGCCTTTTATTTTTTCTAAACAAACATTTACAAAGTATTGAAACAGAAATCGACCAGTCGTTTGTATTTTATGGATTTTGTTTTCATCTTTTCTGTCATTTTTTTGTGCGCTGTAGCTTTCAATGGATAATTGTACAATTTGTACAATCAATCTGGAAATTTGGTACATATCATGGCTTACAGTCTGGCTTGTGTTTTAAAATATATATATATTATGTAGAAAAAGGCTTTAAAAGGACCCAAAGAAGGAGGTGAAGGACGCATGGACGTATGTTTACAGTCGCAAGCACACGGGTGTTCATTTTTTAAATCACTTTGGGATTAATGGAAAGTACTTGAAGTTAAATCTGTGGCACTCCGACGTGTGCTTGTTATTCCATTTATGTGTGTGGGGGATAAACGTTACTGTAAATATATATATTTTTGTGAAAGAAGTGTTTTTTTTTTTATTACTGTGGGCTTTACCGTCAGAAAAAAACGAGGCCTTGCAGTGTATTTTTATAAATATATATTGTATAAATATATATAGTGACTATATATATATATATATATATATATATATATATATATATATATATATATATAAATATGATTGAAATGCAGTATATTTTGGTACAGAAGTCAAACCGGGTTCATTTTTTTCTTCTGTGTGTGTTTAAACTCTTGGGCCCTCTCAGGTATTGTGTTGCCAAGATGCCTAGAAATGTGGTATCTTAATGAACTGATACGAAAAAATGATTTTTGAAAAGAAAAATAAGTTTTTTTAACAGAAATAACCAAAATGTGATGTTAGTGTGTAAAATCCTCTGAAGGAGAGCTGTAAGGTGTCGGATTTTATAGAATGGATTTATCTTTCTGCATTAAATACCTTTAAACTGGCAGAGTGTTTGTGTGCTTTACTGCTGTCTTCGCTCTTGTTTAGACTGTGGACGTGTTTCGACATAAGAATCATCAGTTACTGTTGTGTGTGTGTGTGTGAGGACTATCTATCTGTCTGTCTGTCTATACTATCTGTCTGTGTGTTTCTCTGTCTGTCTGTCTATCTATCTATCTGTCTGTCTATACTATCTTTCTGTTTGTCTGTCTGTCTGTCTATCTATCTAGCTAGTTGTCTGTTTCTGTCCATATGTGACTGTCCATCTGACAATCTGTCTATCTATCTGTCTATCGATCTATCTGTCTGACTATCTATCTATCTGTCTATCTGTCTGACTATCTAGCTGTCTGTCTGTCAATATGTAACCCCCAAAAATTTAAGAACAGTCAAAAAAAATAATTTAAATACTTAGAAATGTGAACATAATAAAATTCAGATTTGATGACTGAAGGCTACTGGAGATTTCCTTCCATTGGTTCATTTTATATACTGTTACATGGTACCACCTTTAGGGTACAACACGTTCTTACTATTGGCAGCACATGGTCCTCCAGATCATTTATCACAGTTAGCTGGCTAGCTTGTTTCAAACAGAAGACAACTATAGCTACTTTGCAGCTCAAATGAACTTCCCACTTCTGATTTAAGTCAAACATTTTTAAACAATCACATCATAATGGCTTTCATTCTAACCTTTCTCAAGCAGTTGTGGACCCTACAGCACACCCGAATGCCAGTCTATCTCCTTGATCTGTGTGTTCTTTGTAAAGCTGGCATTTCCCTATGCCCCCCATCAGATGCTGTGATCTTCTCTGAAGCCCCTCTGAGCAACCTGCATGCACAGCCCAATGTGAAACCTGCTTTGTTGCTTTATTGAAGAGGGGTTTCGATGCTGAAGATAAGATAAGATGTGACTGTATCTCCTGCACGACCCTTTTTGTTGGTTTGTGGCTGTTTCTTGTTTTCTAGACTTGGCTGAGATGATCTAGCATGCACATGACTCACATCCTGGCTGGTAAAGTTCATATATCCAACAGCTTCTTATGTGCCACTTTGATTTTTAGAAGATCGACCCAAATTGGTCTTGCACAGTTTGGTAAGGACAGATTAGATATTTATTTGAGAACTTGTTCTATGCAGTGCCAGTTAGTTCAGAACCAACAAACAGTCAGCAGACAATGAAAAATGTGGAGAACAATAGAGATATGGGAGGAATGAAAAAGATCGATTCAAAGATTAGTCAATTCTCAGAAAATGGGTGAAATATAAACATTAGGAAGAAGTGGTGGCTCAGTGGTTAAGGTGTTGGACTACCATTTAGAAGATTGAAGGTTCAATTTAAAGAACCACCAAGCTGCTACGTCTGGGTCCTTTACCAGGGCCTTTAAAACCTCAACCTCTCAGTTAGATCTAAAAAAATGACATAAACGTAAGTTTTTAGTATTAAGACTTGGCAGAGTCCGTTTGCCAAATGTGGTATTTCAGGGTTTGATTCCGAGCACCACCAAGCTGCCACTGAGCAAAATTGTATAAAAGAGATGAATGTAAGTCGCTCTGGATAAGAACGTCTGTCAAATGCTGTAAATGTAAATGTAAATGTAAATGTAAATGTAAATGTAAATGTGATGTCTTCACAGCTTTCTTCTGCGGTTAATGTGTCATGAGCCACAGCTAATGTGATAAAGCCTCCTTTTTTTGATAACTTTATTATTCTAACCACTGGAAACGAACAAAAGTTTATTTTAATAGTCGATAAATTCGACAGCTGCTGTTGCTCTTAAAAAATATGATTACAAACATTCCTGGAAGTCTTTTGAAACTATTTGCTTCAGCTTTTTGAGGAGCCTGTTAGGTTGCTGATTAGAAATTTCTCCAAGCAAAGTGTTTAGAATAGTTAAAAACGATTGCGGCATGTACCAGAAAAAGAACAAAAACCAGAGAAATGTCACTCTTTGAATGTCACTCTTTTTTTTAATTCTCAGAATGTTTCGAAAGAATTGTATAACCCTGGTGTCTTCAAAGCAACATCTTTGCTTGCCCTGAAAATACTTATTGCATCAAGGTTTACAAGAAATGATCTTCTTTTGCACCGTTGGTTTTTTCCAGAGTTACACCTGATTCAGGTCACAAAGTCCTTGATCGTTTGCCAGAGAGTTCTGTCAGTTTTGACACAGCTGCTGCTCTGTGGTGTTTGTTATTTGGCACCAGAGATTTCTCCAGAACTATTGTGCAACAGCAAATGAGACTTATTCCAGTTTTTCCTGTCTGGTGGCATAGGGGTTTGTCTCATCTAGCCTTTTGAACCATTGGGAAATGACACACCCTGAAAAAGAAGCATTCTATCTCGTTGTGCTGTTATTGTTATGACCTAAAAATCCTAGCTGGTAAAACACTTACACGAAGAGATAAGGTTGAGGGACATGTGCTGGGGGGACTTTCAGGCATATCCAGCTCTACCAGTCTTTAACTTAGACATGTCCCCTTTAACAAGTCCCAGAAAAGCAAGGGCACTCCATCAAATGGTGGTTATATTTAACAAGATAACCCTAGTCAGATCCAGAAGAGTCTTGTTGCTAACGAAGAAGGGAAATGCAAGACACTGTATAAAGAGTAGATCAGATCAGTATTGGTACTTAGGACAGAGAGTGACCTTATTTCCCCCTCTCGGCTTTCCAGCACTCTGTCTGTGGTAAAACATAAGCCTTAACCAGTTTACCAACATTTATTTTTAAAATGCTACCACTTTGGGTTGTTTTGCCATTACCTGACAAGTTATACTAATTAGCAGAAAAGGCGAGATGGTTATGAACTCATGGTTTTTACAAAGGTCAAGGCCTCTCATTCTAATGGTGGTACAAGTCAACAGCTGCTTAAGAGATTTGGTACTGTTGCCTCTCAGCAAGAAGGTCACAGGTTCTTATCCCAGGAAGGGGTCTTTCTGTGTGGAGTTTACATGTTCTCCTGTAGCTTGTGTGTGTGTTTACTTCGGGTTTTCCGGTTTCCTCCCACAGTCCAAAAGGTGTTTGTTTGGTTGACTGGTGATTTGAAATTGTCCATAGAACTCAGTGTAAATGTCAGTGTGTGTTTGTGTTTGTTTGTCTGTATGTGACCCTGTGATAGACTGGTGTCCTGGTGACCCCTGCCTTTTACCCAGGGACAGCTAGAATAGACTCCAGCAGCTCCCTGTAACCTTGATTAGAAAAAAACGGGTATAGACAATGAATAGATGGATGGATGGGTTCTTCGACATAAACCAAAAGCCAACAGTAGCAGGGGTACAGTTATCTTCTGAACACCAAGAACTAAAGACAAGTTTGTTTGCTATCAAGCACCAACACCCCCCCCCCCCCATCAACCAATTTGGGTGACTTCCTGTTTCTGAATGTGAAAGATGGGGAAAGAGAGAAAAGACTGCTGCAAAGACCTCTGGGTATTGAGCTATCAGGGTTTGTGGTTAGGCAGTTCGGAGAGCTAGGTCGCAATCTAAAGCGAGAAAAGGAATGAGAAGCAAAGGGGGGGCTTCCACTTCTCTTCCTCACCAGTCTCAGAGCAATGGCCTGAGGGAAACTACCAACCATCTTGTAACATCAACCATTAATTACAGGCAACAGAAACCTCTGAACTTCTTGTTTTAAACCGAAGATCGGGGAGATGAAACACGCTCAGAATAAACACTGTTTTACAAAACGAGATGAGAAGAAATAAATAGTGTGGAGTGCGAGTATACGGCTGCACCTGGGGGTTAAAAAGTGAAAGGAGATGTGTGGAAAAGGAGGCATCTGTAATGTGGTGTGGAGAAGAAAGAAAGAGAGAGTGAGTGAGAGAGTGAGAGAGAGAGAGAGAGAGAGAGAGAGAGAGGACCGTATCTGGAGAGAGAAAGGTGTGGGAGGAAGGAATGAGAATCAGAGGAAAACAGTGAAACGGTGGTTTGGTAAAAATGGCTATGCAGCTGTCAATAACTGAAGTGAAAACAGGAAACGAGTGAAGATGACTCTCCTAACGCATCTGACACTCATATGACAAGGAACGTGAAGGTATTTTAGGCCTCCGGGATGCAGAGGGATTTTAAAGCAAGTTCAACAGTGCATGCGAGTGTGAACTACAACCCGCTGCCAGCAAAAGATGCAAATAAACAAGCACACCATGTACAAGGCATTAAAGTGTTACTGCACATTGTCTTCACAAGCACTCAGCCTCAGCATGCAGGCGTGAACTTCTCACTCACTCTCTTCACTATCTCACATCCTGAACAGGCGCTTGAGCGCTTCGGACCGAAAAGGTCAGCAGAACGAAACCACACTGTAGAGAAGAGAATCAGAAAGCACGAGACATGAGACAGGAGACAAGAGACATGAGACACGCTGTAGGAGAAGTTTCGTTCCATGATTTTAACAAGGATTCTGATGAATTCTGAAAGAAATGCGAACTGGAATTTAAACTCTTTGGTTTATAATTTTTTTAATGAAATGACTATATATATATATATTTTTTATAAAGCTACGACTTTAATTTTGATTTGAAACATTTTTTTTCAATTCTCACAGCCGGCTGTAAGATACCACAGCAGGTCACCACACATCTGATCAGGAAGTGGTAGCTCAGTGGTTAAGATATTTGCCTTCTGATTGGAAAATTATGGGTTTGATTCCCAGCACCACCAAGTTGCAACTGTTGGGCCCCTGAAGGCCCTTAACCTTCAACTGCTCAGTTGGATTAAAAAATTAGGTAGATATAAGTTGCTCCGGACAGGGGCGTCTGCTAAATGCCCTAAAAGGAACTTACTTTAAACCCACCCATCCATCCATCTATCCATCCATCCATCCATCCATCCATCCATCCATCCATTCATACATCCCCATCCATCATTCATCTATCCATCTATATCCATCCATACATCTACACATCCGCCTAAGCCCCACAACCCACCCATCCATCCATCCATCCATCCATCCATCCATCCATCCATCCATTCATACATCCACCCATCCATTCATCTATCCATCCATCCATCCATCCATCTCTACACATCCGCCTAAGCCCCCAACCCACCCATCCATGCATCCATTCATCTATCCATCCATCCATCCATCCATCCATCCATCCAACGCACTCATCCATCCATTCATACATCCACCCATCCATCCATCCATCCATCCATCCATCCATCCACCGAACCAACCAACCACCCATCCATCCACCCATCCACATTACGTTTATGCTACTTTTATGGAACTGAATAGCTAGTCAAATCACAGGATGCTCATTAATCCTGTTTCTTGCTAATTCTGAAAAAATAAAGGTTGAATTAAATATGTGTGCTGTCACATGGTTTGTGCAAACTGTCACATGACCAGAGCAGTTTACTTCCTGGTTGTATATAAATAAATTAATAAATAACTATTTTTTAAACATGACAGTTCACACTAGTGTTAAAATAATTTTAATCTTCTTTGTCCACCTTTAACTTCTGAATATATTAAACGTTTATCTGTGTGTTGCTGAGGACCAGGGGACGTGTCCAGAGGAAGGTGTCTGATGAACCACCTTTTCACCATGTGGGTGTGAACACACTGTCCCTCACCAGCCGACCACCGATGTGAACTCATGAGTCATAGAAAACTTAGCACTTACTATAGGCCCTAAGCAGAACGTACACACGGTAGTCTCATCAACATGACAGGATGCGGATCAGTCCTACAGTTTCTCTCTAATTAAATAAAAGTAAATAAATATAAATATACTACAGAATTCTGTAACATAAACCCATAATACCAAAATAAAATAACCCAAATAAAAAAATAAATTAAAATATACAAAGAAGGACAACCCGGTGGTGAACTATTTTAATTATTTATCCATAAATAAAATAAAATAAAATAAAATAAAATAAAATAAATAACAAAAAAACCCAAACATCTGGGCAAAAGATTTTGGGCTCAACTTTAGAGAAAAGGTGCAGACCATAAAATAAATAATTAAAGCTTTAAAAATCATTTTAGTTTTCATCACTGAGTTTTAATTGTATCGATGTTACATTCAATTTTTCAATGTTCCTGTTAACTCCACACCAGTCCAGCAGAGGGCAGTGTTTGATAGACAGGATAAAATAATAGAAATACTCAATTTATTATTAGTTATTTTTAAATGTAGTTTATTTATAGCACCAGATCGGTGAATATATATACATTTTTATTTTATTATATTATATCATTTCACCTCACTTTCCTCCACTGACCTCTCAATCAATGAGCAGCTGTTGCCAGGCGGGGCAGGGGGGGCAGGGGGCCCCAAATAAAGCTAGCTACTTACTACATTTATGTTAACAATAAAAATTAAACAAAAAAGTTAAATACGCATCACAAATTAATAAGAAAATAAAAACATTCGTTTCTACTTTTCCACTGTTGATCAGATCATTTACTGATTAATCAAAATAATATGGACTGTATTTTATTTGTGTGATTTAAGCACAAGATTTTGGATCGTTGTGATGTATGTTATGCCTTTTATTGTTCTTCCTTTGGCTCCCTCTAGTGGACAATTATTAGTTTTCTGGTTTTTATGTCTGAATTCGATCGCTATAAATGGCTGAATTATTTAATCTATAATCTTAAATTCACTGATTCCTGCTACACTTATTGCTTTCTTTAATATTTGACTTAAACATCAGCATTTTCACTGTTTTAGCTAGCAGTAAAGATCCATCGTCACCATGGAACTGTTTACAGATGGCATTACTGACAGTTTGATTTTATCGTTTGTTTTTTACGTGAGATTTGATGAGATAACAGAACTGATACTTAGAGTAGAGACACTGCTCAGAGCTAACGCTAATTAAAGCTAATTAGTCAGATCTGGTGAGTCGAGTGCAATGACTCGGCTTTGTTTTCTAAAGTCAGCGTGGTTTTTTGGGAAATACAGCCTGTGGTATGTTGATGTTAGTTAAATTTTGAGATGGTTCCTCCTACACAGTGCTGAAGAGAGGAGACACACAGGAGACTTCAGCTGAGAGCTAAAAGTGTGGGCCGAAATTTACACCAGACTCTGATTAATACTATAATACGATATGAACACACACACACACACACACACCACACACACACAGCTCCAGTAATATGTGCATACGTTTTTTACATACGTCTGATAACAGTGTGTACTTTTTTTTATTTTCATTTTACCTAAGACCACATCTAAACTGTTGCTCATCTGGACACACACACACACGCAGATAAACATCAGGAGTGTAAAGATTTGTGAGATCGAGTAACTGTGAGTCATTTTACCTCATGGGTGAGTAAAAAATAAACAACATAGAAAAAAAATCGAACGTTGCTTAAAGAAAAAAATGAATTAAGCAAACTGATAAGAATGAAACTGCGGTGTGTGTAAAATCATGTGAAATCTGTGTGATCGTAAAGGAACGAGGTAAAAAAAGAATATAATAAAAAAATTCTTACTCTAATATAAAATTATTGCTTATCCAGAGTTGTTAAGGGCCTCGCTCAGGGGCCCAGCAGTGGCAACTTAATGGTGCTGGGAATCGAACCAGTTTTTTAGATTTACATTTACATTGGCAAATATTCTTATCCAGAGTGACTTCCATTTATCTCTTTTATATGACTGACTAATTGGCGTTAAGGGCCACACTCAGGGGCCCAGGGGTGGCATTGGTGGGAATCGAACCCTGATCGTCCAATAAGTAGTTCCACTTGGAACTGTAATCTAATTCTGGTAGCTGATTTAGTTTTTTTCACTTTTACTGGTAGTTGATGTACTTTTTCCTTAAGTACGTGTCCGAGCCCAAACGTCTTTACTTTAACTTGAGTAAAAAGTGTAGTCAGTACTTTAACTTTTACCCCAGAGTGGTTTTAAACACCAGTATCTGCACTCCTACTGCAGTGAAGGGTGTGTGTACGTTTACCATCTCTGTGTATGAGCGTGACAGTGACAAACCCACAGGAATCCTAATGAAATATCAGCCGCATTCAGCTGTCAACTTACCGCCATGTCGCGTGTTAATGAAGTGAGAAACGAAGAATCTTTTACCCTGTGCAAGAAACTGTGCTGTCCAGATGAAGTAGCGTGGATTCTTAACTATTCTATCAACTTAATCTTAGATTTAAATTAAAGTCAGGATTAAATATAATTTGAATCCTGGAGAAGTGGTGGCTCAGTCACTGAGACCTGGAAGACCGGGTTCGATTCCCAGCATCACCAAGCCACCACCGCTGGGCCCCTAAGCAAGGCCCTTAACCCCTTATTGCTCAGTTGTATAAAAAAGATAAATGTATTTGTCTGTATCGGTCTGTCTCTCTCTGTTTTGGTCTCACTGTCTAACGGTCTCATTAACCGTTTCCCCGTCTGTTTTCATGGTTTCAGTGGTTCTTTTTTTTAACATATCATAAACTAAATGTTAAATATGAAAAATATAATAGATTAAAAAGCAGTAGATTTTTTTAGTGTCATTAACAGTAATATCCAGCAGGTGGCGCCAAAAGATTCACAGATTTTTAATTATTTATAATTTATGGATCTGAAGTTTTGATCATATTTTTGATCCGATTTTTTAATATTTGCGGCTATTCATGAATTTACTTTATATTTTTTATACTGTTTATTTTTTTATCAGGTCCAAACTAAAATCTCCCAACCTACACAATCCTATATAACACATTACCGCACTTATTCAGTGGTTCATCTACCAGCATACTTCCATTTTAAATACCTACATATACAGAATAGACAACATATAATAAAGGTTCCAGGAAAAAACTCCAAAGGCATTCTCACATGGTTCCATAAAGAACATTTCAGTAAAACTATTTCCCTAATACCTTGCTTGTCCACTAGATGTCAGCACTCTACAAGAAATCCTTTATGTCTTCAGCTTCGTGTCCTGTTCTGATTATTAGGAAGGAGCTGCTCTAGTAGGTCTATAAAGGCAGGGGAGCCACTGAGGGGAGAAAAGTTTGGATAATTCCAAGGGCGTTGCACTACAGAGACCCCAGAGATCTGTGTTATTAGCAGTAACAGTGGAATGGGTGTGGTAGGGGGCCCAACTTCAAGTTTAATTTGTGCCATGATGGAGCTCGTAACTCAGGTACTCCTATGTCAAATCATTTTTCTATTGAAATGAATTGAAATGCCATTAATTCGTTCCGGGTCCCAAATAAAAACTGCAATTTTTTTGTTCCATGTTCTAAAATAAGAAAACATAATATAGATATAACAAATATTGTATAATAACACTACAATAGGCTGTACTGGAATAAACCGGTTTTATTAAGTATAATGTACAGCGTTTACCTTGGAGATCAGACGACTCCACTTGCTAACGCGCATGTCCGACTAGCTATCGAGTGACACACGGGATGCTGGACAGATGTTACGCCGTTCACTGTGGCGTTCGTTAGCGTTTGGGGGTCTGAAGCTTGTAACTTGAATTTTAGCTCACAACTCAAAGCAGAAAATCGACAGAAAGACAACTCGTATCTCCAAAAACTCACTGGTTGGAACATTTGCAAGCTGTAGGAACGTTTCCTGTTAGCTGGGTAATTTTACAGTTTAAACCTAGTAGTAACGTTTATTTTATTAGTTATGTGGCAGTTTGCTTACTCCTGTTAGTTTCGCTTAGTTTTGCATTTGATTAAGACTTCTTTCATTCTTCAGTAAACAGATGACAAACAGCATTCGTGTTCATGCACAAATTTACAAACAAATTGTGTTTATTTCTATAACAGAACAGTGAATTTACATATTTTCCATTTAAGGAAGGGTCAGAACAAGGGGTCAACCATGTAAGCATTAAGGCCTCGCTTAAGGGCCCAACTGTGGCAGCGGTGTTGGTGCCCAAATCCTGATCAACTAATTAACAATGCAGAGTTTTGTATTGAGCTTTTGCGTATTTACTCTATAAATCATTTCTAAATTTACATATGGACCCCTGAGCAAGGCCCTTAACCCTGGATAAAGGACATTATTTCACTGATGTTGTCCAGATATATCTCAAGCAGGGGTGCTAAGGGGGAAATTAGGACGATTCTGAGGTCACACACACTTTGGGGGCCCTCAGAGCGGAATGGCTGTGGTAGGGGGCCCAACTTTAGATTCTTTCATAGGGCCCAAAATTTCCTCTGGTGCCTCTAATCTCAAGATCGCTCACATTATATCTCCACATCGGTTCTCGCAATCCCGCCGGAAAACATTCAAGAAAAATAAATTCAGTGGTTCCCCCTGTGAAAGCGTTAGGGGGCCGGGGCACTAAGGTGGTGGTCATGTAATCGTCCGGATGTAACACGGTAATTCTGCCCAATACTCAGCAACTTACTGCTCTCTAATGCAGCGCTTAAGCTACAGACTTGCTGGCCCATTTACACACACGGATGACTGAGCATAAGCCTGAAGATGTGGGTGTTAAATATCACATTTGAGCACAGATCAGTGGAGTGTGAGAGTAAATTATACGATATCGTTTAGGTGTGAAATTAGTGTGGTTTTAATACACGGAGCTGGAAGCTACATGGCATGACACAAGTCTCTGGATGGCGCCCTCTGGATGACGTGTATCTCTCTGGATGACGCCCTCTGGATGATGTGTATCTGTCTGGATAGTGTGTATCTCTACAGATGATGTGTATCTCTCAGGATGATGTGTATCTCTACAGATGATGTGTATCTCTACAGATGATGTGTATCTCTCAGGATGATGTGTATCTCTCAGGATGATGTGTATCTCCACAGATGATGTGTATCTGTCTGGATAGTGTGTATCTCTTTATAGTTATAAATAGAACAGTTTGAGCTGTTTTGTTTTTTAAATTCAGTTTGAGGCTTATAAATAAATGTCTCACATTAAAATTAAAAGTCTAACAGAGTGATGTGCGCTTTATAAATCTGCTTTTTTGTCCCATAAATCGATTTAGCAGCTAATTATTGTTTTTAACATTTGGGGGCAGTGGTGGCTCAAATGGTTAAGGTGCTGAGTTGTTAATCTGAAGACCAGAAACACCTGGGTTCAAGCCCCACCTCCGGCAAGTCAACCACCGCTGGGCCCCTGAGCAAGACCCCCAACCCCCCCCGCCCCAGGGGGCGCCGCATCACAGCCGACCCCGTGCCCTGACCCCCAACCCACCAAGATGGGATATGCGGAAAATGCATTTCATTGGCTCTGTACACGTACCTTACACAATGAATTGAATATTCTTCTTCTTATTATTATTATTAGCTTGATCTACTAGGTACTAGTGCACTTCATGATTATGACCACTAGATGCCGCTAAAGCACACCGTACTAAAATTTTTTTTTTTTTTCAATAAAAAAAAAAACCTTTTAAAGGAAATCCTTCCTGCTTTACAAACTTTCATCAGACGAAAATGAGAAGCTAAATGAGAGAGATCTTATAACAGATGGTACAGGTGTGTTTTGGTTATATTTTTAAATAATAGCAGATACATTTATATTTAAACTACAGCATTTAACACTTTTATTAAGAATTAAATTTATCTAATTTTTTAATCCTAGTTAGAAGCACATCTTTGGCAGACTAGTGGTGCTGGGAATTAAACCCATACTCTACTGATTAGCAGTCTAACACCTTAAAAATGTGTTTGTATGGGTGGAGCCTAAAGTAATGGTGCAATAAACTAAGTAAAATAAAAGTAATTTTCCAAAATGGCCGCCATGTGGCCTTATATCACTTTCATAGTCTAAACCGCATCAATACGTCTCTGCTTATTAACCTCATGACGTGTTTGATTATTCAGCAAATGTATTTCAGAAATATTTTTAAGGGATTTAAAATGGCAATTTTCAAAAGAAAACTTTTGACATTTCTGTGGTATTTCTCAGGAAATCGTTCATCATGATGACGGAAGCTTCAAGTTTCACAGCTAGTTTATTTCTCTACTTGTGTTGTTGCGTCCTCTGAATGCTCATCTTTGTCTATCAGCAAACTGCAGTCACCCAGAATGCATCACTGCCGTTCTCTTGTGCTCCGACCGCCGCAAGTGTAATAAGAGATACAGGGGAAGAGGGACACGGGTAGACATGCGGCCCTGCCAGGTTTGATAAAGCCGCTTCATTACTGGTTTATTGTGAATGTGTGTGTGTGTGTGTGTGTGTGTTTGTATGTGTAATTAGTATGCACAGCAGAGTCTCCTCAGTTCTGTGCTTTATTAATGGCCATTGCGCTGTTAGGCCTCATCAATTACACAAATCATGGCATTATGTATTAGATTAAGCTCGAGCTCAGCGTCAGGAGGATTTACTGATCCTGAACCGCTCACCTTTATAACGCTTCGGTACCAATGCAGCTGGAGACCGTGCCGCAGGAAGCCATGCTAAACAATCAACTGTCGTTCTGTATCACACAGCAGGTCAAGTTCGCTTATGGCACTGAATTAGGCCCAGTTTACAGATTGCAGATTTTGATGCCCGATTAAAATTTCTTGACTACAGATAAACTTTGATTTAATGGTCCCGGAACCAACAGACTTGGACTTAATGAACTAAATCCGCAGAGGGGTGTGTGTCCGAATGGAGTACCAATATGTCCATGCAGAGCCAACAAAATTCACTAGTTTCAGAATTGACCGATGTTGTTTAGTGACACACGTAGCAGGCGATGTTTTTATCGCACACACACTGTATATATTCAGACAGTGTGTATAGTATATACTGTACTGTACTGTATGTACTGTGTGATTTTAGCCCACAAAAAAAACAATGATTTAAATTAGATTTTTATTAGTTTGTTAAATCAAAGTTTTTCTGTATATGCGATTACATCATCTTTTAACACTGACCCGTATCGATATCTGCATTTACACTAAACACAAAAACACAACCCAATGTGGACGTACTGACCAGAAAGGAAACCAAAAACAGCGAGACAATCAATGGACAAAAAGAATATTTAGTATTTTGCTTCCACATCATATTTAAAGGTCGAATAAACGATAAACTAAATAAAGAGAGTTCTTATTGCAGCCTGGACGAATGTAGCATTAATCGCTAAGATAGAAATCTCTTTTTTTAATAATGCAATATTTTTTTTGCAATATATCTAAAAGTTGCATATGCTGCTGTTGACATCATTTATGTGCTTTTTCATGTTCACACAGTCGTGGGAGCTTCAATCCCAGTCATTTATCAGTCATTTCCAAATATGACTGGGATTGAAGTTTGTTTGGATGTCCATCAGTCTAAATTGTCTTTATTGTAATGACACAGTTTATGAGTGTCTGAGAAAACAGCCCCTTTAACCGTTTGGCGGAGTTTGTGCCCTGACAAGATTCAGTGGCACAAGACAGACAAACAAACAAATAAATAAACAAACAAGCAAACAAACAGATATCAAATATCAGATTCGTGGTTTTTATCAGCAATGTGTGATAAATGTGTTTGTTAGCAACGTCCCCCTCTACTGGACACACAACAGTACTACAACTACTACTCATCCCAGATACAGCCAAATTAGATATGAATCAATTTAAAGCTATAAATAAATAGATTAATTTATTCATTGAATATTGACTATATAATTGATTTATTACACTAACTTGTTGATTAATTAATAGATTGATTCATTGATTGATTAACTACATAATTGATTTATTACACTAATGTTGGTTGATTGATTGATTGATTGATTGATTGATTGATTGATGATTGATTGATTATTTGATTGATCGTTTGATTGATTGATGTTCTAATTGGTTGAATATTTGGCTGATAATGTGTCTATTAAACAGGTGTTTGTCCTTAACGCAACACGCTCTGTCTGTGTGTGTCTGTGTGTGTCTGTGTGTGTGTGTGTGTGTGTGTGTGTGTGTGTGTGTGTGTGTGTGTGTGCATGCATGCGTGAGACACACCAGATATTTTAGCATATTGTAACTCTGAGAAGTTTTTAGTGCAGTCTTTTTTTCTTTCTTTCTTTCATTTTTTCTTTCTTTATCTTTGTGTGTGACAAAACAAAAAAAAGTGTAACATTTTTTAAATCACATGTCTGTTTGTGTATGTGTGTGTGTGTGTGTGTGTGTGTGTGTAAGGCAGTGTGTAGATAAGCTGTGGTGTTTTCTTTTACCCGCACATCAGGTTTTTTCACATTTTATAAGTTTACAAGCAGTTTATATGTGAAAGGTTAGAGCGTACTTACATGTCACAGGGTGACTTACATTTATCTTTTTTATACAACTGAGCAATTGGGGGTTAAGAGCCTTACCCAGGGGCCCAACAGTGGTGGCTTGGTGGTGCTGGGAATCGAACCCTGATCTTTTGTGGGTCAGTCCAACACCTTATTAACTGAGCCACCACTTTCCTGAATAGTGAACGTGGGTATAGAAGATATATGAATGGATGGATGAATGAATGGATAAATAATTAATTAGGTCGAAAAAAAGTTTAAATAAATTAGCAGGAATGAAGTTTATTCAGTAAATATTTTGTTAAAATTATTAACTATTAAATGTCTTAATTAAAATTAAAAATTAAAATTTCTTGACCTACATTAAATAATTGTTAAACTACAACAGTCATCAGAAACTGCTTATGTTGTTAAACACACACGCCGCCATTTTTATTTGCTCTTCCAGGCTTCAGATGTGATTTTTGTAAAAAAAACATGATCAGCGTCGAAGTTTACAGTTTTTTACAGAAAGCACAGCAAACATGTAACGGTCTTCTGGAGTCTGTGTCCTGACGGGATGTGGTGGCACCAGGAAGAGCTACACTATAATAAACAGGTGGTTTTAATAATATGGCTGAACGATGTGTGATGGTGAAGTGGTAGCTTAGCGGTTAAGACTGCTGATAGGAAGATTGTGGGTTCAATTCCCAGCAGCACCAGTTACCCCTGCTGGGCCTCTCAACCTTAAAGTTGTGCATCTGCCACATTAAATAAATGTACATCTATCTACTTTGTGTGTGTGTGTGTGTGTGTGTGTGTGTGTTAGAGAACAATAAGGATACAGTTACCAGAGAAACCTATGCATATCTGTCTGTCTGCCTGTCTGTCTGCCTGTCTGTCTGTCCCCTGCGGAAACTTGGATAGTTTGGCATGCACTTGAATCTTGTATACAGTGAAGCAGGTGCACTGGGAGCGCACCGTGAACCAATGAAAACACAGGTGGGCGGAGTTTATTCGTAATTAGCCTCACTTTGGACCAATCCCGGCTGTAGTGGGTGTTACCACTCGAGCAGGTGGGCGTGTCCTGTCTGGTTTGTGGCGTCGCTGCGTAGAGAAGTCTGACTACACACTCATACACACACACATGCGCGCCCACACGCGCAGATACAGAGACAGAGAAAAGAGAGACAGAGTAATGGCATGAAGCATTAACAGAAGCAGCAGCACCATCCTGACCCAAGCGCTTCACACACGCACACACACTCAGCTACAGTAAGCCACCCTGAACTTTGGCATCCGCTCGAGCGCCGTGCGGCTGATTTGCGCTCAGAGCGGAGTGAAAAATCCTGCAGCGCCAGTTGAAGTGTTTTACGCGCGGACGCGCCGCGGCTGTCGGACATGGGAGCGGATTTATAAGGAGCTTTTTATCCGGAGCTTTGATGGGAGTTGATGTGTGTTTTTTCGCTCCTGTGCCGAAGTGAGTCATGTTTCCTCCCTCTGCTTTCTGCTGCCTGGCTTTGCTGATCACCGCGGCGCCGCTGCGAGGGACCAACTCACAGCAAGGTGAGCGCGCGCGCATGGGTTGCCAAATCCGGCGCGGGGCTTTTACGCAGTGGGGGTTTGGTTTGTTTGTTTGTTTGTTTGTTTATTGTTCGGTTTCAGTTGATGTCATGAGTTTGGATTACTTGAGTGTGAACTGGAAAATAAATCATCAGCGAATGATCTTTCCTCAAGCTGTAAAACTCTACAGGCTGTTATTATAGGATAGCAATTAATCAGTTATTCTTTTCGCACATATATGGACATAATAGTGCAATATATACACACACACACACACACACACACACACACACACACATACATATTCTTTAAATGTTGTTAACCAAAATATCAGAATATAGGAAAGTGAGCCGCATCACTGGAGTCGCCGTTTTCAGTCCTGATCTCTGAAATCTCTGAAATTATAATTAGTTTAGTCATGTTTTAAGGTGAATTTAGGATGAAAACAGTAACTACAATCTGGCAACCTGTTCATGCGCGCAGCTTTATTCTCTCTCTCTCTCTTTCTTTCTCTCTCTCTCTCTCTCTTTGTCTCTCTCTCTCTCCTTCTCTCTTTGTCTCTCTCTCTCTATCTCTGTCTTTAATTCATATTTTATTATAAATTTATTTGCTTAATATAACCTCATACATGTATATAATAATAATAATAATAATAATAATAATAATAATTAATTATTATTATTATTTATTATGGGATAGACTCCAGCAGATCCCCGTGACCTCGAATTAGGGGAATAAACGGGTATAGAAGATGAATAAATACATAAATGAATTATTATTATTATCATTATCATTATTATTATTATTATTATTGTTATAAAATAATACCATTAGTAGTAGTACTATTAACAATAACAAAAATAAAAACTATGATATATATATTTAATACTTATAGTTATTTTTAAATACCGCATTTTAACATTTTTCCAAGTTTTTTTAAGGCTCTGTGTCTAAATAAAAAGCAAATAAAACATCTTTATATCCATTTACTGACATATATAAAATATTCATTTCTCTCAGAATAAAAATGTATTTATTTTTTTCTGTTATATAAAACACCAATTTTACGCACCAAATAAAACCTGTAATGTTTTTCTGTCTCATTAATACGTTTTAAAGCTACACCACACTCTCCTTGTCCTCCAGATTACATGAAGATGGATGTTTATTTACTAAAAGTTGCATTGAGTGTATGTACGAGTTTGTGTGTGTGTGTGTGTGAGTGTGAGTGTGTGTGTGTGTGTGTGTGTGTGTGTGTGTGTGTGTGTGTAAAGTTATTGGGTTCTGTTACAGCATCTAGGGCGCTTTATTTAAACCTGTGTATGTGTGTGTTAGACTGGATAGCACACATGTAATTGATAAGACTAAATAGTTTTATTTAAAGTTGTGTGTGTGTGTGTGTGTGTGTTTAGTATTTGTTTGTGCACTGTTTCCTGGATTCCGTAGCTCTTTCCCTGCAGTAAACTGGAGTGAACAGTAGAGGGCGCAGTCTCAGTTTGCAGTCTGATCTGTGCTGTATTGCCTTTTCTCTCAATATAATTCATGTTTGTGTTCTGGGGTTGTGGAGAAAATCTGCAGTTTAAGATTTATGATCTTTATCATTTTGAGGGACTTTATATTAATATATATAAAGACTTTATTTATATATATGAATAATTTAATGACTGCAAAACCCTTTATTTAGTTTGCTGCAGTGTTAAAATCTGGTGTCTTTTGTCGGTATTGAAGCTTAAAGAAATCACGTTAGTGTTCATAAACCTTAAAGTGGCCACCATCTCCACATGGTGGTAGTACGAACCGAAGATGTTTACAGGACTTTCATCTCTGTCACACTTTCTTTCTTTCTATATATATATATATATATTCACACTTGATGATTATTTGTTTTAGAAGTTTTTAGGTAATAAACATTACAAATTTGTATTTATTTTAGTTTTCTATTGTCAGTCATGACATTTAATTTTACCCATGACATTCAATAAATATTCAATAGACATTAATCGTCACCATCATCATCATCATCATCATCATCACTATCATCATCATCATCATCATCACTATCATCATCACCACCATCATCATCATTATCAACATCACCACCAGCATCATCATCATCACTATCACTATCATCATCATTATCATCATCATCACCATCATCACCATCATCACTATCATCATCATCATCATCATCACTATCACATCACCACCATCATCATCATTATCATCACATCACCACCATCATCATCATCACATCATCACTATCATCACATCATTCATCATCATCATCATCAACCATCATCACTCATCATCATCATCACCATCATCCCATCATCATCACCATCATCATCATTATCATCATCATCACTATCATCATCATCATCATTATCATCATTATCACCACCATCATCATCATCACTATCACTATCATCATTATCATCATCAGCACCATCATCACTATCATCATCATCAACATCATCATCATCACCATCATCACTATCATTATCATCATCATTATCATCATTATCACCATCATCACTATCACTCATCATCATCATCACCATCATCACTATCACTATCATCAACATCATCATCATCACCATCATCACTATCACTATCATCATCATTATCATCATCATCACCATCATCATCACCATCATCATGATCAGGTTACAGTTTTTGTGTATTCTTTGCTCTTCTGCTCTGTGGGTATGTGGTGTTTATTGTTTATTGTTCCTGTGAGGAGCTTTAATAACGGCAGTCTTTTTTCTGTGTAATATAAAGGGACACTACACAACCGGCCATCAGCTCATTTCGGTGATTAATCTCCGTCTCTGACAGCTTTATTAAACGCCGCTGTTCTAAAATACTTTCTGTTTATTATCAGCGGAATGAAAGAGTCTGTAAACGGGATGAATGTTGGACAAACAGGAAGTGGATCCGGGTTCCACTGGAGAGAGAGAGAGAGGAAGGTGTTGAGATACACACCCACCCACACACACACTGCCATCTCTCTCTCTCTCTACTCTCTCTCTCTCTGTCTCTCTCTCTCTCTCTGTCTCTCTCTCTCTCTGTCTCTCTCTCTCTCTCTCTCTCTCTCTCTCTCTCTCTCTCTCTCTGTCTCTCTTCTGTCATTGGTGCTTAAATTAATAAATAAATTCATATCCGAAATAAAGAAGTTTCTGAAGACGAATCAATAGATAAAATAACAAATATGTAAATAAACGAAACAAATAAATCTATAAATAAATAATAACTATTAGAAAATGTATACAGGTAAATAGATCAGCAAATGAATAAAATAACTAGACAAACATTACAAGTAAATTAAAAAAACACAAAAAACTGAGAAATGTTTCTAAAATAAAAGTATAATAAATAAATGAAGTTAAATAAACATGCTGAAAAAAATCGAGTAAAATGAGTAAATGAATAAATGAATGAATTGAATGAACCAATAAATAAATAAATAAATTAAACAAATGAAGTAATTAATGAATAAATGTATGGATGAATGAATAAATGAATGGATGGATGGATGAATGAATGGATGAATGAATGAATGAATAAATCAATAAGAAAGCTGAACCTAAACATGCAAAAACAAGTTCTCTTTCATTAAAAGACAGAGTTGAACTCTGGAACGTTAAAACTTCCGTCGAACCTTCAGAACATTTTCAGGAGCACTTAAACACTGCAGTTCCTTTCTGGTGGTGAAGCAGGTGATTAAATGGAGGTGTCTGAGATCTCAGGGTTGAAGATGCACTCGGTAAAGTGTAGAATGCTGAATGGTGCTTGATTAAAGCGTTTACAGTGAGAGTGAGAGCGACGGTGGAGAAACGCTCAAAAACAGGAATGATAAAGTGAATTACACTTTAAACAGATAAAAAAAAACTGGAAAGTCTGAAGTGATTCGACGAAACGAGCTTTAATCCGACGGCGATGGGACTGAAATGATACCGGATCACAATAACAGAGACTCTGTCAATAAATAGGAATTTTTCTACGTCTTTCATCTTATGTATATTTTCTACATTTATAACTTATAATTTATATTTTTTAAATTTAATTATAATTAAATGATATATTTTAATATGTTTATTTACATATTAATTTTACTTCTTATATGTTGTAAGCTTGTCTATTATTTACCGATACTTTATTTATTTATTTTATAAATTTTTTTATAAAAGCTATAAAATTTCACATTTCCTGAATTGTTTTAAAAAAAAGTTAAATGCTTCAGTAAAACAATCATTGATTTTATTTTAAATGATTGATTTAGTCATTGATTTATTCACTTATTTATTAATGATAGAAAGCAGACAACTTAAGACGACTATAAAATCCATAATGACTATTTTAAAGATCAGGCGATATGGATACATTTTAATTATATTATATATATATATATATATATATATATATATATATATATATATATATATATATATATATATATATATATATATATATTACTGTAAGGTTCCAGAGTTAGTTTTATATAAGTTTTCTACTTTTATTTTTTTAAATATTTAGTAATAATTACAAACCCTTGTGTATATTATGACCAGGAAGCTTTTTTCTGTAGGCTGCCACTGAAATCGAATACTTCCATACTATATAGTAATAAAACTGAGCATATGAGGCGAGTAGTATGTGTGAATCTAGTAGGTAAATTACAGTAGATGAAAAGTTCCTGCATGGATTTTAAAGTACACATAATTTACACATTTTAATTTTCACGCTGTTGTGACGTCATAACGTCATGTGACAATTTCAACACGGAAGATGTATTTCACCCATACTTCCCATAATAATATTCTAAAGACGTACTTTTTAATGGTCTGGAAATAAATACTAACTCAAATGTAGTACCTACTACAGTAGTATGCAGTTTCGGATGGAACTACAGGCTGATTGTTTTTTTTGAAGATGATGCTGAAGCTGAGGAATGTAGTCAGGTCCTGATCCATGGCCCCGTGTAGTCTTGGCTAATCGCCTGAGTGAAAAGCCGAGGCTTTCGGGCTGTAATTTGGATCTGTGATGTCTTTCGGCTCTGAGCGGAAAAGATGATATTATCTTACCGGCGTGAACGAGGAGAGCTGTGAATTTAAATCAGCTGCTTCCGTGACATTTGGCGTCTCTTCGCCGGAGAAACGGCGAAACAGAAATATCGGTGTGTTAATCGGCCTAAGCCTGGATTAAGTACCGCCGCCGAGGAAGGAGTTTGGGAGACAGCGAATCGTTTTGTAATTAAACTCACTTCTGATCATTTCTGAGGGTTTTTTTGCTTTCTCAGTACACTGAGTATTGTGTGTGTGTGTGTGTGTGTGTGTGTGTGTGTGAGTTCTAAGTGCTGATGCGGATGATTTATTCTGACCTTGTTTATCATTTTAAGGATGTTTTTCTCTTTTCTTGTCAAATTAAAACCCAGGTTTAGCAGATGAATGTACCAAGCTTTTCTTTCAGCCCTGACCCATTTGGCAGCCTGAGGTGGTAGCTTGGTGGTTAAGGTGTTGGACTGCTAACCAGAACATTGTGGGTTCAATTCCCAGTACAATCAAGTTACTACTGGGGGGCCCCTGAGCAAGGCCCTTAACCCCCAAATGCTGCGTTGTATGAATTAAAAAAATGTAAGTCGCTCTGGATAAAAACATCTGCCAAATGCCAGAAATGTAAAGTTAGTGAACAAATAACAAATGCGCAAAACATCCACACTGGTTCTGTAATCATTTTTAGTCGAATGTAAACACTCATATTTTGCCCGGTTAATAAATTCCTGTAAGATTTCACTGGCTCTTTTTTCGTCATAGCAGCTTTTTTAAAAAAAAATGTGATGCATGTTGCAAAGTTTGCAGTAATGTTTTTTGGGTTAAGGCGTGGCCGTGACATCACATGACATCACTGTAATACCTGTCATGGAGTTCCCCTCAGTGTGCTGAGCTTTTGGGTATATTGCATAGTCATATTGGTGTCACTTTATGACATAGGACTTAGTGGAATTTTTGTGTGAGTATACGTGTGTGTGTGTGTACAGAAAGAGTGTGTGAATGAGGCTGTAAACATATGTAACTGTATGAATGAGTGAGTAAAAAAATAAGTGTATAACGGTATGTCAGAGAGTGTGTGAGTGTGTGAATAAACGTGTGATAGGGTGTTTGCAAAATTGTATGTGGAAGTATGTGAATGTGTCTGCAAATAGGTGGGCAGGTAAGTGTGTGAAAGAGTGTGTGAATGAACGTGTTCTTGAAAAGGTGTGAATGAGTAAGAGACTCTGTTTCCTGATGAAGCTCTTATCAACTATGAATAAACGGATAGAAGAGACTGTGGTGTAGAAGAGAATAAAACATGGCTAGAATTTATATTTAGAAACCTAAATCCAATAGGGGACATTTTGTGGGCATGGCTACTTCTGGACGTTCCCACTAAATTAGTCTGATAATTGTGCTCCAATCGTAGTAAAAGTTTACAATAAATATGTGTTAAGTGCCAATTTACAGACAAAAACATCCAGATTCACTGGGAGGAATGTCATCATACAGCAGGACAAAACCCTAACCCTAACCCTAACCCTAACCCTAACCCTAGTCCAAAAACACAACAGACGGCTTCATCAAGAAAAACATGGAGCATCAATCATTTATGGCATTTGACAGATGCTATTATTTAGTGAGGCTTATATTTATTAACTACATTTATTATTTTTTATTCAACTAAGCAGTTGAGGGCCACGCTAAGGGGCCCAGGGTCTCAGGGTTGGTTGCAGTTATTGCAAGCAAGTTACTGCAAGCTCACTATAAAACTTTCTATTAAACCATTCAGTTCCGTTCCAATACTTTTGCACAACGACAAATTGGGCGGTCTACCGGTAAAGGTGCTACGTGCTGAGTTGTCAAACTCATTGAGATGTAAATTTAACAAATTCTCATCTTTGTTATCTGATCATGTGAAGCAGGAGGACAAAATTCTAGGTTCTATATCAGGGGTCACCAGACTCGGTCCTGGAGGGTCGGTGTCCTGCAGAGTGTAGCTCCAACTTGCTCCAACACAACTGCCTGTTAGTTTCAAGTGTAGCTCATGAAATCTTGATTAGCTAGTTCGGGTGTGTTAATTTAGGGTTTGAGCTGAACTCTACAGGACACAGACCCTCCAGGACCGAGTCTGTTGATCTCTGTTTTAGCTGATGGACCAGTATGTTCCACCCTGACAAACTGGGGCTCTAAATAAAGCCCTGCAGCACCAAATCCTGAGTAGCACTAACGCTCTAAAGCAGGGGTGTCCAAACTCGGTCCTGGTGGGCCGGTGTCCTGAAGAGTTTAGCTCCACTTGGCTCAACATGCCTACCTTAAAGTTTCAAGTAAACCTAGAAAGATCCTGACTAGTTGGTTTAGGTGTGATTGATTAGTGTTGGAGCTAAACTCTGCAGGACAAAGGCCAACCAGGACACCCCTGCTCTAAAGTCAGTGTGGAATTCCAGCATTCTGGTTGGACAGGGTTAACCTGTCTTCATTGAACTTGTTCTATCCGTAGTGTTTGACAATTAACAATGTTTCCTTGGTTTGATCCAACAGCACTGGATATTTATTTCAAAACTTCTCACAAGTCCGTCCAAATATTTACACGGCACAGTTTGACCAATCACAAGGCCATCTCCGCTTCCTCTTTTGCCCCTTTTTTCATCCAAGCTGGACATGATGGCCTACAGGGCTCTAGGCTGACGTCTCTTACAGAACTGGTTTATTGGTTTCTTCCCCCATGGTGCTCTCAGAAAAGGCGGGGTGACCTCAGTGCCCGGGCACCTCAATGGGAAGAAAAGCTTTCTTTGATTCCTCTGGCACGGCGCCACTCTGTGCCTTGAGCTCCAGAAAGCCTGCTACAGCTGGAGCTTTCCGTTCTCTCTCTCTTTCTCTTTCTCATTTCATCTCTGAAAAATCTTGCACGCTCTTAGTACCATTTTCTTATACTCACTCTCTCTTTTTATCCCTTTATCTCTGGAACCTTCTTCCTCCTTCTCTTACATGCTTCCTCTCTCTCCCTCAAACTCTTACATTCAGTTCATTTCACACGCCCCCTGTATCCTTTTCTTACATGCTCTTGTCGTCTCTCATTCTTTTTGTCTCTCTCCTCATCTCTCGAACCCGGCAGGTGAGACAGACGAGAAGTAGAGGGCGCTGAAATATTAATCTCTCAGTTTATCTTCTAGCGCTGTTTTCAGCTCACAGAGATCACACTGTGTTTGTTCCTGCGATGGAACTCCGGCTGCATGTTAAATCGGTCTTTCCTCGTGATCCTCGACCTTCAGCAGTATAATAAAACAGGATGTAATCGCCCTCACGTGCGCCGTCATCGACACACCTGTTAGTTTCTTCAACCAAAATGGCCGACTACTATTTGTAATATAGAGATGACAGGAAGGAAAAAACAGGAGGTTGAAAACAGGATCTTTATTAAAGCTAAAAATGTAAGTTGTTTTAAAAAAACAATGTAAAATCACAAAGATTATGTCGTCGTACCAGTTCATCATTTAGAAACGGAATTTTCTTACGATTTGACTGGTTGCACAAACATTAATAAAATAATTAAACATTTTTATAAGCTTTTATACTCTTAAACTAAATTAAAATTAATAGATAATTAAGATTAAGGCTAATAAATTGTTATTTTAATAAATTGTCTGTCTGTCAGTGTCTATCTATCTATCTATCTATCTATCTATCTATCTATCTATCTGTCTGTCTGTCTGTCTGTCTGTCTGTCTGTCTATCCATCTGTATATCCATCTGTCTATCTGTATATCTGTCTATCTGTGTCTAGGTCTGTATAACTGCCTATGTCTATTTATCTGTCTGTCTGTCTGTGTCTTTTAATATCAATTAATTTTTTTAAAGTCTTTATTTATTCATCACATGTTTATATCCTGCCTGTTATATATTCACACACTGAATCATTTATTCTCACAGCTTCCCATATATTTATAAAGTCCTCCAGAATTTTCCTAATGTTATTGTCATGTGTTTAAAACTCTCACTCTTACACTGTATCCTCTTTTTTTCTGTTTATTATTTCTCATTCTCATATCGTTTATCATTCTTGGTGATACAGATCTTCGTCAGGAGATGCTGTATGTCGGGACACTTGTCCCTGTCCACCACTGTGTGAGTGGGTGTGTGAGAGCCAGATATTTCATCCTTCTCATATGATGTTACCGTATGTGCACCTGCTGTGTGTGTTTGTGTGTGTGTGTGTGTGTGTGTGTGTCTGGATTGTTTCCTACAATCCAGAGTTTAATAAGTCTGTAGTCACAGCTGTAGATGCCACGCCCTCGAACCCGTTGTCTGCACAACTGATGTATCTGGCACACGAAACTGAAAAGGATTTTAAAAGTCACCCTGTGTGACGGTGGTTGTGTTTCCCTTTTTTTAATGGTCCATCTGGAAACTAAGTCATTGTGACACGCTATATCCCTTATGGAAGCAGAAAGCCGCCCTGCTTACAATGGGAAGTGGTAGCTTAGAGGGTAAGTTATTGGACTGTCAACTGGATGATCAGGGTTTGATTCTCTGCACCACCACTAATTTGGGCCCCTAAGCAAGGCCCTTAATTGCTCAACCCCTAATTGGTCACTCTGGATCAGAACGTCTGCCAAACGCCATAAATGTAAATGTAAATGTAAATAATGTAAGTTGCTTTAAATAGTACGATGAATAAAGACCAGCTGTGATTGGTTGCTTTACATTTCAGTCTTGGCCAATAATATTGTAGCTGCTACTGATTTTCAGATATTCTGCAGGAAGACTGACTAGCTTGCTCTTTAAATAAACTGGGTTCTAAGTCTGAAATTAAATTATAAAAGTTCATTTTTCCCTGTTTATTTTCTCCCAAACCCCCGTCAGTGTTTGGTGCTGTAACTCGTCTCGGATATTAACACAGCCTGCAGTTATTGCGAACGGATGAAGACTGACAGGCATAAAGTCAATAACCAGCGCTATAATGCCAAAAACTGCTTAAACCTTGTCGCTATTGTTCCTGGTCCGCGCTAGCTAGCAGTGCATCGTACGTTCGCTTTAAGCAACGCCGGCCTGTGACTCATCTTAGCAAAGTGTCCGTGAAGATGAAGTCTGAGAGCTGCTTTTGTGAATTCCAGACAGCTTTTGTCAGGCTACAATTAACGACAACGACGGCGACGGCGCGCTCGCCAAGCCGCGTGCATCCGACGATTTGTCTAGCATAAGTGAAGGGAGATCGTGACTGACAGCGTCACTCGTCCAACACGCCATTCTTTTATATTCTCTTCTGCGTCTTTCTTCCTCCTCGGTCTTCTTTTATCCTTTGGTTTTATGCGTGCCACAATAGAGAGGAATTATGACAACAATGGCCACCGGCTTAATCTTTGCTAAGACATGCTCATTAGCACCGCATTTAAAATTATTACATTGTTAATTGTTTTTTTTTGCTCCTTTTTTTGCTTTTTTTCTTCGTCTCTTTGAAGTCAGTGACTTGTTTTGCTTTTTTGTTTTTTTGTTCTTCTCAGCTCCAGAATAAAAGATTTAACAAATAAAAGACTAATGACAGACTAATGCAGCTTTCTTTTGGTTTCTGTGGTAAAAGAAGTTGTTTTGTGTCTTTTGTGGACATTTTTTAATTTTGAAGTATTCATAGCTACTTTGTCTGCGTCTCTGCTAAAATGGAAGTTCGGTGGTTTAGGTGTTGGACTGCTGATGCGACAAGCTGCCACTGATGGACCCCTGAGCTCCTCGAACACTTTAACCGCTCAGCTGTATAGAAAATAAGATCATTATTTATATAGTTTCTCTGGATGAGGACGTTTGCTAAATGACTGAAATGTAAATGTTTAGCGTGTACTAACAGCGCTGCGCTCAGCAATAACGACTGCACCCAGGCAGCTCCATCAGCGGGGCGAGGACGAAGACAAAAAGCTGAGTGGACAGTTAACATGAAAGCATCACTTTAATTACCTGCATTCTCTCTCTCTCTCTCTCTCCACCTGTCTCTCCCCATCTCTCCCTTCTCTATTCCTTTCTCTTTGTCTCTTTTTTTCATTTATTCTTTTGTCTTTTTCTTTGTATCTCCTCTTCTCTCTCTCTCTTCTCTCTCTCTTATCTCTCTTTTCTCTCTCTCTATATCTCTCTCTCTCTCTCTGTATTTCTCTCTCTTTCTCTCTCTCTCTCTCTCTCTCTCTCTCTCTCTCTCTCTCTCTCTCTCTCTCTCTCTCTTCTCTCTCTCTCTCTCTCTCTTTCTTTCTCTCTCTCTCTCTCTCTCTCTCTCTCTCTCTCTCTCTCTCTCTCTCTCTCTCTCTCTCTCTCTCTCTCTCTCTCTCTCTCTCTCTCTCTCTTTCTCTATTGCTCTCTACAACTTTCTTACCCTGTCTTTTTCCTTCGGTCTCCCTCTCTGTCCCTTTCTTTCACTCTCTTTTGTGTGATATCTTTTTTTCCTCTTTAACCACTTCATTCATCTTTTTCTGTAGTTTTCTATCACATAATGTAATTTTTTGTACTTTCTCTAAAAAAACCTTCCTCTTTCTTTTTTATTTTTTTTCTCGTTTATCTCTTTTTTTATCTGCTTCTCTCTCTCTCTCTCTCTCTTTCTCTCTCTGTGCCTTTTTATCTCTTCTTTTCTCTCAAAAATCATAAGCTTACTGTATGTGTCTCTTTCTCTTTTGCTCTCTACATCTTGCTCTCTCTATCTTTCTTATTTTGTATATCTGTCCCTCTCTCTTTATTCGCTCTCTCTCTCTCTTACTCTGTTTGCGTTTAAGCCCCAGAGAACTTTTTATGCCGCATTCCATACAAGTGGGCGATTATAAATGAGTCGCTTATGCAAAAGGACAGTTGGAGAAAAAAAGCCATATTAAGCTATACAGAGCCTGAATAAGCAGGAACGAGCAGTCACCTTGCAAAAGGACAGAAATACCACAGCTCAGGACAGGAAAAAGAGCAAGGGAGCAAAAGAGAGAGAGAAGAAAGAGGAAAAGTCCTTGAGAAGAGACAGTGTGAGACAGAAACACTTCACCTGGATAAAGGGCTGTGTGTGTTTACTTTACATTTACGTCATTTGTCATACAGTGACATACAGAACCTGAACAGATTAATACTGGCACATTAGAACACCTAAAAAACTCAAATCCATCCATCCATCCATCCATCCATCCATCCATTCATCCATCCATCGCTTATTCCTAATCAGGGTCACGGGGATGTACTGCAGTCTGTCCCAGGTGTCATTGGGTGAAAGGCAGGAGGGGGACACCCTGGACAGGTCGCTAGTCCATCACATAGCCACACACACACTCACACACACACACACACACACACACTCACACTCACTCCTATGGACAATTTACAGTCACCAATCACTAAACCACTGTGCTGCTCTTTGTTCTCAAATCTTACTAGCCAATCAGAGTGGCCTGCTGTTACGATTGCTAAGAAACAAGAAAAGGTTTGCATTGTGTCTCACAATTGATAGAAATATTAGAAAGGACAGGGTTTTGGATCATGTGAGCGTCATTTTTTTACTTATCCTCCCTAAAATAGAATAAAATCTATCCACTGGACTTCCACATGACAGAAATGTTAAGGGCCAAAACTTTTTAAAATTAGGTTAGTTGTAAGAAAATAGCCAAGCCCAGAGTCAAGGCTGCACTATTTCTGGCCTTTGGTGGCCATTTACCCGAGACAGCAGTGCTTCATCTTCAGCCAGACTGTGAATGACAGATACAGAAGGGGGACGTGTCCAAATCGCCCTGGTGTCTGTCTATCCTGTTATGTGTGTGTCTCTCTCTGTCTCTCTATGTCTCTCTCTCACAACGATCATTAAACCCCTCTGGCAAGGTGAAGCACATGCTGATGTAAGAACATAGCGGAAGGCGAAAGGCTCTAATTTTAGCGCGGGAAAACGTTTTTTTTTTCCTGATGGAAGCCGGGTGAGTTTCCCAGGAGCTCAGCGTAAAAGCGCCACCATCAGAGGGCTCGGACAGCTCAATTAATCAGCACAGCCCTGGGGAAACTCGGGCCTTAGACACGGACCCTTTATTCCAGCTTGCACAGGACGCACAGTCCCTGACACCAACCCAGCCTCCCTCTGTCTCTTTCTCTCTTTTTTCCTCTCTGTCTCACACACACACACACACACACACACATTCTCATTCTTTGACCTTATTTTGCTCTGTCACTCTTTCGTGCATGACTTCTCACCTGTCACATGCCCGAAATCCATGAGACACTGCATTCCAACTTGACACTGAGAGGAAGAAAAACAGCTATCCGTGCAGTTATCACACACACTTGGACAAATTCATTCTTCTGCTCCACCTTGTCTGACATTTTCCAATTTTCTTCCTGTCTCTTGTTAACTCATTGCTCGGCTTACGTTGGAGTCGGATTGGTATTTGTGACGGTGTGGGTGAACGCAGCACCTACAAATCTGCTGACCTTCTGTGTAAATTTCCTCAGTCTAACTGTCATCCTGTCAGTGATGGATTAAAAGTGGGGTTTTGTTGTTGAGGCGACCAAATCCGTCAGTCCTGATTACTGAAAGTAAAATTAGAACCTACTCAATAGTTTAATATGCTGTTACATTTCAATGCCTTGATGCTAAATATATATAAGCACAAGGAGTTTTTGGTATTTGCGATTTCTTCCATTATAAAAAGTATCTTCTTTATAGAGTGTAAGGACTGGTGTGCTGACCAGAATATCGCAGGTTCAATTCCCAGGTTCACCCAGCTGCGACTGCTGGGCCCCAAAATGCTCAGTTATCTCACTGAGTCGCTCTGGATAAAGGGGGTCTGCCAAATGGCAGAAATGTAAATATACAGGTACAGTATTTGGCGGATGTTCTTATCCAAAATGACTTACATTTACGTATTTTATACAACTGAGCAATTGAGGGTTAAGGGCCTCACTCAGGGGCCCAACAGTGGCAAGCTTTTTTATTGTTATTAATGATCTGTATTCCTAAATAATTGTAAAAAAAATAAATTAAAAGGAAGTCTGATGTGTGATAAGATCCGGTGTATGACATGACTCAAACTGAGTGCTTATGTAAAGCTGAATATTTAATTAGCCTCAATGTTAAAGGCACAGTGTGATATTATTAATTATTATTATTATTATTACTATTATTATTAACACTATTATTTAATTTTTACAGCCTTTTTTTTTATAAATTGTGCTCTGTGTGTTCAGAAACAGAACCTTATTTATGTATGGATATTTTAAATCCGTTTATTTGGGCGAATCCTGTTCTGTCTCTCTGCCCTGCTTCCCTTCAGTGAATCTTCTCCGCTCTGTAATTTTTTTTGTATGTTTCCCTCTCATGTTTTGTCTCATGGTATTATGTGCATATCAACAAACAGGACAGGATGAAAACAGATGCAATGTTAAAATTTTATGTTTGTGGTCGTGACTGACTGGGAAGCCATTCCTGAACTCCTGCTTTTTATTACTTCCTACTGTGTGCTTGTAAGTTCAGGCATATGCACACACACACACACACACACACAACACACACACACACACATATAATATATATATATATATATATATAGATATATAGATAGATAGATAGATAGATAGATAGATAGATAGATAAATAGATATTATATGCATTATATAAAAGCAAACATTTGTGACATTCAACATATTTATTATAAATTTAAAACATTCATATTAGAGACACTCTATCTAGTAATTTAAGCCACTTTATACATTTCTGATAAAAACATAGAAAGATGCCTGTAATAAAAATAACAATTGTTTATTTATACCTTTTAAAGTTTCCTCAGATCCATAAACACTTCTCTTTAAGACAATCTGATATAGATGCCAAAAATCAGACCGTATAATGGTGTATTTTTATCCTAAAAAGATTAAGCTTAAGCTCTGCAAGCACATAACCTCCAACACACACACGATAGCTTTAGTATTATTATCCAAGTTGCATTAATAACTAAGTCTGAAACCATTAGCTAGCTGCTGTTCGGCTATTTATCTCAAAAAGGTCAGTATAAAGACTTTATTCATTTCATCCAGGACTATTCGTGATTGCGAAAGGATTGAGACATTTGAGAAAAAGGAATTACAGTAAACACATTAAAATATAAGAAATAAACTAATTCTAAGATTTTAGAATAAATTGTAGAAATGGGAAATTTATTGCAGAAAAGTGACTATAAAGTGGCAAAACGCTGGCAAGTATAAATAAATAAGGTGGCCTTTATCTAAAGGGGGTTCGATTTCAATCGAACCGATCAGTTCAAGGTTAAGAGCCTTGCTTAAGGGCCCAGAAGTGGCAGCCCTGATTAGCAACCCAACACCTGAACTGCTGTGCTACCAGTTCCTCAATATAAAGTATCTGTTCAAAGGAAGGTTCTGTTTGAGGGAACAGATGGAATGCAGTTGGAATTAAGTCTGGAATCGCTTTCCTGACCGCAGGTTCTTCGCTATCTTTTCGACCTTAGTCAAGCGTCCACTATGATGTAAAATAGCACCGTGATTTGGCCCTTCATTTTGGTAAAAAGTCTAAGCCTAACAAAAGAATTAAAGAATATGTAAATGAACCACATATGCATTGTGCCTTGTTTACACAAAGTCACCTGCTGTAATAGCTATTGAAATGCACACTTTAGCACCATTTTAAAGACCAAATTATAAGCCAATCATTGTAGATTTCGGTAGCTTTTATACAGCGTGCGTCTTTCTCCGAGTGTAAACGAGGCACATCGCAGATGTGTACCACAAATGCTTCTAACTTATTCATTTAAATAATCGGGTTTGAATTAGTAAGACTGGGCCAAAAAAGAAATGCAACTCATCCTCACTCATCTGTCAAAGTCTTCAGACATGTTTACAAAGACTGATTTCTGTACGCCGGGCATGTTTCTCTGAGTGTAAACAAGGGATAATGCATATGTGGGCAACGTTTATTTTTCTTCTCTTTGGATAACCTTACAGAGAATTTCAGTGAAGATGACACCTTCAAATTTTAGACAGCTATGAACTGCACTGAGGGCATTTTACTTTGAAAATAGAAACTGTGCGAAGGATTTTTTATTTTTTTTTTTCATTGAATATATTGCCCTCAGTGGGCTATTTAATACAGAAATATTTATAAAAACACCACAAAAGCTCTAAGGTTCTTCTTTCATATGAACTTCATATTAACCACCACTGTGGAGTGAAACATGACAAAGTCATTCATCACTGCACACATCAAACCAGGAGCAAACTCTATTTTTTGGCCCTTGGGACAAACAGCTGAACCAGAATTATGAGCTTTGGGAGAATTTTATTTATTCTTTGCTTCCTTTTAATTTGTTTTCTTGTGATTAAAGGCACACACAGGCCTCAACCTGACCACGAGTCCCTGCTGTAATTATTTTGTCACTTTCCCAGCTGTTGAAGATGGAAAAGGTGATGATGGAGGATGTGGATCCCCTCTGATAGAAGACGATGCTACTTTATGATTCCTGCTTGTGCCTTCCGTTTCACCCTGGTGTGGCTTTTTATTCAGATTCCATTTGCGCTTTCATCTGCTGACAGGCTCACACACGCTGGAGCCCGAGCGGAGACAGGGCCCATGAATAAAACAAGTGTATTAGACACTGTCTTCTGTCAACCAGCCTAGACTGATTATTAGAAATAGGTAAACTTACTGGTAGTACCGCTTTCCTTTTAGCAAGCTGCTTCAGCCGAGCTGCCAGATTTTAATAAGACAAACTTATTTAAATGATTAAAAAGCTTCTCTTTTTTTGTGTATCATGACTTTGGAAAGACTCTTAAAAGAAACATCAAATTCGGGATGTGAAGAAGACTCCTCCTTGGTGAACCCATCTTAATTATGGTCTGATCAGTGTGTGGTAGTTTTAATTAATGGCCAATAGAGGAAGCCATGTGTATAAGCTCCCGCTTGTCAAGCCGCCATATTCCATCAGGCTAATGGCTGCTCACACTCTGAATCCCCCAGGGCAGCTGGCAGGTCCGGTATATTTCCCACCGGCGCTGTACCGGCTGACTACAGTGACTGCATCTCAGTCACTGTCTCTTAGACTCACAGTTTGCGTTCTCTGTACATAGAAGATAATTATTACTTCAACTGTATCTCACCTTGTTTTAAAGGCCCAGTGGTTTTCAAGGTAATCTTGATCCCCTGCAATCTTGATCCATCCTCTTTAAACCTGACCAGGATAAAGCAGTTCTCCGGCCAAAGGGATTTATTTTCTTATTTCATTTAATTTCCATTGAATGGTGGCCTTTAATCCATACAGTGCAGAGGGCTCTGCTTTGACATCTTTGGTTTTGCTGGTTTGTTTTTGATGGCTCAGGAGGCTCAGGAGGCACCTTCATGAGGTGTTTGCAACCTGATGCCAGTCTTATGGAGTCCAGAAGGCTATGGACAGGTTTGAACCTCGCTCTTTGTGCCATGTTTAGCGGATTTTCACCTGTCACTAGATCTGGTTGAAAACCTTCAGTGCTACGCTCTTGCAGGAGTAAATTGAGTGTTTTTGTCAGTTTGCTACTTAGACATGCAGTCCAGAAGCTGCCTCCTTGTGCAAACATGCGAGGGTCATTCGAGCCCTGTTTTACCCTGAGGCAACAATCATAGATAGGTGATAAGTATGAGCAATGATGAGTCCAAATCTCTGCTGGAGTTGTGTATCCCTGTATAGGTCAAAAGTTCCCCAGTGATTAGAAAGTCTGGTACGGGTGCTTACCCGCATTTCAATCACACATCTGTATCTGCAGATAGTTTCACGGCCATCTGAGAGGTGGAGAGATTTTTTTTCTCCCTTCTCTACTGCCATCTGCCCCTCTGTTTTCCCTAATCAAATTGATCACAAAAACCGAATGGACAAACTGCTCATTAGCATGAAACTTTAGTTAGATGTGGCACTGGAACAGATGGAGCAGGTTTCGACCCTCATTGTACAACCTTTCGTTAATCCTAATCTGTGCTGATAAGGCTTGACACCTTCTCAGACAAAACCCCGTCTGTTCAGATTGGACTACGTTCTTGCTTCAGTAACTTCAGGTTCAAAATCATTGGTGGGGTTGAAAAAAATAGGGGTTTGAAGGGCAATTAACTTTTTTCAGTACAACATTCGCCTACTTGTTAGTACTCTATCTTCTGAACAAATTAGCAATTAAATTTACTTTCACAGTGAACAGAAGTAAACTTTTATTGTTTTAGATTTTCTTTACATGTCAAGCAAGAATCAGGTAGACTGAAACTCTTCTATTTGGTAAATTCATTTAAAGAACAGCAATAGTATCACCATGATATCATTATAATGTCACATAAAAGAAATGGCTTTGAGTCATATTGGATTTGATTTGTTCAAATCTGGGCATCATTTTCTTTATCCTGGGGCCGAGAGTAGCTGTAAGCTATACTTTTGTAATCTGTTATAGGTGATTAGTATTGATCTCATAAAATACGTAAAGACTCTTTGGTCTGCTTTGTAAAGTCTAAGTTGGCCTTCTAGACATCTGAATGAGCAAGACAGTCATGACAGTAAAAAGGAGGAACTAAATGATATCAAAATAAAAAAGGCTTGATGCCTTGATGTACTTGGGTATCCTGAGAAACCGATTCTGTTGGTGTCAGTCCTGGAGGCTTTGGGTGTCCTGCAGAGTTTATCTCCAACTTGCCTCAACACACCTAACTGTAAGTTTCAAGTAAACCTAGCAAGATTTTAATTAGTTGGTTCAGGAGGGTTTGATAAGAGTTGAAGCTAAACCCTGCAGAACACCCCGACCCTCCAGGAACAAATTTGGACATCCCTGCTATACACCAATTTTTTGTTAAAAATAAAAATAACTGCCACTTGGTATGCCTAATCAGATCATTACTGGACTCATGTACTCTTTGATTTTACTGACGTCAGGGATATAGAGAACGTTATAACAGCAGGCCACCAGAGGGCAACCATGGGATTTTTTTGAATAAGTCTTTTTTTGTTATTTTATTTTGTTCATTTTGATGTGTTTGTTTGTCCCCGTCATGTGTTTTATCTCTATGTTGTCTGATTAATTTGTCTATTTATTCTCCCTTTTTAGTTGGTTATATATGGTATATCCCTGTGGTTCAGTCAGTCTTTGTTCAGTTGTTGTTGTGCTACCATGTTTTGTTGTCTTGCTTTCATATGGTATGTTGGCAAATTTCTTTATGCTTAGTCACTGTTTCTCTGAATGGTAGTTTATTGGGCTTGTTCTATTGTTTTTCTTTTAATTAAACTTTATTTTCTCCCTGGCATCTGCTTCAAGCTTTAATTTGTGACAACTGATGTTCTCAAGAAAGAGAAAAAAACTAATGTAGACATACTGTCTTGTAATTCTTCTAACCATGAGTGACTCACAGACCACATGGCAAGACTGCAGCCTGCTAGGGAAACCTACAGTATAGTATTTCCTACTGAGTTTAGGTCTAACTTTCCTCAAGACCATCTATCTGTTTTAACTACATCTAGCAAAAACTTGATTATCTACTTCAGGTGTGTTTCATTACCACAAGAAATCAGTGCTCCAGAACTGAGTTTGGTGACTTCTGCTATAGAACATTAGGTTACATAGTCTAATCAAGTCTAGATTTTTTGGGGTACCAACAACCATACCAGCCCGATAGATTAACCTAATCATATAAGGTAAGTCTCTGGAACACCAAGTAGGTCTGTAGACAACTATGTGCCTATAAGTCTGGACTATAGGTCTGGTATAGGTCCTGGTAAACCTTTAGACCACTACTAGTGTTTGCAGACAACAAAAATGGGTTGTTGGAGTTTAAAGAACTGGGTACTTGAAAACTTTTGCTCTTAACTGCTTAGGTGTATAATAATAAATAGTTGTTATGGCTGTGCTGGGTCTACAGTCTACTAGTTACTACTACTACTTCGAAAATAATAGATGAATTTTAGGAGCCCAGGCAATTCAGCGCTAAAGTGCTGGGTTTTTTTTTTTGTTTCGGAGCTGTTTTTTATTTATCTAAAGCTTTTAGAATGATTCCAAACCTGTGTTGATTTTTTTGTTTACCCTCTAAAGTTAAATGATGTCAAAAGATGGATCAAAAAATCTGAATCTCCACTGGTAGGTAGATTTACCAAAGGTTTGTCTCTTGGTATTTCTAATAGCTGATTATTTCAGGTTTTGACTAGCACTGACGGCTAATATTAACAGAATTTCCTTCTTTATCTCCATTTGTCTCACAGAATCATTGGTTTTCACCAGACAGTGTTTGCTAAAATAGGTCTAATCTCATGTAGTTGAAAAACACATGTTTTTGTCTTAGACATGCTGGCAAAGTAAATTGCTGCCTGTCGAGCCTAAAATAACCTGTCAACCACTCACAGGTGTCTATACATGCAGTCACTTGATGGACGGAAATTAAAAAGACTGTGTGCCCGGTAAACATGAGAGTTCGGCTACAATATGTGGCAGGCAGGGAGGTGTTTGTTGTGACTCGTTTGTTTAAGAGCATGTTTATCAAAAGAATGGCCTACATCAAGTTCCTGCTGAGTGGCGTGAAGGGCAAATAGCCATGCGTTAAAAATACAATACAACAGTGGGCAAGTTAGTAAAATCAACTTATCAGTCAAGCTGGATGGGTGGAGCCAGCTGGTCATGGATAAAACCATTTGTAAAAACTTAAAGGACAATTAACCATGAGCCACCTGAGTGTCCATTAGTGACTGATTTGCTTGCCTGCACCTGTTGGGATCTCTGATTTGACTTAGCAAAGAGCAGATGATGGAAGTACTATGATTTTGTTTTTGATGTAACACCCACTGCTGATAACCTGGATCAGGTGTGTATCAGAAGCTGGGAAGTACCATCTCAGTGTAAAGTGGGTTAAAAAACAAGTGAATTGGTATTTTCCAGCTTCTGACTAAATCAGGACTGCAGGGTTTATTGCCAACTTGCCTTAACACACTTGCCTGCAAGTTATAAGTTCAAGAACTTGATTAGCTGGTTAAGGTGGCTTTGATTAGGGTTGAAGCTAAACTTTGCAGCGCACCAAGTTTGGTCACCCCTAGTTTAGTCAATTACCTGATCTAGGTAATCAGCAGTGGGTAGGGCCGGTAAATTGGTGGTCAAGGAAACATCAGTTTCACACCTTTCGATTAAGGTAAATAAGACTTTGGCACTTTAAAAAAAGGGTGGGAATATGATAAATAAAAGAACTCTGGTATGGGATTGGTGGTAACAATTAGCTATTTAAAATCACACCTAGGTCTAAATGCATGGAATTTTGTCAATATTTGGTGTCTAGACAGGTTGTATTTCTGCTCCTGTCTGGCGTTCCAGATATCCGCTCAGAACCTACGCACCTTTAGAGCAGTTTTGAAAAATAGATGCATAAATTTGTTGGCTGATGGTGTGCCATTAGTGACTGAGTTGCTCGAACTCTGTCGGGGTCTCTAACATAAGTCTCCAAAAAGCACAATGATTGAAGTACTATGGCTAATTTGTTTTGTTCCTGATGAAACACCACATGCTAATGGGAATTTTTGGTATCCGACAAGCTGAATCCACCCTCAGGGGTTGTGCAAAGGATTTAGGAGGGATTTTTCTGTCAGCAGAAGCAAAGCAAAAAATGTTCAGTGCTGAGATCGGAGCCCTAATTAGCAGAATTAGCCACAGATCAAAGCAGACAATTAGGAATAGTGTTGACTGAGGGTCTGGCCTCATTTACATCACAATACGGTTGCAAGCTTGTGCACTCTGGACAGGCAAAACAATACGGCCGAGGAAACATACCAGAGCCTGTCTTTCCTACTGTGCGCTCTCTCTCTCTCCCTCTCTCTCTCTCTCTCTCTCTCTCTCTCTCTTTCTGTATATCGGTGTAAAATGTTGATATGCATGCAACAAAGACAAAAACCTCATTTTCAATTTAACCCAAAGACTTAATTAGGAAGGGAATTAACTTGTTTTATGTGTGCACAACCCCAAGACGTGGCTCCCTTACAGATATTGTGCTGTTTCCTGTTTCAAAGTTCTGGCACATCCATTTAAGCAGGTCAGTCCAACACTGACCGGGGAGGAGCCTTTGTCCCTTCTGTCAGCGTTTGCTCTTACAGCCTGCAGAAATGTTCAATTCCCTGCTCTCTTCACTTAGTCGAAAGTAATATTGTGAAGGTCTAAGCTTTTTTTTTTTGTAAGTAAATAAAAGAACTTCCTGCCTATTTTCTTTCTTAGAGAAAAATGACAGGAAGGACGCAGTATAATCGGATTAGCTGGTGAGTCCGAAGAAATACGGCATTGTGGGTTCTGTAACTGACGATTTATATTAAATAAAACAGGTTAACGGAGTAATTATTGTAAGTTCAATTACCTAAAGTCAGTTAATTAAGTAAAGTAACTGGTTTCCTTTACTTACTTTTGATTACTTTCAAGTTTCTAATAAATATTTTTGACTAAAGATTTTTTAACTAACTAAAATAATATGGTAATTTTAGGTAAATGTTCTGTGTTTGCTGGCACAGCGCCCTCTAGTCATGGATATAGGCAGAAAGACTGTAGTAATTTAAAAGGTTTGCTTTAATTTGCATTTAATAAACAATTTTGGAGCCCAATCGGGAACCAGGCTGTATTTTTCCACTTAAAAAAAATCGTGGCCTTATTGCCCAGATTCTAGTTCCCAACTGTCCCCAAAACCTTGCTTGCTGGAACAGAGCTTCCACTACAGACCTTAATTTAAGAAAGCCATCACAGAAATTAAAAATTAAATGTCAGTAGAAATGGTAGGCAGAAAAGACCAATGCACCAGATAACAAGCGATGTCAGTCACATGTAGTAGTTGGTTCTGCTCCCTGCCAGTGCAAACGCAAGCTAGTTCCAAACGAGCACCACCCTTGGCCAAAACCCCGGCTCTGGCGCCCACCCTGGTGGTAAATCTGTATTTAACTCAGTAATACATTTTTAAAATGTAATAAATACCTATAAAATAATGTTCCGAATATGAATGGAAACTGGTTTTGCTGTGTATGTGTGTTGGATATTCGGCTGCTTTGTCAGTCTTGGCTGTAAGTTCCAGTTGAAGTGTTTGATGAATGGTGGGTCTTTGGCAGTTGACCTTGCCTTTTAGCTAAAGTGCCATTTTTCTGCTCTCAGGAGACCCAGGCATGCTTTTGTTCTTACTGAAACCATGAATATGTTTTTTGGGGGGATGAGCTGGGTTTAAACAGTGCTCACTTTCAGTTTCAGTTTATACCTCAGGGCTCGGGCCAATTAAAGTGAGCGGCAGCACTTTACTGCTCGTCACTCACCCCTGCGACAGGAAATGAACGCGGCGGTATCCGGCCATAGCTCGATCGGACACTTCACTGGCCTCTGCTTAGGTGTGAAAAACGCTTTTTAATGAAAAGGTCTCATTCAGAGCCCAAACGAAGTCAGCGATTTTTCTGCATCCACTGAGTTTAACTCAATTGAGAGAAAATATAATAACAGGGTTTTGATTTAATGCAGTATATTACACACTGAGGCATGCGGGCAGTTTCATTCCTTGTTATCGAAATGCTATACGCGATCAGGTTTTATACATTTTGCACTTTTTATCAGATACGCATCAGTTTCCTTCTCTGTGTAAGTTTTTATTTCATGGTGCTAAAAAGAAAAATGGATCTTAAAGGGTTTTTTTTACCACTCAAGACAAACTAGACACTACAAAGCATCAGAAATAGTAAAAATACATAGGAAGAGCTAAAGTTCTTAGCTCCGCTCAGGTAAACCCTCCAAAATCTTCATCCAAGTCACAGCTGTCAAATATAAAAATTAACACCACCACTACCAGGATCTTCATCTTCATCTTTAACACCACCACCATAATCATCATCATAAGTCATTGCCTTCAGAATCAGATTCCAGTGGATGTGAGAAAAAACAGTTTGCCACTTCTCCCTCTCCGTATTATCGCCATTATCCATAATCACTGCCCTCACTGTCATCATTACTATTCTCATTACCAACCCTCCTCCCCCTTATCATCACCAAAGTTCTTCCCCATCAACAGTACCGCCCCATCATCACGAACGACCTTCTTCCCACTCTTTCCACTTCTCAATATCAACACCACCACCATCATAATCATTATTACCGCATCATTATTCCTCCAATCAACCTTCTTTCTGCCCATCACCACCACCACCATGACCATTAACCACCAACGCCCCCTCACCATTATTACCAATACCATCATATTCACCACTATCATCTTTCTAATCATCACAAACCTTTCTCCACCTCTTAATTATTATCACCACCACCATCACCACCACCACTATGATAATAATTCACAGATTAGGAAGCTTTGGAAGTCCTGGTCCTCTTTTTTTCTTTGTAATTTCTCTGCATGTCATCTAACTGTGTGATTACCCGTGAGACAGTAGGAACCCCGTTGCTGTACAGAATGCACTCGAAGCCGGAGAGCTCGACCACTAAGTGTCACAGCATCCCATGTGACCTGGACACGGACATGTTCTTTTTGTATTTTTTATTACACTTTCTGCTTCAGTTTACGGTTAAAAAAAGTGATGGTCCAAACGACGGCTCCGTCTCTCCTCCCCTGACTCCCCTGTGTCTCTGGGTTTAATGTGACCCGGTTTAATTCACAGACAGCTAGATGTTACATAGCTACTGTGGAAAAAAATAAACAAAAGAAAAAACAAAGGCAGTTGATGTTTTCTACCACTTCTACTGCGCTTGTCAGTGGGTTCTCCCAGGGCCATCACAGTTTAATGCTGTAGATCGTAAACATGTCGAGATTAACACTATTATTTGAAAATGCAGACCTGAGAGTGTGTGAGATGGTGAACAGGAGAAGGTCAGGCTGCACTAACATCAGTCTTTATAGTGCCTGGATATTTGGACAGGTTGGCCTTGATGGGTTGCGAATTATGAGAGAGAGAGAGAGAGACAGACAGACAGACAGACAGACAGACAGACAGAAGTAAAAAAAGACAGAAACTTTGAAATAGGGACAGAAAAAGACATATAGAGAAGGGAAAACATATAGAGAGAGAGACACATGAAGTGAGCAAGAGATATACAAATAAAATGAGAGACAAACATATACTGTGTATAATATATGAGAAAGAGAGAGAGAGAGAGAGAGAGAGAGACAGATAGATACAGAAATAAACATAAATGGAAACAGACAGACAGAATAATGAAGGCAGCCAGACAGACATACACAGACAGTGAGACAGCAAGAGACATACAGAAAAAAATGAGACAGATAGAGAGAGAGAGAGAGAGAGAGAAATACAAAAACAAGCAGGCAGACAGCAAATAAGATAAAGATGTGGAAAGTAAGAAAACGAAAGACACGTATAGCTGAATCGAGACAGACAGAAAGTGAGACAGACCGAGTGCCCCATTCTCTTCAGCTCATCCACTCCAGCTCGTTTTATTGCATCCCTCTCTCTTTTTCTTGCAAATGTACCGAATTGTTCTAAATGGCACTTGTCCTCTTTTTGTAAATGCTGTGAACTGAACACCTCTCGAATCGTCCGCCGCTCGGTGAAAAAGCAAATGCAGCCTTTATTAAAGCCTTTTAAAGAGGACGTCCTCTCGCCTGCTTTTAGTCTTTTAGCCAGCATTTCCCTTCTCTCTTAGACCTTTTTACTTAATTCAACCTCATTGCTTTTGTATTATATTTATTTATAGTTTTTTTCCTGTGGAATCCTGGTGTTTATTCGTCCTTATCCTTTTCTCCTTCTCATCTCTGTATTTTCTTGTAAAATCTCTAAGCGTTCCAGTGTCTGTGCAGCGTTCCAGGGGACGAGGCATTTTATAGAACTCGTCTTCATCAGCGCGAGACTTTATTACAGGCATGAATAAAAACGCATCGATACTTTTCAAGGTTAAGTGTGAATCGGGGCTGAAAATGATAATACAGTTATATGAATAATTCTTTTTAGAACCTGACGCAGAGATGATTACCGGACTTTGGATTTAAATTTCCCTAAAAGTGTGTGTTTACTTCTCTCGCCTGGCGTTCCTTTAATGGGATCTTGAACTGTTATTCGAAAAAGAAAGCGAAAGAAGTAAAAAGTGCAGAGGAAAGAGACCACAAATGTGGAAGAGAGCAAAAAAGAGTGTAGGAGAGCGAGAGAGAGAAAGCGTGCGAAAGAGTGAAAGAAAGGAAGAGAGAATGTGAAAGCTTTCGGAAGAGAGAAACAATGCAAAAGACAGAGTGTGAGAGAGAGAGAGAGAGAGTATGAAAGAGTGTGAGAGAGACAGAAATAGTCAGCCCCATTCGCTGCCCCATTCGCTTGCCCCATTCGCTCCCATTCCCCGCCCCATTCGCTGCCCCATTCGCTACACCCCGGCATATACAGACAGTGAAATAGATACGAAGAGAAAAGTAGAAAGAAAAAGGGAGAGAGACACTCATATGGACAGGTTGAGGGACAGATTAAGGGACAGATTGAGAAGCAGTAAGAGATATTCTATATAAATAAAAAAAGATTTATATATAACACAGAGGAGAGAAAGAAAGAAATGAACTGCAAATATCTGTAACTGCGATCTTTTAAATTAAAATGCACTTGAGGGAAATCCAGCACTCTGCAGCCTCTCTCTCTCTCTCTCTCTCTCTCTCTCTCTCTCTCTCTCTCTCTCTCTCTCTCTCTCTCTCTCGTCTCTCTCTCGTCCCTGTTACACTTCCTCTCTCTCTCTCTCTCTCTCTCTCTCTCTCTCTCTCTGTCTCTCTATTCTCTCACACGCTCTGTCTCTCTGTCTGTCTCTCTCTCTCTCTCACACTCTCTCTCTCTCTGTCTCTCTCTCTCTCTCTCTCTCTCTCTCTCTCTCTCTCTCTCTCTCTCGCGCTCTCTCTCTCTCTCTCTCTCTCTCTCTCTCTCTCTCAACACTCTCTGTCTCTCTGTCTGTCTCTCTCTCTCTCTCTCTTTTCTCTTTCTCTCTGTTTCCTGCCTCTCTCTCTCTCTGCGTTCTCTGCCCCCTCTCTCTCTCTCTCTCTCTCTCTCTCTCTCTCTCTCTCTCTCTCTCTCACTCTCTCCTTCTCTGTGATACTGTAATGGTTTGGGTCATCATCCACTCCCGACTGCCATTTAATTAAACGCAGAACAGTTACTCCATCTCACGACCCTCCAGCTGGAGAGCTGAGAGAGGCCACCAACCACTGAAGGAGTTCCCTTCACCCTGTCTGACTCTATGAATACGTTCATTAAAATTCATCACACACCACACACACACACACACACACACGCACAGTCAGATACTCCTACTATTACTGCCTGGTGTGTAGATCACTAACACCATTAATGCAGATTTTATCAGTGGCTGATTGATTGATGACGGACTGACTGACTGACTGACTGACTGACTGACTGATTGACTGATTGATTGATTGATTGATTGATTGATGGATTGACTAATTTTAAGATTATGAACTGAGTCGATCAAAAATTTTTTGCAGTTACTTATTTAAATAATATAATTAGAGAAAGTAAACAAAACATTATAAAGGTATAATTAACATTTAGATGTTTTAATAAACAAGTAAATTAATTAGACGTTTCTTAAAAAGACAATAAGAGAGAAAGAGAGAGAGAGAGAGAGAGAGATGGGGGGATTACAGCAGGAAAAAACAAAAGAGCAGTGATTCTGTCGAGTAAAAATATAAAAGAAAGAATGAAAGAGTAGTGTGTGTGTGAGAGAGAGAGAGAGAGAGAGAGAGAGAGAGAGAGTTAAAAAGAAAGAAAAAAGTTCTTTTTGTTTAAACCCGATGTATAAATATTCATCAGGGTCCCACGAGAGTTAATTATCAGCAGCTTCCAGAGTCTAATTGGCTGAATTTTGCCATTTAATTTCACTGTATCCATTTATCTCTCTATCTCTATATCTCTCTCTCTTACTCTGTCTCCCCTCCCTCTCTGTCTCGCTCTCTGTCTTTTCTCTTTCCTCTTTCTCTTTCTCTTTTTCTTTGTTGACTTTCTCTCTGTCTCTCTCTTTCTTTTTTTTCCTCTCTGTCTCTCTCTCCTCTTACTTTTTCTGTCTCTCTCTCTCTCACTCACTCACTCTCTTTTTTCTTTTCATGATATATTTTGCTCGTTTTTTTTCTCTCTGATCTTCTTGCCTGTAAATATTTTCTCCTCTCCTCTCCGAGCTGCCAAGTTTCTTCAGCTCGATTCTTAATGTGAGCATCTGCTCCAGCTGGCACCGCACCACATACCAGATTTTACAAATGGCTAATTCCTGCTATTTGGCTAGTCTAATTGCCATCGGATGAGGAAGAGTAAAGGTTTGTTGAAGACAGAGGGACGGGGTAGGAGGAGTGTTTGTGTGGACGGAATTTAGGGGAGGGAAACGCTGGCTGATCTATGAACTACTACAGCTTTAGAATTTCTTGATGGCGCTATCGTTTCTCTTAGAGCAAATTCTTCCAATGCGACTGTGCAATGTGTCTAATCACCCCGCACAAAAACTAATAATAAAATAATAAAGCGACAATTACGAAGTGCCATATTCCAAAATTCTCTTCTCTTCTCTTCTCTTTTTTTCTCTTCTCTTCCCTCCCTTTAATTCATCCTTCTCTTCTCTTCCCTCCCTTTAATCCATCCTTCTCTTCTCTTCTCCTTCTTTTTCTTGAATTTTTTCTTACTTATTCTAAAAACATATTTTTTATTTTCTCCTTCAATTCGTAAAATTCACCTTTTAAAAACTTTTGCTCATTTTGCTTATTTTTGTTTTTAACTTTTTTCTCTTTTTATTATACTTTTCATAAAGTAACTGCTTTTTTTCATGCCTTTTTAGCTCTACAGGTAATTTATAACTGCAGGACTCGTGTTTCCATTTTTTCTTTATATTCTTTCTTCTTTCTGTCTTTGATGGTGTGTTTAGGATTAAAGTGTTAAGCGAACTTCTGCTTTTATTAAAAAAGGCTTAATTTAATTAGCTTCTGTTCTGCACTCGCTCTCAGGCTCCTCTGTTTCTCGCTTCATTTTCTTCCTTCTGAGCGCTGTGTCTGAAAAGATGGTAAGGCGGTGTCTCTGCTCTCTGTGGACATCGTGTCCCTCTAATCAGGCTGTTTCCATTAGCATCTTTAAAGAGGCCAGTGTGTGCCCGGCAAAAGGGGAAATCCCGAGTCGATTCGCTGTGGAAATGTCCTCTCTGTCATTTTCTATAAACATAACGCACATGTTTGCAGCAGTTCCGTGTCCCACGGTTCTCCGGGATCGATGGACTATCGTGATGATGTCCTTTCGGAGACCGATTGAAGACTGTCTGTGTGTTAGAAATATAAACGCAGGTCAGCCACCTCTCTGAACGGTGTCATTAGCGAAATGCCAGCATTCGCTCGCGTCTAGCCTCATTCTGTCACATGGCACTGTAAGTAGAATGAATAAAGTCTCGTGTCACTGACAAACTACAGAATCGGACCAGCGGCTCTGCAATTTTCTTTATTTGTCGTAAGCTTTTCTACGCTCGGCTGAAATCTCAGGCCGTGTGGCATGCGGCATGTGTCGTTCAAGGAATGCGACGAACATTTGACACTGACGTGCCCTTTTTCCTACCATGTTTAATTTACATAATTTTAACTTTATTATCAAAAACATTATGATATAATCTCATATCGCTTTGATTTTGGTGTCAAAATATTACGACTTTTGTTATTATAATCGTATTTTTTAACATGTTAAAACAACTTTATCATATTTTATCATATTTTGGGAAAAAAGGAGTTTTTTTAAATTTCTAAAAAAACCTTCATATTTAATTTAAATGGCAAATTTAATTAAAAAAATATATTTGAAACGAGGATAAACAAGCACAGGATAAACTATTTCTCAAAAATGATCTTCTCTAAAAAATCTAAGTAAGGTTAAAAAAACATGCAGACATCCTCCAATGTTGTAAAGTTGAGTTGAGTCACTGCAGTGGACAAGCTGCATTGTTGGACACTTCAACACATTTTTAAAAGGTCCTTTGTTTTATATTTGTGTTTCTTTTTTGCCTGTAAGTTTGCATAAATGTGAATCTGTTGTTGTTGCTGGTTAATTATTAATTATTAAATATTAATTTATGTAAGAAAAATTATATATATGTTTGTTAAAATCTGAATTTCTGGTAGTTTTGAATCTGCATGTTGGGCATAAAAGAGAAAAGTAAAGTAAAAATCATAATAATAAAAAATAACACTAACATTTATCCACTCAGTTGTGTTATAAATGTAATTTCTGTATGATTCTTATCATTTTAATTATTTTACAGTCAGAATTGCAGAATTTCTATTTCTTTCTGTTAAAATACACGGCAGAGACGCTATAAGAGGCAGCGAGATGCTTAGCCTTCACTAAACTTGCGCAATCGCTCACAAAATGGACCGAGGCTGTGTGACCATATTGATACAGATAACTGTTGTGATTTCGTACTTATATTCCAACCTCAACAGTATCAACAAATTATTATGTTTTAAACAAATTTTCAGTTAATTTAGCATTTAATTAAAACCCCGTCAGTGTGCGTGATACGATTTCCTCCTCTACTACATGCCGCCATTTTCTCAGAGGCAAGCGTGGAGAATAAAATAAAGGCGCCTCCGGCTTTGTATTTGTTGTATTTTTACCTATTTGATTGAATTATTTTAATTCATTTCTCCAAGTATTGCAGTGCAGTGCAATATGAATTGTTTTGCAGTACATCGTAATAAATTGCATCGTGACCCATGTGTTGTAAACCTTTGCGAATTCACATGCATTTGTACCCTATCTAGTCTCGCTGATTTGACATAAAACTGCACTGAAAAGCAGGAAGTGAAGCAGCCAATAGTTCTTACTCTCAGATGCAAATTTTTGCTGTTTGCTTTTTGAGTAAATCTTCAGTATGATTCCAAATTAAGTCTGGAGTCTCTCCATTGCTTGATGTGTGTTAATCTCCCGTATGCTTTATTTTGCGTAACGCAGCTGTGAAAGTCCTGCGTGTTGAGCAATGAGCTTATAATGAGCATTATTATAAATCTCTTCCCATAGACACTAATGACTGGAGTGGAGAACAGCACTCAGCCGCCGGGTCTCATCAGTGCTTTAAGAATTTTGCTTTGTTCTTGCGTCTCTTTGTGCTCCAGTCAACTGGTGCTGCCTTCTCGCAACATTCTGAGACCCTCATCAAGAGCATCGGCCCCTCCTCTTCAAATATTCAACCTTCACCCCGATTTCTCACGGGAAGCGACGAGGGATCCTAAACAAGGGGCCCCATTGATTGAGACAGACGAATCTCGAAAAAAATAGGGGTAATGGTCCTTGAGATAATCTATTTAAAGTGAAACTGAGGAGGCAGTGGGACGATGTCAGGTCTGGAGAGCTAACATTTCCCCCTTTTCCCGCTCTCTTGTCAGCCCAAGGGTCAAGGCTACATAATGATGGAAAAAGCTGAAGGAGAAAAACATATTTTCTGTACTATTATTTGAGACAGCCCTAAGAATGTATCACAGATCTTCAAAGACTCAGTAGTAATAATGGGCGTCTCTTTTGTTACACACCAGTATCCCACTCATTCTTTTTTTAGTCCTAGGGTCTTCACTAAGGCTTTTATATGTTCCTTTCAGACTTTGCGTGGGTTTGGTGACTCACCTCTGGTTTTGTTAAAGAAGCTTGAATTATGGCTTGGGGTAAATCTTGGTTAGAATTTCTTATTCATTTTGGCTTTTTTTGTTATTCTTGCATTGGATGTAGAGAATTAATAAATCGACGGATGGATAGATGGATGAATGGATAGAGGTAATCTATGCTTGTAAACTCAGATGTAGCACATAAAGGTCTAGAGCCCTGCTTTGCCAAGGCACCAGCTTGTTACATCCAACTCAACTCACCTCCAGGTCCTCTGGCCATATGGCGACTTGTGTTGCCTTTTTCAGCAGCTGAATGTGTGAGTGAGTCATGTTGTTTTTGCAGACCCTTCGTATGACTGACCCTGTACCCTAAATAGCCCCTGATACCGAGAACCTCAGCATCAAGGGGGGCCAAGCCTCATTTACCCACATTTTGCTAAACTGCAATCACATGGGTTACAGCAGGCAAAAGAGAGAGAGAGAGAGAAAAAAAAAGAGAGAGAGAGAGAGAGAGAGAGAGAGAGAGGAATAGACAGGAACTTTTACTACATGGGTTTAGCGACCTGCTGTTGAGAGTGAATCTAAAGCCAAATATTAATATTGACTTTTGCCACAGCATTCTATGAAAATTTGTTGGTCTCTTCTAGCTGATATAGGTAGCGCAGTGGAGTCCATCTGTCCATCGCATTTGTCAGATTTCCTTATCTGAGTGCCTTAAAAAAGTGATTCAAAGTCAACAAAGTTAGCAATAAATACATCCTGATACTGTTTTTCTGTGTCAATAATACTGTTAGCCTAAATACTCTAAAAACACTATAAAATGGTAGCTCAGTGGTTAAGGTGTTGGCCCCTCTCCACTATTCCAGTGTAGTTTTGTATAAAACTCTCATACATACTTTATAACACAGGATCAATTTATTCTCTTCTTTCTTTAACTCAAGTCGTTAAAGTTGAATATTTTAACCCAGGTGCTCCTTTGGCTTCTAACTTTTCACCAAACTTGCAGGGATTTTCTTATCAGTTCTACGGTATAAATGGAGACTCGTCATTTATCCAGACAGAAGTGCGTAAACATTATCTGAAATAACTGTAAAGTTTATGACATTGACCTGCTCTTCAGGTCATCGGACTGTGAACATCCAGCCCTCATAGCGGATCACATGACGCATTCGTTGACCATGTAGCTGCCCTCTGCCCGATTGGTGGGAGTTGTATGAGTTTGATTATGCACTTTTCTCACCAGGAGATTTTTGACCTTTTTCCCCCTCACATTCCACAGAGATTAGATTTTTCTGTTGGAGGAAGCGAGCAAACAGCAGAGGCTAAGTGAACCTAACAGTCTTACACCAGGACCTAATGAACCTGGGTGTCAGGAGTAGCAGCTACCTTTATTCCCCCGAGAGGTAAAAATATAGTTAATGTAGTTAGCTTTCTAATCACTCCTGGCAGTAATACCTCGAAATAACACACACACACATACAGTATGCAAGTCACTGCTTGGGTCTCGCCGCTTTACTGCTGTAGATTTCCCAGAGGAGACACGGTAACACTTTGTAATGAAGAAAACACTCAGGTTGGGCTGTTACATGATATTAGTCAACAACAGGGTCATGTGATGTAGCCTAATTTAAAGCATATATGTCACTGATGATTAGTTTCCTAAAAAACGTGGCATTAAGTGCTTTATACCGTCTATGCAAGGCAGCCAATTTACTTTAAGGATTATTTTATTAGGTAAACTGAGGGTCAGGTGAAGTAAAAATCCCAAATCTTCTTCTAAAATTAAGGTACTAGTGTTGTATTTGTAAGTGAACTATTTTCAGACTAAATTGGCAACTTTCAAATTGGGTACATTTGTACTGCCATTTTGTAAGTCAACTTAAGGAGTTCTATTCCTCTGGAACACTTCTAGTGTGGAATAAAAGCTTTTATTATTTATATCTACTGTATTTATTCAAGTTCAGGAGGTTGGAGTCAGAATACAGGGTCAGCCGTGATAAGGGTTCAACACTGGAGGTTTGGGGTTTAAACCTGTTTTGCTAATCAACAAACCTGCACCTTACCAGGTTTACCTCTAATTAATTTATTTGTACTTATTTAATGTGGTGCAAATCTTCATTTTAAGGGTGTAGATGTATCACAAGACAGATTTGTCAGTCTAAAACAGGGGTGTCCAATCTCAGTCATTTAGCTCCAGAGTTTAGCTCCAACCCTGATCAAATATACCTGAACGAACTAATCAAGGTGCTGATAGGTATACTTGAAACGTACAGGTAGGTGTGTTGAGGCAATTTGGAGTTAAACTCTGCAGGACACCGACCCTCTAGGGCCGAATTCGCACACCCCTGTTCTAAACCAAGCATAGATGAGTATTATTTTATTTAACACATTTTTGATTAGTCTATAAATGTTGTCATGGGGTCATGGGGTCCCGGTTCCAAGCCGGGATATATAGAGAAGGTTTTGTCAGGAAGAGGGAGAGGAGGTAGACATGCATACGAACACACTTGAATAAACTTTTTTTTTTAGTAAGGGTAGAAATGTGATGAACTATTAGCTAACGATAACTATACCAGCTTTATTCCTCATCTTTGAAAGTTAGCTGGCATAACAGTACAAACTAGTTAAACACTAATAACTTTAGGGGCAGTGGTGGGACAAAATGGTTAAGGTGCTGAGTTGTTAATCTGATGACCAGGAAGACCTGGGTTCAAGCTCCTCCACTGCCAGCCTGAGTTGTTCATCTGGAGACCAAAAAGACCTGAAATCAAACCCCACAGCAGCCTGAGTTGTTGATTGGATAACCAGGAAGACCTGGGTTCAAGCCCCACCACCGTTAGTCTGCCACTGTTGGGTCCTTCAGTAAGACCCTTAACCCTTTCCGCATTATAGCTGCTGCGCTGTGACCCGAATTTACTAAGGTAGGTTATGTGAAGAAATAATTTCACTGTGCTGTTAAGTTTAAGTGACAAATAAAAACCAGCCTGCTGTCATGAATAGGAAACAAAGGGAGAAATGTATCGGGTCTGAATCTCATCGGCACTGTAGCTTTGTAGGCAATTTCCCAAAGATTTCCTAAAGCTGTAGCTAAATTGTTGCCTTATATATTTAGATTTTGAAGCAAGTCAGAGATGTTTAATAAATAATTTAGTGAGGAGAGAAGTATCGATGTTTCTTTGGAAAGTCAGCAACACTTGGTCAATAAATTTGTGTTGGTTTACCTCTGAGCTAGAAAGTGGTGTTGTTGTTAGCTTGTTATACTGCTTTTCATGCTAGTCACCTAAGTGTGACAGCTTGGATGTGATTTTATTGTTTAGCTGTAAATTCCAGCTGTAAATTCTTACAAACTTGTTGAATAGCTCAGTTATAACAGGACATAAGGTGTGTGTGTGAAATATATAAAGGAATTTTTGCTACTGAATTGTCATTAGATGAACAGTAAACAGTAAACAATAGCTATCATCGTGTAGCATGTGGTCACTTTAGACATGAGAGAAGACCAGAGACGATGAACTACTGGTCCTGCGGGGGAAAATGTCTTTGCAGTTAAAATTAGCTGTTAGCCTATAGCTAAGTGTTTCTTTATAAATAGTAAGCTGTACTTAGAAGTCGCCATTTAGCAATTTGGACATTATTTATAGGCTATTAGAAACCGTATGTGTGTGTGTGTGTGTGTGTGTGTGTGTGTTGGTATGTGTTCCGAGTTTCGGTAATATTAGATGTAGCTGCTTGTGCTGTCTCACATACTTTCTCAGAGTTTAATATTTAGCCTCTGTTTTTTGCTCGTGTTGAAATTATGTATTTTATTACCACACAGACTTCAGAATACAACTTCAATTATCGATTAATAATCACTTTTATTATTATTTTTTTCTAAATAAAAACCTGTAGTAAAACAATATATGCACAAATCTGTTGGTTATTGTTATAAAATCTGAGCATGTTAACTTGTTCAGAGGTGAGACAGCGTAGCGACTTAGCAGCGAGGCAGAAAACAGGTGCTTGTTCAGCGGCGAGTCAAAAAATAGGCGCTCCACAGCACCGTATTTGAGGGACGCAGATGTATTGACATGCTAAACTACACCAGGGACGGGCTGTTACCGTTGTCTCGATGTGGTAGTAATGCGGTGTTAACTGTTGTGAATCGGGAGACGAGAAGTCAGTTGCACATGTAGACATCCTGTAAAAGCACTAATAATAACCAAGGGCAGAACTGAGGCAAAGCAAAGTGCAATAATTTAGCATCACCTGGCAACCAAATGGGCGACAACCTAGCGATCTCAGTTTGTCCGCATTCAGAGCCACTTACATTTATCTTTTTTCTTAAATCCAGCTTTATGGCAGCATTGGTGGTGCTGGGACTCGACCCTGTGATTAGCCACATAGCAGTCCAACACCTTAACCACTACCACTAATCTACCACTTTAAAAATGCTGAACTATATTCAAGTACAAATATAAAATGCTATAAATTTGCTATGACGAAATAATTAGTAATTTTATATTTTATATTTTTCTTCAATACATTTTTTTTTATTACTTATTACTTTTATTACTTTTATTTTTTTTTTTTCTAGCAACTTCCTGGTTCCCGTCTTTTACCCATTAGCGGCTACAGACTCGGAGCTAAAAATAGTCTGTATCATTTTAGTATTTGACAGATATACAGTAAAAAAAGTGTGTTTGCTCGACCGTAACGGCTCTTCATGGAAGTCACTTGAATTCATCAAGAAGGAAAAGCAAAGCGTGACGCAAAAAAAGCCTTTTCACAGGTTTTAGAGGCTACTTGTTGAAAGAAAAACCATGATTACCGAAATGAACATTTTTTAGAAACATAACCGGTTGCCATTTTGGAGGAAAACAAACAGAAAAAACATGAAAAAAAGTCATTATTATTCAGTGAGCTGTGCGGTTTAATTAGTCATGTGATAAAAAATAAAACAATTAGCAGTTGAATAAAAATGTGAATCGAGTGTAAAATGTAAATTAAATGTCTTTATTTGTCTCACAAACTTTTCAGCACAGTAAAATTGTTTTTTAGCATATCCCATTTTAGTAAGTTGGGGGTCAAAGGTCAGGGTCAGTTATGATACAGCGCCCCCTGGAGCAGGAAAGGTTAAGGGTTTTGCGCAAGGACCCAACAGTGGCAGACTGGCGGCGGTGGGGCTCGAACCCAGACCTTACTGGTCTCCAGATCAACAACATAAGCATTTGAGCACCTGCGCATTGTTTGTTTTCACTAAAAAGCAGAATTTGATTATTAGATTTACTTTCTGATCAGTTCGGGTCAGTGCGGGTCAGTCAGTGCGGGTCAGTCAGTGCGGGTCAGTCTGTGGTTCTCTGCTGTTCTAAACACTGTCAGAATCACTGACCGACATTTACACCCTAAACTCTAATGTTAGTTCCATTAAATGGTATTAATTTATTCCAACAGTTTATTCCCTTCATTTCGTAGTGTTTCTCTCGCTGCACTGCTTTCAGTGGACACATTTTTTTTTTTTTGTCCTTTCTTGTTCTTTTAGGAAGTTTTTCCTTCCTTTTTTTCCTAAAGTCGTGTCCCGTGTGAAAATGAACGCTTCCTGTGTTTTACTCCAGTAACTGACTGGCAACAAATGAACTCAAGCAAGCAGTATTGATTCACACACACTCTTTTTCTCTTTCTGTGTGTGTGTGTGTGTGTGTGTGTATTGGCCCTGGGCATCATTCTTTAGGGTCATGGTTCCTTTTTCCTCAAACGGCCCTCACACTGTTTAGCTTTTACATTGATCGCGCAAGTTCAATATGTGTACACATCTGCTGGTGGAAAGGTCAAGCGTCATGTGTGCCACGCGGCACACACACACACACACACAAACACACACACACACACACACAAAACACATGCGCGCGCACACAGGCAAAAATCCCATCCTTTTTACTGGTTTCCTTACTGTTCTTTTATAAATATGTTAATATTAACATCTTTTCCTTTTCCTACTCTTTGAAATTGTGAATTTTATATATAAATAGTTGAGGGACAAAAGTATCGGAACACCTTTCCATCACATCCATCTGTGTTTTTTTCAATATCTCATTCCAGTTTCTGTCTGTCTTCTTCGTCCCACTAGATCTAGAACCTCCACACTTCTGTCTTTCCACTCAATTGGGTCATGTGACTGTGTGGGTTTGTGTTCATTCAGTTCCAATAGTATGAGTGAGATCAGACACTAATGTTGAGGTTTGGAGGTCTGGGGTTCAGTCTGGGTTCCAGTTCATCCCAAAGGTGTTCAGTTTAAAGGGGTGGAGTCAGAATCAGGACTCTGTACAGGACATGAGAGTTCTTCTCCTCCAATCAGAACACGGCATGTCTTCATGGAGATCAGTGGCTGCTGGAACAGGGTTTGAGTTCCAGTCAGTATAATGGAATCCTCCAATATAGAAAGACTTTAATATGCATCAGTGCATCATCACCATTGGCTGCTGTTAAGCAAACAACCTTCTGACCAATTAGAATGCAGAAGTTTATCAACACAATCGGAAACATTCTGCTACGTTTGCAGTATTTGGCCGACGCCCTTATCCAGAGTGACTTGCATTACTCCCTGTTATACAACAGCAATCGAGGGTTAAGGGCCTTGCTTGGGGACCCAGCAGTGGTAGCTTGGTGGTGCTGGGAAACAAAGGTGGGTCTTCAAATCAGTAGTCGAACACCGTGACCACTGCACTACCACTTCCCTGCTACCTGATCGAGGTTTTTTCTGTACAAATCAAGCTAATTAGTATTTTGGGATTGTTTGCTCTCGGTTTACGATTTAAAAAAAATAGTTCGAGATTATAAAGTTTTTATAGGCTTTTAAACATACGGCGACACGTTTACTGGTTTGGTTCTCTCCACGCAGAGGACGACAGTAATTATCCTTGTCCATGCTCTGGCGGTTTTGCCACTCGCTTCCAGAGACCTGGCAGATGGTCTTTCATTTAAAACAATAATCTGGAGGTTAGAAATTCAAGACTACGCCTAACGCACACAATCGTGTACACACACGCCAGTGTAAAAGTGCCCTTTGCTTAATGGTAATTGGTAGCTAGCGGCTTTTTCTCTTTATTAGCTGCACTAAAGTTTTCAGGCCCACGCTCGTAAATCTATGGCCTAAAACCGTTTATCAGGTTGCCTAACGTTTCGCTTTAACCTGAAACTCGACGTACAATAACAGGCTGCGGAGTGTTTAATGTCTGATGTGAGTATAAAACGCCAGGCTTTGATTAGCACGGCTTTATAGGGAAAGTCTGTTTTCTTTTAACTGCATGGCGCTTAACCAGGTCTCTTCAGTTAGCAGTGGTTCTTTTATTTAAGAGCCATTTATCTCAGAGACACAGAAAGGTGTTAAATCCACGCCGTTTATCTCTGGTGCGTACAAGAACAGTGGTTCACACACAGCTTTTGCACGTTAGCATAAATCGCGTTTCCCGTTGAGCTAAAATGCTTTGAAAACTGTTAATTGACCTTCATTAGGTATTGTATTCGGTCCTTTCACCTGGTGTGTAAAGGGGGTTTCTGTGGATGGTTGTTTTGTCTGGAATGCCAATATTCAGACAGAACAAAAAAACAAACAACCTGTCCTTGTCTCATACACACACACACACACACACACACAGGAACGATATAAAAAAAACCCACTTTTACCACGTCTTCACTAGTACTTTTAACAGTCTTGGTGTTTATATGAATGTAGGAACAGTGGAAGAACAAGGAAGTGGTAGCTCCTTAGTGATGGTGTCATGGAAGATCACGAGTTTATTTTCCAGCACCACCAATCTGTAATGGAAAACAAAAATGTTTGAGATCTTTTTCAGCTTTTACATTCGTAAATAACTTTTAATATGATTGTTTGGAGAGAAAAAAACAGCCGTCGTCTTTGCCATCGTATTTATTACGGTGACTGGTGACGGGAGCGACTGCGGACTGCTGGAGAAACGCTATCACACCCGGAGTGTAAGTTCAGACAGACAGTTCATTGGGTTCTAGTGGCCTTGTTTATTGTGTTTATTGTGTTTGTCAGCTCTGTACTCGTACTGGCACCACCAGCTGCATCCTCTCATAGTGATTCTACATTCAGCCCTAAACACACACACACACACACACACTCTAACTCAAAATGGGGGTTACTGACCTAATTGTATGTTTTAAGTGCTCTGATCTAATTGAGTTATTCAGGATTTACAGCAACTTAATTAAGCTAATGAATTTTACTTGCATTTTTCTTACAGATTTTGTTGCAAGTTGTAAACAACAGCAATATTTATATATTCAATGCCTAATAATATTTTTATGTCTGTTAGAATATATTGAAAAATTCACTGTTATAATAAACACTGCATAGTTTATTATTAAATATTAATATAGTCATAATAAATACTGGGGGGGGGGGGGGGGGTCCCTATTAATCAATGCATTACGATTCTTTCTCTATTGATTCCTGAATCAATTCTCAAAAGTCCAGAATCGATTCTAAATACAAATAAGATGGCGACGGCGCGGGTCTGCGCGTGCAACACACAGAATAATAATAAATGTAAGCGCACGTGAGTTTAATCAAATAGAGAACGAAAGCCGTCCAAAATGCACTGAACTGCTTTATTAGATACAGACATGTATTCACAACTTATTCTTCCGTCTCACACCCCTGTGTGCATGCACTCTCACCAAACTACGGCAAGCTGCAAGGGGAAAAATGCATTTACACACACACACACACACACACACAGACAGAATGAGACACTTAATAAACAGTTTATTCTGTTCCATAAGCAGTGACTGACACGTACGGATATCAACAAAAATGGACATCAAATGTAAAATCGACTTTGTGGAAACACTTTGTGAAGCTTCCACTGGATTCTAATAAAAAGCTGAAGTGAATCAGTCGGTCAGTGGTGGTTTTATTGCCAAGGGTTTGTGCTGGTTCTCCGTGGTGGATAGCACAGGGTTTCACACACACCGTTACAGGTTCTTGAGTGGAGGTACAGTGTGTCCTTACAGCGTTATTTAAGTGTTCTTCATTAATCGTTCTAATAATCTGATGTTTCCATGTTTCATTCAGAGATTCAGTTCATCCTGAACACTGAACTTTATTAATAAAAGAAAATTTATGAAACCAAATCATCTTTTTTTTTAAGATGGATTCATACAGAAATTCACGCTACAGAAACTCCAATTCTGGGTAAAATGTAAAGCGGGAAACAGCAGAATTTAGGAATTTACAGCAGAAGAATTAGAAAAAAAATGTCTGGATTAGGAATTGATTTTGGAATCAGATTGGGACTCCCAGAATCGGAATCAGATCTAAAAGTACCTAAAGATTCCCACCCCTAATAAATACATGATTATAACCTAATACAGGAAATTTTTCTTTTAATTTTAAAAGGTGAATTTTAATAAATATGTTGAAAAAGAATTTTCTTATAATATTATTATATATTCTCTCTCTCTCTCTCTCTTTCTCTCTCTCTCTCGATCTTTAAGCATATATTTATAAAGACTCGTACACTTAATATAATGACACATTCATTTTTTATAAAATGGATGATAATATTCTATATTTGCAAAAAAATCATGTGCTCATTAGTATTAAGAAGAATTTAAATAATTAATCGTTTCCACTTGGATTAATTACCTTTGCAATAAAGGCTATAGTATATAACGCGTATTTTCTCCCTGTACATTGATTTTTAATTGTATGCTTTAAAATATTATTATTAATACTGTTTTACGCTAATTCTTTATTACGCTCTCGGCAAACGGTAACTTTTACGCTAATGAAAACGACTTCTCTGACACTGGAGTGTGTTCGGATGTTTGAGTGACAGTGTGTGCAGTGGACTGAGACGCTGGGTCGAGAGCATGTCAGCGTGTCGGGGTCACACCGGGGTCACAAACACAAGGGGCACGTAATTCCCACAAGAGGGTACGTCCCTTTTTTGTCAGATTGTCAGAGAAAGACAGTCCACTGAGAAACTCTTCTGTATCCGCATCGCCATGTTGGTTCTTTTTTTTTTTAAATATTGCATTAAATCATACAGATTTGTTTTTCCAACTGAGGAGTTGAGGGTTAGGGGCCTTGCTCAGGGGCCCAGCAGTGGCAAGTTGGTGGTGCTGGGAATTAAATTTATAATCTGATCAGCAATCTAACACCTTAACCACTGAGTATCACTTGACCACAATCTTAAAAAAAATTAAGATGTAGGGAAGTTGACGGTCACAAGAGATGTCCTTATGCAGACACCGCTTCCTGTGGACGTCCTCATAGAAATGTCTTATGGAATCTTTCCCAAATAACTCACTAGTGAGGATCTGGACAGCTCAGGATTTATTTCTTAATACTTGCAAAGCATTTCTAATTAATGAACAAAGCCATTTTTGTGTTTTATTAAAGTATAAAGTATTTTTCTTTTACAAATTTGTGCTGTTAAAATGCGTTAGAAACATGACCCAAATCCCTTCCATCGAAATCTCTCTTTTTATCATTTAAATTTATTTCAGAGAAGGTTTTTTTTTTTTTTTTTTGTGCAGGTTGTATTTTTGTTAAAAATAAATACTACTAATAAAAAGAGCAGAAAAGGTTCCTCGCTGCTGTCAGTGCTTGCAGGAGAGTTTTACTTCTCTTCCATTTCCTCTCTGAATACTGAACACACTCGCATCAATCGGCCCATTCACACAGCTCCAGCTCACTCCTGCAGGTTGTTTTGCCTTCCAGTACTCCGCTGACTTTAAAATAATTAGTGTTCGTGTGTGTGTGTGTGTGTGTGTGTGTGTGTTACAGAGTAAGGTATAAAAGGAGTGTATGTGTGTGTGTGTGTGTGTGTGCGCGCACGCAAACGTAATTGACTTTGTTCGTGTTTTGGTGTGTCTTGGAATTGAAGGCAATTTTGTTTTATAATGTGCAGTCCCACGTCTCTGTGTTTTCTTGTCACTGTGTTGATGCAAAAGTGCGGTGGTGGCGTAGAGGTGGTGGTACTGAGGGCTCTGGTGGATTACTGAGACACTTGAGCAGACCCTCATTATCCTTTTTTCGTTTGCACTTCATGAAACTCATTACCGAAGCTGGCCCACTCACACCACCACCCCCCCCCCCAGCCACCAATTCCCCTCCCCACCGTGCACCGCTCCACACTTAATTAGCAACACTTCTTTAGCCCGACGCTGGAAACAACTTTGAGGCTGTGAAGAGCATTGAGACGGCGTGTGAAACAGAATGAAAAATTCATGGTGTAATAACTTTAAACGTAATATCACACCTTTAGGTTCACCGCATTATCTGTTTATAACTATTACAGCATTTGTTAAAGCAATGACAAAATTGTTTTGATTGTAGGAGCCATTTTGTTGAATTGTTCATACGGATTCTTTTATGTTGCCAAACATCTAAATATTTTTCCCAAACTAATGCTATAAAATTTGAAGCACATTCTTCCAGCATGACAATGTCCCTGTGCACAAATCCCCTGAACTCCATAAAGACATGTCCAGAGTTCTAATTCTGACTCAACCCCTTTAAACTGAGCACCTTTGGGATGAACTGGAACCCCGACTAAAACTATTTATTAGCAAAAACATTATCACTGATATTGTCTATATTCAAACAATGGGTACTGGTGGCTCATATGACTGTAATCTAACCCCACCTTAGATTTACCGATTTTTTTTTTTTTTTTTTTTTTGCTACTTTATCATAAAAAATTGTCCAAGAGGTAATAACATCCTATTGCTTTTTGTGTTGGTAACTTATAATAGCCTAAGATTAATAAATAACTAAATAACCTGGCCTCCACAACAGCAATTGTTGCTACCAAAAACACTAGAAGTATACTGTATTGTTCTAAGATTGTTCTTTCATGGCCCCAACTCTTATAAAGGCCACTTTATGGTGTTATAGTGAAAAATATATAGTGGATAATAGTATTAAACCGTCTGACGAACTCTGCCTACTGGGCTGTTAAGGAGACGGATGGAGCTTTGGTTCTCTCTCTTCACACCAAAGGGCTTCTAATGATAAGACAGGGCCCTTGGAAGCCATTATTGACGCAGGGTAAAGATTTATTTCCGGCCCTTTGGGTCAGTGAGGGTCCTCGGACACGATAAATGTGGTCCATAATTGAGTTTGGTCAGTGAATCGTGTTTAAAAAGAGAGAGAGAGGTGAGGAAAGGAGACAAGTCCTGTGTTTGTGTGTTAACCACTGGGGAGATAAACGAGCTAAAGGAGTGGGGGGATTCTCTGGGGAGAAAATTTGAAAGGTATTAATTCAGGACATATAATTAAATCTGCTAAATCGAGAACCTTTTTCAGAAGAGAAAAATACTATATGAGAAAGGAGGGGTTTTTTTTCACAGATGCTCTTTTTTTTCTTTGAGTTGTTTTATATGGATCTTATAATGATGGCCATGGGCCATGTGACAGGCTGCAGTAAACCTCAGAAGAAATGCCTTGTGTTTAAAATGACTAATCTGCTTTTGCTGCTAATGTTGGAAGTGTGTGTTTGTGTGTGTGAGTCTTGGAAAACTACATTTGAGTCGTCAGTGTAGATTTATGGCTCCGAATGGCCAGAGAAGAGACAATAGCCCCCTGCTACACTAGTGGTCTAGCTATTAATATCCTTCTTTTCACGCTCATCTTGCAGTTCCAAGTTTTCACTGCATGTACAGAGTATTGACTGAGGCACACACTAAAGAGCAGTGTGTTATTGTGGGTTTCTGCTAAGCCAAAGTGTTTGACTCTGCGTTGGTGAAAGGCCAAGCTGGGGCATGAAAGAGTCTCATGGTGTGTTGTTCAGGTCTGGCACAGTTACAGTGTGAATAAAGGGACAGAAACTCGGTCACAACTTTTGTTAGTGGAATAATCAGTGTCGTCAGATTTGCAACTTTGTCACTGGAGTTGGCACATGTTTAGACCAATTCCATGAGCCTAATGAGACATCCAGACAAAATCAGAACAGATTATTTATAGTTCTCACCACTCATCACCTACGTCATTACTGATCATTATTGTTCCCAACATTATTACTAACCACCGACAATTGTAAAAAAAATACTATTTACTATTGTAGTGAAGTGGTAGCTCAGTGGTTAGGCTGCTAGCTGAAAGATTGTGGGTTCAAATTCCAGCACCACCAAGTTACCACTGTTGGGCCCCTGAACAAGGCCATTTACCCCAAATGCTTAGTTGTATAAATGACATAAATGGACCTTGCGCTGGATAAGGACATCTGCCAGATACCAGAAATGTAAATTCAATCACAATGTTTTTATTTATCCTAATTTACTTAAAGATGTGTATTCAGACCACGACCAATTATTGATTACCACCAGTCCCACCGACCATCATTAATCAATTGTGTTCCCAATCACATTTTGTGATGGCAATTGTTTTTAATGATTACCAAACGCTGACTTTCGTTGTTATCGACGAATAATTACTCATCTTCACCATTCACAAGCACTAATCACTGACCGCTAACATTCATGGTAACTCAACACGATCTTTCATAACAACTTTCTCAACTAATCTAAATGAAATATATTCCGTATAATTGATTAGTAGCACAAATAGTTGAGATTCTGGGTTGTTAATTAGGATTGGAATTTCAGCCCCAGCACTGCCCAGCTGGCACTGTTGGAATACTAAGCAAGACCCTTAACCCACTCATCTCCAGGGGTGCTATATCATGGCTGACCTTGTGCTCTAACCCTAATTCCCTAAGCTGGGATTTCTGGTAAAAAGCAAATTTCACTGTGCTGTATTGTATAGTTGACCAACGAAGGCTTACTTATTAAGTCAAGGGTCACCAAACTCGGTCCTGGAGAGACTTTAGCTTTAACCCTAAACAAATGCACCTGAACTAGCTAATCAAGATCTTGCTAGGTATCTTGCAAGGTGGAGATAAACTCTGCAGGACACTGACCCTCCAGAATAGAGTCTGGTGTCCCCTGTATTAAGTGCTGCATCTGCCACACGTCGAAAGCATAAACTTTATATAATATGTAGAGAATAAAACGGAGTGAATTTCACTCGTTAGACAGATGAACTACATTTGTCCATTGTAATGAATTATTCCTCACCAGCGTCCCCTCTCTTCCCCTGATGAGAAAACAAGACGGATTTTGGGAGGACATTATTGTAATCATTGCCCTCCACTCTGAATAGTGGGGGTAAAGTTGCTGAGGAAGCGAAGCAGCTCGTCTGTGGAGGTCATTTGCGAAATATATTGACCAATTTCAAACTCCGCTGGCTCTTAATGATGTGACATCCCCGATGGTGAAGTATGGGTCAATACCGCAGGAAATATATAATTAAAAGGAATGAGATTCTTATCTGGAGATAGATGAAGAGGTTTGAGTTTATGGAGTGTGGATGCATTGATCCCACTGAAGCCTATATAGAGAATCCGGATGTGTTGACATTATTTTAAAAGGCTTTTAAAAAGACTACATCCGTTTCATAGGAATTGCTGTGAATCTATGCGACGGTATATCAAAGTGGCAACAGCTTTTTCTTGTCTCCTTTCCTCTTTCTATTCACTGCTAATCTGTTATCCTTAATAGAATTTCTGAGGGCTTATCCTAGGACAATGAAGGCTGAGTGGGATCTCTTTCCTGAGGATAATTTTATTGTGAAGTGCTGTACGATGGGCCTCATATTTTCTGTCTGTTTTATTGGCTGCCCTGATGTATTGAGACCCCCGAAGTCTTCATGCTCTGTTGGAGAGCGCCGTCCTCTTGACCTTCCCCACTGCGGCTCTCTCGGCTTTCTTCGCCAGCGTCGTGTTAAGGTCAGGGCACCCAGCAGATAACAGACACAAGACAGACCATTCAGCAGTTTTGCCACTCAAGTAGTGAAGGAACTGAAAGCATTTATTTTTGAGTTTGTGCTACTTGGAATTTAAGAGGACAAATTTGAATAGCTGCTATTATTTTTTGATTCGTATTTCTCAGAGGGTGATTTCTGGTGATTTTCTATAGACGTTGTTCCAATGTACTTGTTATAATATGGCATTATTTCCATAGTAACAGATTATACAGGGTTCTTTGTTGGATGGATCTCCCTCTATTTATTAATTGTCATAAGCAATTTGGGGGGGGTTAAAGTAGTGTCTCAAATGGTTAGCGCTCTGGGTTGTTGGTCAGAAGATCAAGCACACCATTGTCAAACGGTCACTTTTAGGACCCTAACCCTTCCTACACTAGGGGAGCCACATCGTTTATATTTAAGACATTTGGCAGATGTCCTCAGGCAAAGCAACTTGGACTTCGATTTTTTTTTCCATCTGTGCAGTGGGCTCTGAGTCTCAAGTGGGGCCATCATTGGCATAGGACTCAAAATGGAGCCTTGTGGGACACCACATGTGATCAATGTTAAGAATATGTTTTTCTTACCAATATTGACTGAGAAAGTTTGGCCTGTTGAGGTATAAAGAGAAGCAACTCAAGACAACCTAACCACTTTTCTTCAGGCCATTTGTTACATGGGGTGATCTATTGTGTCAAATGCTGCGCTGAGAGTTCAGAGAATTAAGATGACTCCATCTCCAGAATCCAAAGAGAACAGGATATTATTTGTCACTTTTAGCAAAAGCCCTGAATCCTGATTGAAATTTAGCAAGCATGTTATATCAGTCAGATACAAAAAGCTGTAAATAGATGACCTTTATAGAAATTGCAAACTTTGAAATAGGCCTATAATTGTTTAAATGATTTGGATACAAATAATTTTTTTTAGAAGAGGCTGCACTACTGCATGTTTAAAGCATGTGGAAATAAAAGTGCTATTTCCAATAATCTGTATGATAAAGCAACAGAATTACAATTGTCTCTACAATGTCAATGACAGAATAACATTCACAGGAGAATTTGAAGGAGGATTTAAAGTTTTATTGCAGGATCAAGGATTTAGCGCAAAATGCAATTGGTTGCAATATTTGCACTGTAATATACTGAATTTTATTGACAAAAAAATTCAAGCAACTTTTCGTGGATCTCAGGTGAGGCAATGGAGCTGCCTTCAGTAGTCGGGTTCAAGATCAAATCCCTTGTTCTGAAAATGACCTTACGCCTATGAGCATTTTTAACAATTACCTCAGAGAAATAATGGAATTGAGATGCTTTAAAGACTTATGGAACATTTCATATGAGAATCTAAATTAATCTTCTTTCCACTTACACTGCCGTCTAACAGAACAGATATGATCTGATGTTAAGCCAAGCTGGATGTCCATCTTAATTCTACATCTGAGTGATTTGAGAGGCGTTGCCTGGTTCGAAATAACAAATGAACAAATCCTTTTCAGTAGTTAGGGAGGAAATCTGAAACAGAAGGACGGTGGGATGCCCCAATATCTGTTATGTCGATCTTTTTTTTTTTTTGAATATAAAATGGTAATCAAAAGCAAACTGCTGAGCTAAAGGCGATAAACATTTCATCATGTGCTGTTATGTGGAAATAATCTTCTTTCACCTCGGGCCACATAAGACCGTCTCATTGCTAATTATTTTCCTAAAAGCACACACTCCTGCTAAGTACTTACTTCACCAGAGAGACACGATCCCTCTTCCAATTACCACTTGGTTGCGTTTCTGTATATCTGCAGTAATAAATTGTTAAAACATTTTAGTGTGTTTTCTGTTGTCTTTGTGAAAAGTGTATGTGCGATTACCTCAGATGAGAGGTTTTTTTCTGGACTTTTCTTAATATTAAACAGGGAAATAGTTGTGAAAAATCTTTTAATTAAAATCTTTTGTTGAAAATAAGCAACAAACTAATTTATAAGAAAAGTTTTACAGATGCTGTTTGTGTTTTTTTTTTTTTTTTATTATGAAAAAATAGTGAACATATTTCTTGTATTTACTGTAGTTTAGCATTTTAAAGGTTAATTAATATAATAATAGAGATTTATGCATAAAAGTGTAAAAGTGTTTAGTTTCTAGTTTCAAAGAAAACAATTCTGTGGATTTTACAGAATTTCTGTCAGTGTCCAAATGGGTCTCCTGTGGGACGGTAAGTGCATTGTGGGTAAACTTTCTGATCTACACATATGCTGTCCTGTTTTTATTGCGGTATTAGAACTCACTTTTCTAACATTATTTTGTTAGTACACAAAAAAAAACTTTACTTATGAAATAAACTTAAGATAATATAAATAATCAGTCGCTCAAGATAAGAACGTCCAAAAATATCTACAATAATGAAATGTTTTTTTATAGTAAAACTTTTCACTTGAAGCCCCCAGGGTATCAAATAGGGTTTTAACCAATCAGAGTGGAAGACACAACAGTGCTGTGGGATTTGCATGGTGTGTAAATATATATATATATATATATATATTTTTTTTTTACTTTGAATGATATGTAGATGATTAATACGCTATATCCAAGAAGAATTTGCTGCATGTTGCTTTTTGTTTACCAGCCAGGTAAAAGTGTCAGGTGCTGCAGGCTCAACCTGCTATTGTGTTCGGAATGGAAGTGAAATTATGCGACTGTTTTCTGCCTCAGTGTGTGTGTGTGTGTGTGCAGCCCAGCACAGAGCGAAGGCGGCGAAGGAGCGTTCACCGCCGTCTGCTCCCTCGCTTTTGCTCTTTGATTCTCACTCGAGCAGAAGCGAACTCATTTGCCGCATGAAATGCGTCTGGCGAGTTGTTTCTCTCCAGCGGTGTCACATCTTTTTTAAAAGGGTTAACATTTGTCACGATAAACACAAAGTCCTGAAGCTGTCGGGTTATGTTTTGAATCATGCTCCTCACACACACACACACACACACACACACACAAATACTCACTTCTCTGTTTTCCCAGAGTCTCTTTTCTTTTTTCAGCTTGGCCTTTGTGTTTCCAAAAGGTTCGACTAGGGCATTTCTAGCAGGATGGCAAGGAATGCTGGCAAATCATTTAATGAATTCTGATTCGTTAAAGGAAATGAATCACACACTGTGGTGTGTTGTTGTATGAAATGTATGTGTAAGGTGTTTAGTTACCTCTTGCCTGACCTTTATGTGCTCGAAAGTTTGAACTGGGGCATTTGTGGCAGGATGGCAGAACAGCAGTGAATCATTTAATAACTTCTGAATCGTTTAGGAAATGAATCAAACACTTTTGTGTCGTGCTCCAATAGGAAAGTAATCAACGTCAGAGTGGTGTGATGAAACACTGCTACTTTGATCACAATGAATTAAGCTGATTGTGTTATTTTTAATTAATTAATTAACGACACTTCATAAGTTCCTTAGTACATACTGACATTAATGAACAATGTTAATAACTATTTTGGACAGATGTTATGCCATAAGAATTTCCATAACTTAGATATTAAATTGAATCTGAACTACTTTTCAGATAAGAATTCTATTAAAATTAAGAATACAAAGTAACCGGAGGCGGTGACTGAAAGAATCTAATAAATACTATCTGTTATGGTGGAAGAAAGCTTTTTTACTTGTGTGTGTGTGTGTGTGTGTGTGTGTGTGTGTGTGTGTGTAAACAGACACTGATTACGCCCGTGTCCCTAGTAAAGGACCTCTTAATTTAAGGGCTGTGCTATAATTACCATCCCAGGGACTTTAAAAGGGGTCACGCTGAAATGAAGGGGGCGGAGCTTGTCCTCCTACTAAAAATTGTAGCAGGCAGCTCACACAAGTTGGCTGGTAACCATTTGTTTCTAGGCAACACGGAAAGAGAATTTCAGGGCACTTTTAAGGCAAACATCATCAAAACTTCTCAAGAGGGTTTAAGCAGAAGATTTTGGGACGGACGTGCTGACCTGCTCCATAGATGCATAGATATCTGAATCCAGGCAGAATGCATTATGGGAATGAAACACTTTTTGTTTAATAAATGATTCAAAATCCTTAAGGCGTAACACATGACCAAACTAACCAATGAGAACAAAACATAAAACTAATCTAAACATGAAACACAAAAAAACGAAATCATCAAAATGAAACCTGATCATAACATAAACTTAAAACAAGAAACACAATCATTGTTTTAAATTACATTAAAAAAAATAAAAACGCAACACAAAATTTGGAATAACATTTTCAACTTTAATGTATTTAATTAAAGGGTGCCATTACTTTTATCTAGTCTAGTTTAATCTGATTGGTCTTTATTGGGGAAGTGGTAGCGCAGTGGTTTAGTTGTTGGACTACTAATTGGAAGATTGGAAGGTTTAATTCCCAGTACCACAAAGTTGCCCCTGTTGGGCCCCTGAACAAGGCCCTTAACCCCCAATTGCTCTGGATAAGAACTACTGCTAAATACTGGAAATGTAAATTTATAGATTTGATTTGAATTGATTAATTTGGTCATTTATATGAAATAAAAAAGTTTTATAAACATTCACTAATTGGTAAACGGAATTTATTTATAAAGGAGTCTCCAGTGTCAAAGCTGTAACTTTCTATTTTTTTCAGAAACAGGTTTATTTATTCTTAATGATCAGATATTGATACTATAACAGGAACGAACTTGTCTCAATAACTATCCACAAGCGTAAATTTAATTATGAACAGATGTAAAAAAATAAATTGAAACTAATTCTAGCATGTGTTGTAAAACAAATGAAAAGTTTGATACTGTGAAAAGAAAAAAAAATCGTAAACCGTCTCCGTGGCTGTAAAAATACCAAAATACTTCATCAAGTTCTTTACTTATTCCACAACACCATTTTTTAGCTCCGTCCTCATTAATGTCTTTCCAGCTGTTTCCTTTCCGGATATATGCTGCTACGTAGCCATATGTCGCTAGTCATATTTAATTTGAACAGTTTTGCGTAATTATGCCGTCTGATCCAACTTGCTGTTCTGGGGTATATTTATTTATACCACTGCATCGCTTACGGGTTCCACTCCGAGAAGCTAATTTTGGTCGTTGTTAGCATATTATTATTTACGTTAGCTTCAATGTTTGACCTCAGGATGCAGTGTTACAGCTACTACTTATTTATTGTGATATAATGTGCCAAAAAGTAGCTGTAGACACTGCTGGAGGAGTCAACATAAAAGTTTTGGCATCTCCCGAACCAGGAAATTATTTTATTACAAGTTATAATGCGTGAAAAACGCCGAGCTACTCTTCTCTTATGTTAAAGGGCGTCGTTACTTAAATCTTTAGGTTAGTCTTATTTATTTATTTATTTTATGGATTTGTTTGTATTGATTGCTCTAGGTATTAAAATGAATAAATGAGTTTCATAAAATATTAACAAGTGGGTTACACTTGACAGTGTTACCAGTATAGAACACAGTAACTCAATGCCCATTATAGCGGTAGTAAACTGTGTTCTAGCAATACTATACATATTGCGACACTTTCAAAACAAAAAACAAAAAAAACCAAACAATTTGTACAACAAATACAAATCTGGAGGTGTCTATACTTTCTGCGAAGTGATGAAGGAAGTTGTTTGACACACACTGAGGATTTTAATAAACTATTTACCAAAACATAAATCAGTTTAATTTGAATTAAACTTATTTATCGATATTAAAGCAATGATCAAATAATGACTGACTAAATCCAACAAATCCCTTTTCCAGTTTGACTTATTGTACTTTTGTACTTCATAAAACTGAACAATTAGGACTTAATTGGGAAAGTGAGCAAGGCTCCCAATTGCTCAGTTGTATAAATGAGATAAATGTAAGTCGTGCTGGAAAAGGACGTCTGCCAAATGCTGTAAAATGTAAATGTTAAGGGCCTTGCTCAGGGGCCCAAAGGTGGTAACTTGGTGGTTCTGGGAATCAAACCCCGGTCTTCCAATTAGCAGTCCAACATCTTAACCACTGCACTACCACTCCCAATAAACACAATTAATGTTAATAAGAAAATTGAAACTGTAACGTTTTCTTTTCTTGGGTGAAACAATCACATTAAAGACTCCATCAGTAAATAATAAACACATTTTTCCTTACAGACAGCACATTGTGTCGTAACCTGTATAAAAACAAGTATTGGTTTCCATAGAAATAATAATATTAGAAAGCGTCTCTTTGGCAAAGCTGTTGTGGTAGAAGGTATCAATCCAAAACAAAATAAGACTACATTTGAGCACTAGTGTTTAAGAAGGTCTCCTGAGGTCGTAACCTGCGCTCGGATGTCGGAGACATGAATGACTGATAGACGTATCCCATGTTTTCCTTTTCACCCCTGCACCTGTGTGCAAAATAGCGACTGTTTGATCTATTGTCTAAACGGCACTGTTCACCATATTCAAGGTAAGTAAAGGAAATGACATTCTTAAGTGTTTTCCGCTATAGTAAAACCTTCTAGTACAAGTTTTAGTGCTGGTGTAGCTGAGTTGATCTGAGTGATGTGACTAAAGAGTGTTGAATATCATCTAATTATTGCCGATGAACTTAGCACTAGAGTGCAGAGGATATCCCGTTCTCACAGGACGTTAATCCTGCTTGTTTGGGGAGATTTTAATTATAGTCAAATGTCTGTTATTGTTGGTGTTTTTGCTTACTTCTCTGGTAAGCTACCATTCATTGGTTTTAGCTGTTGACAGGTGATGGATCCTATCCCCTGGATTTAAGAGAAGAAAATATTTTCTGTGGAAACGCCAAATGATTTCCTAGCTTAGGAATTGGGGTCAAAGAACCATTTTGCACCATGCTGTGATGTATATCTAATGTGTATCGACTAATATTTTACATTTACAGCATTTGGCAGGCGTTTTTATTCAAAGCGACTTACGTTTATCTCTTTTATACATCTGAGGGGTTAAGGGCTGAGGGGCCCAACAGTGGTAACAGTGGTGATAGGAATCGAACCCTGATTCTCCAGATAGCAGTCCAGCACCTTAACTACTGCGCCACTACTTCCCCACGATATTTTGTCGTGTGAGTGTGTGATTAATTGTTCCCTATGACAGTTTGGCGAGCTCTCCATTGACGCCCACTTACATTGATAAGGTTTTTCAGAAAATGGATAGAGGGATTGATAGAATTTTTTCATTGCTCAATAGCATGATAAGTACAAATTGTTTATAAGATTTAAAGGGCGCTAAACTGTGTTATTAATACACACATGGCCAGAATTAATGAATGACATGAACACCGTGGTGGTGTGCCACAGCCAGAGACTCGACTCCTTGATACTGGAAAACACATTTACATAAGATAGCCCTGACCACTGAACATCATTCAAAAAAGATGATCATCATCCAGGGCTATCGTATTGTTGACTAGAAATAAAATACACCTGACAACCTGTGAGCTGAATTGTTGGATTCCTGATGTGATCAGCCAGCTTCTCTCGGTACTGAACAAAATGCCTGTGTGGCGAGGTTAGAAAAGAGTGTGGTTTTGTGTCATTGTGAGTTAGCTGTGAGGAAGATCCTGAGTTTGTGGCCCAGGGCCTGCATCCAACTGCCAGCAGGATGATGGCAGATCGAGTATTGGCAGCGACGGCAGGACGGATTGCTTTCTGTCACTTGACAAGTAAGAGAGAAGGAGAAAACACACAATCTACATCATGCTCCATCCCAAGGCAGGGACCAGGGAGCAAAAAGATGTGAAGATCTGACTTCTCTGCAAAGAGCCCAGGCTTTAGAAGGTTGCCAGATACCCCTGTCAATTTTAGGTGTAAACCCAGCTGCCTGTCAAGCCGAAATTCAACCACCTCAGACGTTCTCATTATTACGAACCTCCACGCTCTGGATGTTTCACTTACTGCTCTATAAAAACACGTCCTGACAAATTATGTATGAGACCAGGTTTATATGCAGTTATAAAATGTGAAGATGATAGGATATGATTGTAGAAGAAGTATAGTCATATTTGGAAAGTCATCAGCAGTTTTTCTTTTTAGTTTTTTACTTAGATAGACTATAAGATCTTATGTTTCTACGGATTGTGGAAAAAGATAGAAGCAAAAGCATCTCTACATGTACAAAACATCAAAATGTAACCTTATCACATTAGGGAATCCAGTCTTGTCAGCCAAAAACAAAGAACGAAAGTATAATTAACATTTGCAGTATTTGGCAGACGCCCTCATCCAGAGCAGCTTATATTTATCTCATTCATCCATTCAAGTAGTTAAGGGCTTTGTTCAGGGGCCCAGCAATGACAGCATCGTGGTGCTGGGAATCAAACCCACAATCAATTAATCAGTAGGCCAACATCTCTTAATCACTGGGCTACCACCCCCATTAACGCAGCCTCACCGTAAGTGGGATCTGAGCAGGACTTGGTTTACCGGTGAGAGTGAGCGGAAAGTTTTCATAGCATTTCTTGGGCTGTGGTCGACTGCTCTGTTACAGACTTGACCATACTGGCTAGGGTAACTTGATCTTCACAACCGTGATGAGCAGAAAACATCTCGGAAAGTGCAAAGCATCGAACCTTGAGGTATAATCACTGAGGGCTACACAATGTGATTTGTTCCTGCCAGCCAAAAAGATTGGAAAAAAAGAATGGTCAGACTAGTTTTTGCTGCCAGGAAAGATATAAATACTTACATGACCATTTTTAACCACAGTAAGCAGAGAAGCAAAATGTGCAAAATATTCAAGGTCTACCTATTGAGTTATGACCATTATAAGTCACTGACTTCGGTAACTTAAATAATAAGAACTTTTAACAGCTATAATAAGGATAACAGCATTACTAAATCTCAACACAGATACACTACAAAAGCAGAAAACTTGTTTGTCTTCTATATTCACTTAAGCACAAAGATTTAGGTCTACACTTAGCACCAAACCTGGACAACAGGACAAGATTGATCCAGTATATTGCACATGTACTATGTATTGGATTTTTTGACACTGGACAAATAATGGCAATTTGATTCCACACCCCGATCAAGTTCCTTTACAACACTTCAGCTGTTCTCTTCTGGTTAAAACTTGGAAGACAGGACACCAGATGGAGGCTTTGGGTTTCTTTCTATTCATGTTGCTACATCGCCTTGAACTTTTAGGGCTTCAGCTCTGGATGCCCCACTTTCTGACTCGGTGTAGGACTGTGCTATGAAAAATCTGCCATGCCAGACCTTAAATCAAAGAGGGGAACTCTCATATAAAAAGCAAGCCTACATTTTCAGGTTGTGTGACTAAGCACCAGTCAGGCAGTTGGTAGAAATGTGTGCCACGTGCTGTGGTGTGGTATGAGTGTATGTGGTATATGTGGTAGCAGTGCATCTGGTGTAAGGGTCATGGTATTTTTAGAGTGGCCTTCAGCTTTAAGTCAGTTCCCCATGTGTCACCTGCTGCCTTTTGTCAGCAAAGTCCTTAGAAATTCATTCTTCTCCTCCAGCCATCACCTCCCTCTTTTTCCTGCCACAGACAGACAGGCATTGTTCTGTGTTTTTTGTTTGTTTTTGTCCTCAACCATAATTAAATCTATTGGTACTTATTCCCGTCAACGGAAAATTGCTTACCATGATTATTTAATGTCTGGAAGATGCAGTTCCTCCTTGAGTTTGTTTGTCAGCTACCAGAAGCGTTCCTACACATTTTGTTATTGATGTGTTGATATCTTCCTCTCTAAATGTCTGAAATCTCCAGCCTATTGTCTTCATATTTAGTGCCTTGACGTTGAAAGACCTTGACTGGCCTTGACTGGTGATGAGAGACCGGGCATCTGTTCCCTCTTTTCTTTTTTGGCAATAGAATAGATTGAACAGGAGGACATTAGCAATTGTAACCAACATGCAAACACACTTTTCCTCCATTCTTGCCTCGAGTAAGCAAATGCTGTCGGTCTGATTATCTTTAGCACATGCATTGATGTGACAAATGGACAACATGTCTGTGAGTCATTGATTTGCTTCAAAAATATTTTTACAGTGCTAGAAAAATTCTAGACAATCCTAAATGCTGTTAATGATTTAAAGCATGTTGGATTTACTATAGTTGCTCCTGTGGACCTTCTGGTAATTTACATAGAAGGATATTTTATAATGGTGGACCAGGTAAGAATGTTGCTAATAATATCTGGACACCTCCCTGGCTGGCTGTTGTACACAGTAAACCATGTATTGCCTAATCCTGTCTCAGTCATCCCTACTGTATTCTGTTTTGGGAGTGACAAGGTGACATGAGACACAACACCATGCAGTTTGCTTTTCTATCCCCATGCCAACGGTCAATATTATGAATTTGATGTCTCCCACTGAGTTCCAGACCAAGCTTGGGTGTTTCTGGACTTCTAACAGCATGCTACAGGAATGCAGTGCTAGATAGCCTCATTTGGGCTTAATAACTAAAACTATTAGTTTTGGGACATTGGGTAAAGGGCAGTTGTAGCCCAAATGGTTAAGGCTCTGGGTTGTTGTTTGGAGGGTCAGGGTTGAAGCCTGACAAACCTTTGATAAGCTGCCACTGATAAGCCCTTGAGCAAGGCCCTTAACTCTTTATGCTCTAGGGGCAATATATCATGGCCGACCCTGCTCTGTGACTTTTAATACCTAACTTAGGTATGCAACAAAAGAATTTCACCGTACAGAAATGTATATGCGACGAATGGGCTTAGTTACTTTATTTATTACTGCCTTAAGCAGCATGTTCATTTCTGTCTTAATTGCATTGATAGCATCTGTCATAGCGACTGGTTAGGTATGTCATTCATGTGAGCCACACATGGAGAACGAGTCTGATCGTTATCGTATATGGTCGGGAGTCAAACACCTGCTCTACATAAGAGAAACATGTAGACAATCTCCACAACAGCTGGGTGTAGGCTTTAATGTCAGTCTAATAACAGATAAAAATTGGCAGAAGCCAGCTTGCATTATGCAAATGATGTTTTTGTCGGTTGTTCATTGATTACCACATTAGTATGTTTGCATAAACACAAAGCAATCCAAAGACAATTTAAAGGCATTTCTGTAGCTTTAATGACGATGGCGCTCCTCTGAGATTTGCTTTTAAAGGCAATGCTGAAAACCAGACTGAGAAAGGTCTGCTAAGCAGCTCTAGCTGGCGGTCATTATGTTTTTTTTTCTGGCTCAGAAAATGATGGATACTCAATTTTGTATCTTTAGTTTAGTGAGAGAAACATATTTTAGATTTTTTGACTTCTACTTACTGTGCAAATTACAATATTTATATTTCTAAATCTTTTTCCTGTAAAACTCTAGCCTGTTTGGTAAAACAATAAAAAAGCTGATGAGGCTCTAGCAGACTGAATCGAGTCGGTCCATCGAGCTTTACCACCACTGTCTCTTTTCCTAATAAAAGCCGTACAGTCATTGAGCAGAGACGCTTGTAAATTTTCTCGGCAGATGATGAACTTGGCTTGTGCCCTTTTCGTGTGGCAGCTACTCCATAAAGGATCATCCAACCCTCCACAGACCAGTTGCGTTTGTCAGTCTTTTAATCATCCTAATTGTTTAAAATGTTGATTTAATTACAGATGAGCTAATGAAAGCCTCTGTTCGCCATACCGAAGCCATTTCATAACCTTTATGTCTGCTTGAGAATCCATCAGCAGTGAATCTGGCCGAATAAACGTTAACCTCATTAAAAAAATCTCACTGGCTTAATGCTATATAGCATCAACTTGTATTTGAAAGACGAGTATAATTTTAAGGTCGTATTTATAGATGCTTTGTTCATTTAAAATCCATTTCAGCTAGCACAGCTTCATGTCTTTAGCGTAGATGTGTAGACACATGTGTCCTGCATAGTCAAGGTCAAAGGCTCCAAGCATAAAGTCTCGTCCCTGGAGCTTAAGTCAGGGCTTGTGGGTGTTTTTCCACACTCGAATTCTCTATAAAAGCTCAAGCCAGCTGTTGATAGAAGACAGTTGTGGGCAATGGAGCCTTGACGCTTGGCTGGGTTATTCTTTTCCACCTGTCTCTCTATGCAGAGAGGCCTACCAAACACCAGTGGGGCTAAATATAGGGCGCGTGGCAGGGGCAGGAAGGCGTGTGATTCTCATGTATGGTGGGCGTAAAAATAGAGGAGGAATGAGAGACGGGAGAGGAATGACAAGCATGGGAAAGAGGGTGGGGTGAGACTCGTACTCTGATCCTGCACCATGACAGGCTTCCGGATCTGGCTGTAGGACAGCAAGCTTTCATGAAAGTCTGCCTGGCCGTCCGTCCCACTGATACTGTCTTCCTGGATCTGAATTCGATCATCAGCCAAAAGACTTTCCAGTCCTTAATCTGCAAAATGAGAGGCACTTAAATTAGCTACTTCTATTTCAGTGAGCAAGAATAAGAGAGCAAGGGAATGTTCTCATAAAGAAAGCATTTAAAGATGAACAGAGCGCTGGTCGGCCTTCAGTGAAAAGGAAATATAAGAACAAACTCAACAAATCTACTGGGAAACAGATTGATTTAATTCTATGTTATTAACGTAAGTGATGACAGGATTTACTCCATGCCCTACAACATTCCGTGTAACTTTAAACGACTGGAAAGGTTTTATTTGTAAGTTTCTGTAATATAAAAGGACCGAGACGTTTGGGGAAAAAAAACAAACATCACAAATTTTAGGAGTCAGACATTCAAAAAATTTCCATTTACAGCTTTTGGTCGGATGACCTTATACTGAGATATTTGCATTGTTCTATCAGAAGGCCAACACCTTAACCAGTCCGCTCTTCTCTCTCCCAGCAGATCTGATTGGACTTAAAGTTTGTTATTGTTACTTTAATATTCAATCAAATATTTAAAAATAGTTCCAGCTCCGTTGGCCGTTGTTTAAAAAATGTTTTTCTTGATTAATTAGTCATCATTTTCTTTAGTTTAATGTTCACAAAATTGCCTGTAGTTAGTTTTGTTGAGGTTGAATATTCTACATTGGAAAGGTCCGGTGCAGCTCTACATATAGCGCTACCCTTTAGTCACATCTGATCTGTAAACAAGTATAAGTAACAGAATCATCAGCCAACCAAATCTTGACAAATCTACCCAGCGCTACCCCCCAACGTTCGCCAGGAATTTGCGAGGTATGAAGGTAAAACCAATGAAAAGTTAATAGTCGTGGCACTGTTACTCTGGATCTTGTTGCCGATCTACTGAAAACGCTTTTTAAGGCACATTTTTGTAGACAAAAGAGAGTAATTAAAGGAATTTCTTACACCCAAACCGTATTTATCGTACCGTAAAGGTCAGGAAGGTTTTTGTAGCTATTTAAATAATTACAACTATGAGTGCTATGAGTGGCTAACATCTAGCACCAAGCAAAATAAGCTGTTTTGTTGGCTGTGTTTCTATTTAATATGAGTAATAGAACATGGAATGATTCTGCCTGTCAAACTGAACAGCTTCAGCAAGTCACGTCCTAAATCAAGGCTCTGAGTGCCACACAGATATGTAACAGATATGTAATATTTGTGTCTCTATTGTTTATTAAATTTGTATAGATATGTATGTGTTGTGTGTTTGGCATCAATAAAAAAGCTACAGTATGTACAATCTGTGTGTGGTTTATAATAGATTATAAAAGGCACTGACTAAAAGCTCATGGTACACCACTGTCTATCAGCAAAGACGTGGTAGCTTAGTAGTTAAGGTGTTGGACTACTGATCGGAAGATGTGGGTTCAATTCCCGGGACCAGTAGCTGCCACTGCTTTTGTAAATGTGCTGGTTTGAAAGTGTGACCATCTGTCTAACTTTAAACTTAATGCCAGTGAGGTCATAAAAGTGGTATGGACCTTTTAAAGAGTGTGTCTTATTTCTCAAGTGGATCAACCCCCTCAAATGGACAGACCTTCATCCTTTCTTCCTCTTCTTTCTCCTCAAAGTCTAACTTTTTAGAGCAACCAAAAGCAGTTCACAGCGCGCACACACACACACACACACACACACACTCTGTATAGGAACCCTGAGGAATACAGGGCCCTAATGAGCACAAACAGTGACCCACTTCATCTGCTCAGCCCTTGAAAACCCCCAGCGCAAAGTAATTTAGGATGCACCGCATGTACAGATTCAGCCTTAAACAAACACAGAGACATCAAAGCTCTACGCCGTCGCTGGTTTTTCCACTTCCAAGACTTTTATATTGTGTTTTTTTCCCTCTTTTTTTTATTGTGTGGACAAGCCGCGATGGCAGACGATTCAAGATGAAGATTTGTTATTTTCTGTATTTTAATAGTGACTTCTTACTTAGTTGGGTTTTTTTTTTGTCATAAGTGTATGTGTACACAGACAGTCTTTGCCCTCTGGGGATCTCATCGCCATTCAGGTACATCAGGGATAAAAGGGCAAGATTTTATAGATATAGATAAGATATTCATATTGTATGATGTATAAAATGATGCTCTTTTTTGCGTTTTAGTTCCAATCAAGTTTCCTGTCTATGATATTGGCTCGTCTGCCTATGTGATTGCGTTCAGACCTTTGATGTCTGCTTTATGTCTTCATAATTCAGCTTGCCTTTAAGAAAAGTTAAGACTCGACTCATTTACACTCTCTAATGACTCTAAACTTTCTTCAAATAAGCTTTTGCCACTGAACAGCTGGAGAACTTCAAGTGGTTTTTAATTGAAAGCAGCAACAATTGCGGTTTTAGGAAATTCACCATCTGGAAGCGACAGAATTTCGGACACATTATGAGGTCATATTAGTCATGTTAGTTTTCTTACTATATGGTAAAATCCAACATGAACCTGCCTCTTGCTTTCATTGTTTTACCAGCTTTATTGTCCATGATGCAAATGCTTGCATTTTTCCCAATAAACAATTATAGATTTGTATCTTTTTTATAATCAGCAGTAAGAGGTTGTGTTGGAAGTGGTAGCGCAGTGGTTAAGTTGTTGGACTACCAACTTGAGAACCAGGGTTTGATTCCCAGCCCAACCAATCCACCACTGAGCAAGGCCCCTAATCCTCTAACTGCTCAGTTGTATAACAAGGAATATTGTAAGTGGCTCTGGATAAGGGTGTCCTGCCAAATGCTGCAAATGTAAATGGACTGATCAGAAGATTATGGGTTCTCAGCACCATTGAGGTGCCACTGTTGAACACTGTTCGAAGCACTGAATCTTTTTCAATTCCAGAAATGTAACTGCCGATCATGGTCAGGGTCAAAGATGATCAAGAGCCTTGAAAGGCCACACACAGATACCAAGAAAAAAAATATGCATTTGCAGTTTGTTATTAGAAGTTGGGGTGGTTTCAGATAAACCATTAAAATCCTAATGGTCTCCAGGAGCAGTGGTGCCACTAGCAATTTAGGGCCCTATTTAATGAATATGTGTGTTTGTGGTCCCTGTCCATACCCATTCCGCACTAAACATACTATTACATTACTGCCAGTTTTGTTACTACTAAAAAAACAGATTTCTGGTGGACCCCAAACTTCGTTGGCCTTTAGAATCGTCCTGAACCCAACCCCCTTCCCAAAGCGGCACGGCTTGGCATAGAATGTCTTGGTTTCTATTTTCCATCCTGTCCTTATTCTTAATATTGAGTTCTGTAATGTTTATAAAAATGTCTAGAAATGCTTGTAATGCATTGAGGTCTTAATGCTAGATTAAAAAAAAAGTCTCTATCTGCAAAATAGATCCCTCTCCTCTTGGTTTCTCTCCCATTCTGGCTTTGTTCAGGTACTAAATGATAAGGGCCCGGCCCGGTGGCTTTCCCTCCTTTATCTTGTTCTTGTTCCTCCTCTTATCTGTGTAATATAACAGCTCTTATTTCTAAAGCACGACTGTGTTCGTCTGAACCGCCGAGTCACGCGGCACACCGCCGTCGGCTCTGCAGCTCTCACTAGGAAGAACTGAGGAGAAACTGCTTGTGCCGTGAGACCTTGTAGCGAGGATTCTTTGATGAGTGTTTGATTCCAGGCTACATAAATCACCAGGGATTAATGCAGCTGCGGTTTCCAATAAACAAGGACGCTGGCTACGAGCGTGTTTTTTTTTAACCAGAAATTAAATATTGCGATAAAAATTATGTAACTTGTTTTGAAAGGAATTTTTTTTCACATATACTTATATACGTGCACTAGCACAGTTATATACTTAGCACAGTTAAACTCTTTTTTTGCATAGCCCAGCTTTGGAAGTCAGGGTCAGGGCACAGAAGCAGCCATGATCCAGTAGCTATGGGGCAATAAGAGACATGTTGCTCAAGGGCCCAAACATGGAAGCTACCTTAAGCCTGAAACATTTGACCACCACTGCAAATTCAAGGATACAGTTTTACATAGCACATAAACATGTCTGCCATTTGGTCAGAAAAATGACATTTGCTTTAAAAAGAGATTTTGGACCATGGACCAGGACTAAAGCGCGGTTTGGATTTATTTATGTCTGTGTGTTTATATTCCTCTAATTGAGGGGGTTAAATTGGGGCAACTGGTGCTGTCTCACACTGCTGTAGTATTGAATGCTAATGTTCATTGAATGCTAATGTTCATTGAATGGATCAGTTCATGTGCAGATTTCGATGTGTTTTTTCTTGTTCATAGCAGAGGAACGTCCCAACTTATAATTTTTATTGATGTATATAATTCATTATTTCATTACACATTTACTGCATTTAGTTGACGTCCTTATCCAGAGCTACTTACATTTATCCCTTTTATACAACTAAGCAATTGGGGGTTGCTCAGGGGCCCAGCAGTGGTGGCTTGATGGAGCTGGGAATTGAACCCAAAATCTTCAGGTTGGCAGTCCAACACCTTAAACCGTAAGCATCCCCCCCCACCCCCCATGACTAGTAACAGATATGAAAAAGTTTTTAAAGAGCTTTTTAACAAATTTCTTTTTTGAAAGGTTACTTCTAAATAAAGCAAAATTAATTCTCCAACCTGGATCTAAAGCGATGAGCCCTGCTTCAATTTCCTTTCAACTCGAGTGTTTCCATCACCAATTCTTTGCAAAAACCTGACATAACTGTATTGTTGTCTTGCGTAGACGGGATTACAGCAAACGCTGCATAAACTCTTGTAAATTCCGGAGTAAAAATTGATTTATCAGTTGTCTGCCTCGGCTGCTGGCAGCCATTGATTAAACGATGCATTAAAGCTTTGATAACCATTGATCACTATGGACGCATGTTTCGGAGGAACCTTCAGGGAGACGGCAGGAAATAAACGCACACGTCAGTGTGAAATACTGCGCAGTGCATTGTATGTGTGGGAGAAGGAGAACGAGAGAGATGGATTGAGTGCAGACTAAAGAGATTTATCCACCCCCATTGTGAGCCAGACATAACAGCAGGTCATTCACTCGTTTTCTTTCCCTCCTGCATGGAGCTGTTTGATTACGCCTGCTCGTAACTCATGTGCACTCGATCAAACCAATGGGCAGCATATTGAGATCTGATGTACAGAGGTAATTAGAGCCCTTAATTGTTTTTATCGCTCGCTGCACGACTTGATGAAGCAGCTGCAGCTGCTCGGGTCGACGTATGTGTGTGTGAATGTGTGTATGTGCGAATGTTCTTTCACCCTGTACATCACTTTGCTGCCTTCTGAGACCCTTCAGGTCCTGTTGATTAGAACGCTCTTGCTTACTTCAGTATGAGTTAGTCATGATGGACATGTATTGAAGCCACACCTCCTTTACTAAGATTAGCATGAAAAGAAGCCACACCCACTTTACTAAGATTAGCATGAAAAGAAGCCACACCTCCTTTACTAAGATTAGCATGAAAAGAAGCCACACCTCCTTTACTGAGACTGACATTTGCATAGTTCATGTCTTTCCCCTTACTCAGGCTCTGCATCCTATTTGTCTTATTCCGCTTTTCCACTGTTTCTGGTACTGTAACCCAAACTGAGTACCGGGCTGTGCTTTTCCACTGGGAAAAAGTCCTGTACTGGTGTCCTGATCCTGCTCTAAAGTTCCTTTGACACGTTGCTGGTCTTAAACATGGGAACCTCCATTGTCACTTCCACTACATACCGCAGTTTTAATTAAAATCTTGTCTCTAAGTGTGTGATGGTTCATTATATCTAATAAAGCACTGTTTTAACCACACCATGCAATACTCACACATACACACACACTTACATTTTTGCATGTCCCTACTTTAAAATTTTCTATCATCTCCGTCATTCCTTCCCTTTTTTTCTTTCTTTTTTTCTTCCCTTTTTTCTTGCCTTTCCACCTTAAATTTTTCCTTTCCTTTCCTTTCCTTTCCTTTCTACCTTTCTACCTTCCTACGTACGTACATTGGAATCGTGTGTGTGTGTGTGTGTGTGTGTGGCTCTGTTCCTTCCAGTACAGATGATGATTTCTTCACTGTGTGTAGTGTATTACAGTTTCCTGACGATTACATTGTGTTTTATTATATTTCTTCATTTGATTCTAATCAGACGAGTCGGAATCTCTCACATTTCTCCTGGATTATTCGCTTTACTTCTCTGTCTGTGTCTCAGATGCTCTCAACACCACCTTTACCCCTGTAATCACATCAACCTCTTTAACCCACTTTAATATAATGTCCACACCTCGGCTTTCCGTGTCTCAGTCTGTCGTCCCGTCTTCTTGCCGCGGTTCCTCTCCTCCAGCGGACGGTCTGAGAGATTAATGTCGATGAAATCGGCAGTTCAGGGTGACGGGTGTTAAATTTGGATGTGACCTTTCCACTTTATAATCATTAGTTCAGAACATAAACCACACAGACATGCTGGAGACACACAACCCTGTCCACCCTGTCCACCCTGTCCATTCTACAGGAACAGTACAGAGTAGGAGTGTTTTCAAAATGACGAAAAAAAGAAGAAAAAATATAAATACAAATTTTAATGATATTTTATTAACGTATTAACTGCAATATGTGGATTTCTAAAACGTGTCTCAGACGTGTGCATTGGAGGCACGTGTAGAAGTTATATGAAGGTCAGGACTACAGTCTATTCAAGGTTAAAAGCAAAATGAAGATTGCGGGTGATGAGAAAAAAAGAGGGGACAGGGAGTAACGGAACAAAAGAAAGAAAGCTGACCAGAGATGAAGTGTTTATCAGACGGAGCCTCACATCAAGAGCAGGGGCAGAAACGGGAAGGGCAGTAATGTCTCAGTGCTGAAAGCTTTCCCCGTTATCAGTGGCCAAAAAACTGAGAGTGGGAAAAAAGGACACTCTGTGTTTTCAGTGTTTAATTTCTATGCTAAAGCTACAGAGCTAAATAAATCTTATGTATTTGCCAAATTAACATAAATACTTAAGTTTATAATTACTGATATTAACTGACTGTTAAGTTTCTGGACTGTTGATTAGAGGATCAGGGTTTAAGATGACAATGTCGGGCCCTTGAGCAAGGCCCTTAAACCTATTGTTTCATGGGTGCTGTATAATGGCTGACCCTTCACTCTGACACACTGTATGACGAATTTACATTACATTTACGGCATTTGGCAGATGTCCTTATCCAGAGCCATTACATACAACTGAGCAATTGGGGTTTAAGGGCCTTGCTCAGGGGCCCAGCAGTGGTACTTTGGTGGTGCTGGAAATCAAACTCCATTAGGCCGCCACTTTTCCCACTAATAAAGACTTACTTACACTAGTTTAAGCACTGGTAATTGTTTCAGCTATATAGAGTAAATAACAATGTTATATTTATGCTATATAAAGTAAAAATTGGAAAATCATGCAGGATGGGGTGAAGAACCTAATCAACCTAATCAACATTGATAGAAGATTAAAGAAGCATCTGGATTTTATTAATCTATAAGCATGAGCTTCACTACATTTTTGCTAAGCTCCAGTGCAGATTATAGATCAGATGAGATATTAAACATGGCTGAATTTGGGAAGTTATTATACAATAAAAGAGAGTATTGAAGTATTTTTGTTGTATAATCAGAATAATAAAGAGAAATAAGTGTTTAACGAGCTACAAACATCCATCAGATTATCAATATCTGAGGTACGAAAATCCTTATTGCCCTAGAAGATAATATCAATGCAGATGATCTGTTCTAGCCATCCAAAAAAATTACCATCGTTACTAATTTCCTATGCGCTAAAAACAATCAAAACAATTAAAAAAGACATAGAAATTAAGTAAAATATTAAACTAAAAAACCCAAACCAGCAAAAACAACAAAACACTCATAAAATCATGAAGCTTTTGAACACATGCTAAAGGCGACGTCGGTGTCGTAGGTCGACTCTTTGGAAACAGTTCTACTGACTATAAAATAAAATGTCATTTGTATGGTTTCGCTTGGCTTTGCACAAGTTTTTAACGTCCTCAGGGCGAACATGCTGAAAAAACTCCAAATGCAGATACAGTTTGAAATTTTTGGGGTGAAAGTTCTTGAAAAAGGGCATTCGCATTCCGAGGTTCCACTGTATATAGATTTAACTTTATAAGCGTCTCCTATATAACCAATATAACCAATAGAAAAGCTTATGAATCACACTATTGAGTAAAACTAGTATTTCCATTGGCTGCCAGAACTGTCCGTCAAAACCGTGTTGAGATAAAAGCCAAACTGTTCTTGCCAGCCGTCTGTATTTCCACAATAGACTTATATTTGTTCTTTACACGGATTATCCAAACGATTAAGCGTTATTTGCGGAATGATGTTTCGTAGTTACACAAGCTGCATCATCTGGAAGGGAAAAGCTTTTACACGCTATGGTTGTTTTGGTGAGAAATACTCTGGATAGTTGAAATCCTGTTTAGCTTTTAATGCATTTGGAGACCCACTCTATTAAAAATTGCTTGCGTTCCGCTTGAAGCGGCCATGAATGTGCTTGTTTATTCACACAGTAGAATTGCTTTTCTTTATCTATTGGTGATTAGAACAAATGGAGGCATCTAAACCATGCTCCCGAGTGCAGCCATTACACAGCCCGATCGGTTTCAGGGACGAGTGTTAACCATCTGCATTCTGGTGAAAAGAGCTTTACATTGGCAGCTATAAGAAAGTAATTGCTAATGTAATAACAATTGTATAATACCAATGTTTATCTGTAATTGGAAATATGATAATCATAGCAACAGAGCATGAAATATTTAAGCAGGCTTTCAATACTGTTGCATGGAATAGAGTACACAGAGATAAAACAAGAACAACTACAACAGCAAAATAAAAGCGATTCGCTATTTTATTGATAGCATCAAAGTCCTAGAATGCAATGCAGCCACACTGATTCAAAAAAAGTTTAATTTTTTAATGACGGATTGGCAGTTAAAAGTTTGTAAAATATGAACTGGTCAAACTAAATTACAAACTGCCGCTGCATCACTCTCTTTACATAGAAATGAATTATGGGCCAAATTCCAGGAACACTAATATCAGCAGGTGTTCCAACAGTATTGTGGGTAATGTAGGAAATAATTAGCAATGGTGAACCAGTTGGAAGAATTCAAACTGGATACCTTTGTTAGCTGCTTTGCTATTAAACAGGTTTAAAACAAAAGTCTGTGTGTAACAATGTGCGTGTGTTAAAAATGCTGCTTTTCGTAATTGTCAACCTACAGTTATGGTTTAGGCCATGGAGTCACCATAGGTTAAACAATGACTACCATTTACACTGATAAAACTTTGTTATCAGAAAAAACGCAATTGTGGCAATGGGTGGATAAAAATGGAGGCCGGAACTGCAATTCTAGTACAGCAGTATTTTAGGAATATAGGGTTGTTTTCCAAAATTACAAGTTGGAAATGGGCCCCAATGCACTTGAGTTTTCTCTATTAAAAGTAGAAAAGAACTACATTGTTGGTGTGCCAGCTTGAGGTTCTCAAGCTATTTCGAAAAGCTAATTGTTCTAAAAGCACTGTTTAGTATCATATCAATTTATTAGCAAATACAGCATCTGATAATCTCAACTTGTATCAAGTTATTCAGGGTATCATAGCATGTGATTCAGCTTATTAGTATCCTTTATTTCTCTAATCTAGCATCACATTAAGTTTGGCTTTCACTTTTTTAGTCTCTCTCTCTCTCTCTCTCTCTCTCTCTCTTTTTTCTGCTGAACTGCTGTCTGTGTGTCTCAACATGGCTAACCCTGTGAAGCAGAACCGGCTTCATTATAATTGGGCTTGGCATATCAGGTCATGATTATCAACGCTGGCTTATTCAGCTTTTAATTGCCTCATTTAATTTGTTCACATTTGGCGCGAAGTAACAGCAACCTGCTGCAGTTAAAACCGATTAGCTCCAAGGACGTGTCAGCCGAGACAGAGCTTATCAACACCTCGCCCTCTTTTCCTCCTCTATCTCTTCTTTCCTCAGAATGAGGTAATGAGGTCCGTAATGAACAGACAATTTAGGAAAGCGAGCATTTAGGAAATGTTCGACGTAAAAACTAAAAGTCTTTGTGTCTTGTAGAATTAAGGTATGTCCTCACTGCAACTAAAGACTCGATCACAGTTCCAGAGAGACAATGTCCCTGTGCACAAAACCCCTGACCTCTATAAAGACATGCTGTGTTCTGGTTGAAGTGGAAAATTGGAGTGTCCTGCACTCAACCCCCACTGATCACCTTTGGTGGCGAACTGGAACACAGACCTCCTCATCTAAGACAGCAAGTCTGGGCCCTATTTAAGTATGAGCCCAATATGTGGTTGGGCCCCTAACACACCCATTCTGCACTGTTACTACTATTAAACCAGATCTTTAGGGAACCTGAACTGCATGCGCCCTTAGAATAGTCCTAAGTGTCCCACCTTAGCAGTACCCCTGCCCAAGATTGTTCTGTGATCTCACTAATACTAATGTGGCTAAATGAACAATTCCTGCGGTACAAACTATTGGAAAGACTTTCCACTTACATTGGAGGTTCTTGTGTAAATGTCTTTATTTGTCATTACAGTGAAATATTTTTCTTTGCATATCCCAGCTTAGAGAGTTGGGGTCAGAACACAGGGTCAGCTACAATACAGCCCCCCTGGAGCAGGCAGGGTTAAGGGTCTTGCTCAGGAACCCAACAGTGGCAGACTGGCAGCAATGGGGCCTAAACCCAGGTCTTCCTTGTCTTCCAGTCAACAACTTAGCATTTAAACCCAACCACTGCCCCTAATACCAGAAATTATGCAGTCGAGATTCCAACATTTAGGGAATTTGCAAGGTTCAGTACCACCGAGGTGCAATGGTTGAGCCTCACTCTGGGTGAACCACCTTCTTGATCATATTTTCTCCCCTGCCAAATAAGTAATAATATGGAATTACTGGAATAGTATGATCAGAATAATACATATAGATGTGATGGTACACTGTTGCTATGATTTGTCCATATGATGTAGGTGATAAACGATGTCATGGTTAAACAATGTCTCTTTTTGTACGTATACATCACATATTAAAGATCAAAATTAAATAAAAAAATATATATAACAAAACCAGCAATCCAAATACATTGTTTTTTTCTCTGCGTAGAAGAGTGGGTCACTTGTGGCGTCCTCCTTTGGAGAGCAGGACTCATTAATTGTGATGATGTCGTGGCCAGTTCATGGCTGTCAGCCAGAGAGCAAGAGAAGAGCAGGGAGACTCGTTTATCCATTTATTCATCAGCTTATTTAATGGGGGTATTAAAATGCTTTATAGTGGTGCTTTGAGACCAGCACAACAAAGGGCTTATTACTTTCACCTTACATACAAGGAGAGAGAGAGAGAGAGAGAGAGAGAGAGAGAGAATACTTTGTAAGAGAGAGAAAGAAGTTCCTCAGATTCTTTGTCTTTAACATAATTGGTCTTTTAATTTATTACAGCGTACAGTGATTTGTTTATTCGTAATAGTTAGAAGCTGTTTGTTTTCATTAGATTTGACAGTCACAGGCTTTAATAACTGCTTATTCAGGTAAAAAGTTTTCTGTAAGGAAATTTATAGAATGTGTCCTCCAGCATCAGCACCAGTACCAATTAGAGGGGAAGCTATAGGTTAAGGAAGCAGTGCTTTGTAACATTACAAAAGAGTTACTCCAATAATCCATGAAGTTATTTTCCTATTACAACCTCAACAGAACCAAAAGCTTGGTAACTTTGCCATTACTTTAGCTTTTCTCTTTGAGTGTACAGTCATAACATTTAGTTAAATGTCTTTATCCAGAGTATCCATTGACATTTGTCCCATTTACACAACTCAGCAGTTCAATCATGGCCTTCATGAAGAGCTATTGGATTGGGGTGGTAGGTCCTGGGAGTTAATCTTTATAACCTTCCACTCATCCATTCATCCATCCATCTAAACCACATATCCATCCATCTATCCATCCATCCACGCATCCATCCAAACCACATATCTAGCCATCTATCCATCCATTGACCCATCCATCAATCCTTTCATCTATCCATCCATCCACTCATCCATCCAAACCACATATCCATCCATCTTTCTGTCCATCCATTCATCTATGCATCCGTTGACCCATCCATCCATCCTCATTTTTTCTAACAGCTTATACCTCTCTCTTCTTTAACATCACTATCAATGAGGAAGCAACACTTTGCTTAGTGTACATTATACTATATTAATCAATTTTTTTTTGTAATAAAGGTTCAACATGGCTGTGACTGTTCTTGCAATCTATAGTATGCGATGCAACACATGCAGATCTCAACAATAAGAGCTGAAGCGGTTGTACAGTCCCAAAACAGGTGCCACTTTAGTGTTTTTGTTGATTCTATAGTGTTAGTCGTGTGTTAGTATGCCATTGAACAGCAGTTGGGTGCTTTCGTGGTTTGGCGCCTGTGCAAATGGTTTGGCCTATTTCTTGTTGCGCCACGGCCTCTTGATGAGCCAGACAAAAGCAGGCAGAGAGATGAGAACAAGAGCCTGTGGATTTCAGCCCTCAAGATAATTCTCATGAAGGAGCTATGCCGGAGTGAATAATTGATGGAGGATAGCCGGGTTTGAGGCGCTGTGTTAGATGTAGCTGGGTAAAGGCAGCAGATGGAGAAAAACTGGGCAGCGTTCAGAATCATTAACACGAAGCGGCACAACAGCCGGGATTCCACCCTCTCATTTTAGCACTGGGCATTTCCAAGGGAGTACTCACTCACTCACTCACTCACTCACTCACTCACTCACTCACTCTCTCTTTCATTCGCTGTCATCCTCTCCCTGCCTCTTTCATCCTCACTCATTATCTAATCTGACTTTGCTTATCTCTTTCTTCTCTTTTTATTTTTTTCTCTCTCTCTCTTCTTCTTTCATTTATCCTTTTCATTATTCAGGAGCAGTGGTAGCTCAATTGGCTCGAACAGTTAAGGCGCAAAAGTTGTCTAACAGAAAATTGGGATTCAAGCCCCACCACATTTCAGCTGCTACTGTCGGGCCATCGAAAAAGGCTGTAAACTCACCCCGAGTACCAGGAACGCTGAATCCTGGCTGACTGTAAGCTCTGACCCCAGCTATCCAAACCGGAATATGACTGTATATGTGAGGAAGAAATGCTTATCTATCTAAATCTATCTATCTATCTATCTATCTATCTATCTATCTATCTATCTATCTGTCTGTCCCTCTGTCCTCAGCCTTTTTCTCTTTTCTATCCCTTTCTCGTCACTTTCATTAGCTAAAAATTCCAACTTTCAGTTTCACACAGACGTCATGTGTGTTGTTAGTGTATTATTATCTATTTTTTAACGATCTGTTCATTCTTATTCATGTGTTTCACGTGAGGTCATATACAAAAAAACAACAGAAGGAATGGATTTGCTCTGATGAATATATTCACTCGTACTTCTCATCGCCGTAATGAGTCGTACTCAATAAGACGTGGATTAACACTGAATCCCGTCTTAATTCAAACGCGTCTCAGGAGAATCATGCACGCGCAATTTTCTTCACTTCTCCAACCTTCATCGATTTCTCCTCCGTATGGACCTGCACACCGCATCGATCTTCCTTTATTATCAACCGCAAATCCCTGCAGTCCTCAAAGGATTCACAGGTCACTGCTTCAGGTCAAAGGTCACTCTCATACTTTGATCTCAAAAGACTTCTTCGCCACTGTTTCGGTATCTCAGCTTGTTTTTGGATTGCTTTTCCATAAGCTCATTCCGTCTTCAGCGGTGTGTCTGTTGGCAAGCTCTCATCGTCCCCGGCGTTTCCCGGCGTGTTGCTGCACCGTCGCTGCTTTGAACGAGCTCCCAGGCGCACTTATTTCTGCGCACTGTTTCGTTTGGAAACTTAGTTAATTAGTGTGTGCACACATGCCACTTGTTTCTGTGTGTAATGGAATCCCCAGGCACCGAGCGCTCGGAGTCAGGCGTCGCGTCACGCCATGCCGTCTTCATCCTGCTGCTTTTCTCTTTCTTCCTCCTCCAAGCTGGCCTCGTTCTACCATGAGATATGCTGCACTGGTGCTCTTGCCTCGAGGCACCGCTGTCTTAAAAAGCCTCGGGGTGTCTTGCTTTGAAATAGTGAAGTAGGACTGTGATTAATGTTGACATTTGGAACAAAAGCTGTGGATTTGATAGTGATGATCAAAGTCCTCAGATCGCAGCACTTCTGAAGCGTTTTGTCAACAGCAGGTCTCTTTTTTATTGTTTTCAGCGAATGAAGCTTTCCTTGTAGATGCATTATGGAAACTGGGTGGAGAACTGGGTGGATTAGGATGGAATTTTTAGACCACTTTATTATTACTGATACTGAAATTTTGACTATCAGCTAATATTGAAACCCAAACGGTATTATGGAAAGAATATTTTTATCGGATGCAATTAAAAATACAAACAAACATAAACCGAAAATAACTCATTAAATATTAAATATATAACCTTAACCCAACCGAATGCAAATTAGCAAATACATAAATAAATAAAAAAACACCCTAAATACATTAATACATTTATTAGTGGTTTTTATTTACTGTAAACACATACAAACACATTTAAAAAATAAATACTATTTTAATTAATTGGTATTTATTATTATAAAGTTCATTTCATTTATTTATTTTTCTTCATGTATTTATTAATTAATTCTTAATTCCTAAAATAATAAAAAAAAGAATTAATAAAAAGAATTAAAAGACTTAAAAGGCTTTTATTTAATTAATACAAATGGTACATTTGAACAATATTAAAATATAGCTTTATTTCTTGACTTCCTGTCTGGTTCCTCTCAAGGTGTCTTTCTTGTACCATCTAAGGGAGTTTCTTTTTGCAACAGTTGCCCCAGGCTTGATCACTAGGGATGTTCTTTGGGATGTTTTTGAGAGCTTGATGGGGTTGTTTTGTATTCTTACTGATGTTCTGTAAAGCTGCTTCGAGACAATATCCATTATTAAAATCGCTAAAGAAATAAACCTGAATCGAAATTAATTTACACAAAAAACAACTTGTCATGTGGGAAGTGGTAGTGCAGTGGTTAAGGTGTTGGGCTGCTAATTGGAAGATCAGGGTTTGATTCCCAGCACCACCAAGTTTTTTATCAGGCACCTTCAAGTAACGTTTTTTTAAAAAACGAGCTACATCAAATTCAGCCGAATGAAAAGCACAATAATAAAAACCTGAATAAATGAAATGAAGGTGTGAAACCAGTAAATGGTGTAAAGCAGAGACTAAAGAGCTTCCTCTCTCTTGGACCCGCCCATAAAGCAGAATGGTGTATGTTATTACCTTGATTACCTGCCTCAAACAGCAGCTCAATAGATCCTGAATGGCGTCCTCATTGATCAGTGGCCATGGCACAGCACGGTTAATTTATGCCCCATCTCCAACGTTTGCCCTGGTCAGGGTACCGGGGCGTGAAATTTAAATGATTATTGCAGCCAGCCAATTCCATCAGGAGCGGGAAAGATGCACAGCAGCGCTGGGTAATATTGGCTCCGTTCCCAGTCAGGGGTAAAGGTTTGCCCTTTGCAGCCCACACAGCAGGAGTTATTACCCCAGTTTATCACCGATCGCCCCTCCTCCTTCATCCCGCTGCTTTTGTCATGCCAGATAGAGTGGTGGTGCTGATTATCAGAGCCCCTAGTGGACAGACCATAACATGCAGAGTACCCAAACGTCCCAAACGTCAAGCTGTTCCGAAACAGTGCAATCCGCCGTAACATGCATTCATTTTACACACGGAATCCTGGAGAGACTAAACAAGCCAAATATCACACACACTTCTACATCTGCTAAACACCTGAAATAATCATACCAGTCATTTCACCTGACTTTAAACAGATTCCACTTCAGTTTAAAATAGAGAGACAGAAAGAGAGAGAGAGAGAGAGAGAGAGAGAGAGTGAGAGTAATTTACTTCCTTGGCCTTGAATCAGAATTAATTAAGATTGCATGGTCAGAGACGTCCAGAACACAAAATGGACTGATTTACCCGAGGTTGGTGTGAGCTAATGGAGAATCAATAGGAAATATAAAGGACGGCTGCTTTCTACTACACCTCCTCTCTCTCTCTCTCTCTCTCTCTCTCTCTCTCTCTCTATTTCTTTTTGTGTTTCTACTTGTAAACTCTGACATTGTGAAGTTCCACTGCAGTCTGGTGGCTCCCTGGCAGCCCAGACTTTTAATAAAAATACTGAAATGCCAAATGAATTTAGTACAAATATATATACATATATATAAATATCTTTTTTTTTTTTTTGCTGCCTCCAAATGTGGAGCTTTCGATTCCTGGTATCACTTTATTAAGACTGAGCGTTAAAATCTTCCATGGCGGATGGTCAGACTGTAGGATGGACCTTCAGCGCTCTATTTGATTTCACATCAAGGTTTTGTCAACGGATGTGACCTTCAGTCAAGACTTGTAGATGTTTTATCCAAATTAAGTACTTAATGTTGGTTTTATTCATGAGTTACATCTATACTATAAAATATCTAAGCAGGTATATAGTGACAGAAAAGTGGTAGCTCAGTGTTAGGGTGTTGGACTGGTGATCTCAAGATTGTGAGTTTGATTCCCAGTACCACCAAGCTACCACTGCTGGGCCCCTGAGCAAGACCCTTAACCTAACTGCTCAATCTAAATGTAAGTCCCTCTGGATAAGGACATCTACCAAATGCCATGCTTTAAACCATGCTTCAGGGAAAGTCCACCTGCCCAGATTAAAGGGTTTGTCAGGGATGTTTGGAAGATTAATGTCCCTGGTGTTCCTCAGATGCAGAAACACCTTAGTAACCTTTTGTTTGTGCAAAACAAACAAAAGGTTTTGGAATTAAAATCAAGTAAAATCTTTAGTGGTCTAAACCACCATCAATAAAGCACATGGACTATGATGTAATAATGAATGTTTAAAGAGACAATTAGCACATTTTATCAGTCTAAATGTGTCTCCAGAGGTGGGTTAGGACATTGGTAGTAAATTCTTTTTTAATCGTAACTTGGGTGCATTAAAACATTCAGTGGATCATTTGTACCTGATTATCATTTTAATGCTCAGGATGATTAAATATAACAGGTGTGAACTGTATTTCGGTGTTCTTCCTGTCCATACAGGCCAGTCTTCTCTGTTTTTCTGTCCTGCACATTTCATCTGCTCACTTCTTCATCATCATGATGGCAGATCCAATACACTGATGATGGAATAATAACTTTAGTCTAAGTCAATACACAAACACTGCTATGATCTATCACCTGCCAGAAAAGGAGGTGTGGCCTCTCTATCTGTTAGTCTCGTCTGAAGGATACCTGAAGCTATGGATTTGTGCCTCCTAATGAAGTAGTTGATGCTCTGTAAATTTCAGTCACATTGAAAAAGTTGAGGTATCTGTGACTGTCAGGTGCCATGAAGCAGGAATGGCATCTGTGCCTGACAGTCTCAGTTAATGCGGTGTGTCCTCAGAGTTCCACTAACGGTGGAATAACCTCTGTGCCTAAAAGTCACATACAATGAAGGAGGTCTTGCTCTGCCAGTCAGCAGCAAAAAAAAAGATTTAAACTCAGTACCTCACAGTCGAAATTTGCATGGTCTCTGTCTCTGTAGGACCCAGTTAAGAAGGTGTGACCTCCTAGTTCTAGCAGAAGAAGCATGTCCTTATTATTTAAAACTGCAAATAAATGAGTTGCCACTTCTGTACTATTGCTGCAGGAAAAGTGACTGTGGCCTCAGTACCTGTTGATCCTAGTAAATAAGCAGTGTCTGCCGTACCTTTCAGTAGCTTTTGTACGGGTCAGACCCTGTAAATAAGATATGGTCTATGCCCTTTGCTGTTAGCAGACATGCAAGAGACATGGCCTCTGTTCCAGTCATCCTCAGTGAGGAGGGCTTGTTCTTTATATCCTACAGTGCCGATATAATATGCAAGGCCTTTGTACAAGAGCTATGACCTTTGCACCGATTAGTCCTAGTGCAGAAAGTATAGCCTCTCTGCCGGTAGCGGCACTAGAAAAGGCATGCCCCTCTGTAGGGTTACACTTACGGCATTTGGCAAACACACTTATCCAGAACGACTTTGGGGATTAATGGCCTTGCTCAAGGGCCCAGCAGTGTTAACTCGGTGGTGCTGGGAATTAAACCTACAATCTTCCAGTTAGCAGTCTTTATATCTTTCAGTGCTATTAAGTTAGGCAAGGCCACTGTAGCTTTCAGTTCAAGTGAAGCATTTCCAAACTAATGCCTTATACCAATCCACATTATATTCCATCAGTATCCTTATGCAAAATGTCACACTAAACTTTTGCTCCTTTAGATGTACCAAACTGTTTTTATCACACTTTGTCCCCTTGTCCAAGCGTGTGTTCGAAAGTCCAGATGTGTTAAACGACAAAGCTGTCTCCCTAAAGACCTGAACAGCGGGATTGCATTTAGCCATCACTGCCAAGTCAAATACTCAACGTGTCCCAGTGTTGAGCGAAGGCCGCGGTGGGGTTTGAGCCACCGCTTCTGTGCCAGGATTGGAGGCGACTGCGTTATAAAACAGTTGATTGCTTTAAGTATAAAAAGGCGGTGGACTAAAATTGCAGGTGCGGCGCATGACTGGCAGAGCAGGTCCACAGCACACAGTCTACATCCACTGATAACACACATGTTGTAGAATAAGCTTGGAAATTGTTTTTGTTGGAAGAGGAATTGATGCTCAGTGTTAGACGGGTGATGTAAAGGATGTGGACAGTGATGGATTCGCCTCAGGAGCAAACTAACCTGGGTTTTTTTCTGTGTTTTACAGGTAAGACGCTGACCTTCTTTCTGTGGCCAAACTGCTGTCCACTGATAAGCGCTACCAGTCCAAAGTAACATGGAGAAATTTTACACACACACACACACACACACACACACACACGTACTTACTTTGGATATAATGAGCCACTAAAATATCCGATTCTTTTATAAGTCGTCTGTGTGTGTGTGTTTTTCTGGGATCAGCTACAAGTGCTTACTGTTATGCTGTTTCCCTAGAGACAAATTAGTAGGCTTCATTGTCTGTGAGTGTGTGTGTGTGTGTGTGTGTGTGTGTGTGTGTTTGTGTGTGTTTGTGTGTTCTTGGTGGCCAAGTTATTATTGTAAACTTATTTGAGAGCAAAAGGAACCTGATACCGCAGCCTATTTGTGTATGGATAGTAAAATAGAAACACCAACACTAGAAAATATTTTAGATTTATAAGAATAATTAAGAGTTAGAACTTTTTATTTTCCCGATGAAATAATTTCTATCATTTGTTTTGATCTTTTTCTATGTGATTTTTTTAAATAAACCTTAAAAGTTAATTGTATCGGTAGTTTAGTAATTTTTTTTAGCTATTTATTGCAGTTTTTGGTGGTTGGGAATGTTTGTAAGCAGGGAAACTCAGAAACTAGGGTGAATCCAGGACTTCAGAAAAGTTGGTAGAAAAGGCAAGAATAATTAACAGTAGATTTACAGAAAAACAACATTTCAATTACAGAAACTTACAAATTTTAAAATTACATTTTACACCTAAAATAGATTGATGCATTTAATATTTCTGTAGTGTCTTTAAGCCAGAATAAACATTTGAGGCTGGAGAATTACGGCTGGATTAAAAACGAATCTTCTCTATTGTGCAAGAAAAAAACCAAAAACTGGCTCGCGTCCAAAGTCAGAACTGCGACTAACCGAGCCACCGGTTTGCGTGGAACTCTCGCATAATTTCTAAATAAAGCCGGCGTTCCGTCTGAGACACCTCTGAATACAAGACGGAGAATTCAGACAGAGAGAAAGACTAAAAGTAAAAGAATCAAAGATTAAAGTGTGGGGTTAAAGGTCAAAGGTCAAAAATTAAGATTAGGAGAATCATTATTTAGCTACTTCAGGACAGATTAAAATGTGTGTGTGTGTGTGTTCGTATGATTTACGTTATTAAATGGTTTGTGTGGTTTCATGATACACACAAACACACACAAACCTACTGTATAGCATGTGTGTGTTTAAACAGTGTCACACAAACAGAAAACACAAGTATACACTTCAAGGTGTGTGTGTGTGTGTGTGTGTTAGTTGTTGGCTTATATCCAATAGAATCTCTGAGAGGGTGTGAGATTATTTAAGAACCAAAGCGCCGTTTCACACACACACACACACACACACACCCTTAGGCACTCACTACAAAAGTCAGGATTCTCAAAAAAATATCTTATCTCACTGTTCAACATCAGGTTTCTATTGAATCACTTCACTGAATCAGAATCATGAATCATTTATGCTGTGAATCATTTTTCAGCAACAAATCTTTTTTAAACCGACTTTTGTTCGTTTCAAAGACATAGCTAGCTCGCTAATTTATTAGCCTTTGGTTAATAGTCACTATATTCACATTTAATAAAAAATTCTGATAAAAATAAGCAAACTGATGCGGTGCTTTTTAAATATTAAGCTAGGGGTTTTTTTTGGGTGGTTGTAATGCTCCCCATCTGATGACCACATGAGGGCGCCCTCACCTGAATTCAACTTCCGGTTGTTAGTCATATAAGATAACCGAAACTTCGCGAAGAGGTCGCAGTTTGGATTAGCTTATATGACTAGCAACCGAAAGGGAAGCTAGACACGGCACGGCCAGAATTCAGGTGAGGGCGCCCTCGTGTGGTCATCGGATGGGAGTGTTACACTAGTAACTTTTTAGCAGCGCTTGATGTCTCGCCCCCTTCAGTAGGACAGAGGTACTGACTGCCTCACATTTTTCGCTGCAGTTTAATTACATTTAAATACCTTTTCTGAACCCGTAAACGAATCAGTGACGTCCGCTAATTATTCCTAACACAAACCAGAGGATAAATCTTCATATTTATTGTTATTCTATCGTTACAGACAGGATTTAGACATGACAAAAAATTCCCCGTCAGCCACGTGACGTTTGGGTGTCTGTTTGTGTTTATAGCTTGCTGTAGGTGTGTGTGTGTGTGTGTGTGTGTGTGTGTGGATGTGAGACATCCTTAAGAGAAGATAAGGAAAAGCTGAATATGCAAATACAAACTGATTATTAAACCAATTCATTGTGTGTTTAAATTTTACTGCTTTATTGCCTTAAGTCAAAAATTAAAGATGTCTTGACATGGCAAGGTTCCAGGAGTGTGTGTGTGTGTGTGTGTGATGGTTTAAACAATAGTTGTCATTGTAAGTGTGTGAGAAACCAGTTGTACATGTGACACACAGAGCAAGTTTTGTCAGATACTCTAGTGGTTTAGATGAAAAACCAGTTAGGTGACACACATACATATATAGTACACACACACACACACACACACACACACACACACATACATATATAGTACACACACACACACACACATACATATATAGTACACACACACACACACCTATATAGTACATACACGTTCACTGCCCCCTACAGCTCAGCGAGTGCATTAGAGTGACTTTGTAATAGAGATGAAAAGATTCAATTCAGCACCGATTCTTTACTCCTGATTACCAGAACATTGTGAGTTCAAATCCCAGGAGTGAGACTGAGTCCTGAGCAGAAACTGAAAGTGACTTTAAACACAGACTGCACATTTATTGCATACGTTCGGACTCGTGAAGGTCATCACCTGACATGCCGAATGTAATTAATAATACAAAAGAGGAAAATAGAAAAAAGGGAAAAACGTAAAGAAGCAAAAGAAGAGAGAAAAGAAAGAAAAAGAATAATGACAGAAGAGCCGGATTGAATACAAGATTGAAGGAAGGTCAAAGGGCAGAATAGAAAGAAAGAAAGAAAGAAAGAAAGAAAGACAGACAGAAGTTGACATCGCTTTTTCTTTCTGACTCTGTTAATTGGCAGTAAACTGACGGTCTCTTGTTCCACTCGTCTCATCAGGTGCAGCGTGAGGCAATTCTTTATTTTCTTTCTTCTTCATTAGCGTTCTTCTGTTCGGCGGATAAACAGCGCAGTGTGTTTACTCTGTTTGAGCTTCATCATTTCTGAAAGAAGGAATTTCAGCTTCAGAGGAAGAAGCAGAGTTTTATTACGAAGGGAGGAGAAAGTCTCAGGAAGGAAAACTCAGGACTTCTCGCTCTTTTTCTCACACTATCCTGATGATCATGTGATCGTGAACCTGCTGAGGTGAAGTGTGTGTATACATAAACACACAGATCGAATCCTGAGAACATCTTCACTCATTAGCACTGACCGCTAGCAGGACGTGACCTGCTGCAATGGATCTGAAATGTGTTCCATTAATCCTGCATCTCACCACCATTCCAAACTCTTCAGCTGCACACACACTCGTCTATCACACACTCGTCTATTCACACACTCGTCTATTCACACACAACATTTCCACCAACCAAAATCTTTCACACAAATGTTAAAACCCTAGGATTTTCAATCCATTTGATCAGTTGGTTAGTTTTTTTGTTGTTTTTTTATTATTATTTTTTTATAATTGGTTGGTTTTGGTTTTTGGTTTGGTTTGTTTGGTTTGGTTTTGTTGGTTTTTGGTTGGTTGTTTGGTTGTTTGGTTGTTGTTTGGCTGGTTTGGTTGTTTGGTTGGTTGGTTTGGTTGGTTTGGTTGGTTTGGTTGGTTTGGTTGGTTGGTTGGTTGGTTGGTTTGGTTGGTTTGGTTGGTTTTGGTTGGTTTGGTTGGTTGGTTGGTTTGATTGGTTGGTTTGGTTGGTTTGGTTGATTGATTGATTGATTGGTTGATTGATTGGTTGGTTGGTTTGTTTGGTTGGTTGGTTGGTTGGTTGGTTGGTTTGGTTGGTTGGTTGGTTGGCACCCACATGTATAGTTGGAAGATGATTGTTCATTGTTCATTTGATCAGATGATTGTTTTTTTGTTGTTGTTGGTGGTTAGTAAGTTTTTTGTTAAATAATTTTGTTGAATATTTGGTTGGTAGTTTGACTTTGGTTTGTTAGTTGGTTGATTGTGTTGGTTGGTTGATTAGTTGGCTGGATGATGATTGTTCCTTTGGTCAGTTGGTTAGTTGTATTTGTTGTTTGTTTGGTAAGTTTTATTTGGTTGAATTATTTTGGTAAATAATAGTTTTTTGTTACTTGGTCTGTTGGTTGGTTGATTTATTAGTTGAATCACATGACTGCATTTCTGAGAAAATATTGTTTTCTGCAATAACTCTGGGAACCCCACCCCCCACCCCCACCCTGGAGGTTTACACCACACACTCCTGTTCCTGCTGCATCATCAAGCTTTGCCTCCGAAATGTGAAACTTTTCTGATGAGTAGTAATAATATTCTGAAAGTGTGTTTTTACATCTTCTTTTCATGAACTTTTTACTCGGTTGAGATATTATCATCCTGTAATGTCCATCGGTTCCTAGTGATTACAGAGGCTTTGTCCGTTGTGCTAATAGTGAAGAATGCATTTATTGATGTTGAAGAAGTCATTAGTGTGCAGTTTTCCAGGAGGAACCCTGTGGCTATCCAGCCCTGAATCTTCCTCGGGCATTCCCTGACAAAGCACTTTCTAATGAGATGGCAGCGAGCCACCAAGCCACATCCACTGGGACGGACGCCAACAGGAACTCCAATTAGATGTCTAATTATTCCACCTTTATTTAAATCCAGGCAATTATATTGCTATTATTTCCTTTTATTATCACCATTTTTCTATTACCAAGTAATAAAAAAGCATTTACCAAATATAAACAGATATAGTAGTTCGGGTTAGCCAGACTGCATTGTGGTTAGCTAGTTAAAGTTAGAGTTTAACCCTTTAATATTATTTTATTTTATGAGGAAAGAAAAATGTTAACTCAGTGATTAAGTTGTTAGACTGCTGATCACAAGACTGTTGGTGCAATTTCCAGGATCACCGTGATACCACTACTGGGCCCCCCTGAGCAAGGCCCTTAACCATCAACCACTCAGTTAAATAGAAAAAATAACACTATAGAAGTGGAAGTTGAAGGTCAGCAGTTTGAGGGGTTGAAGGGCTGATTGGAGGATTTGGGTTCAATCCCCTGCACATGACATTTACATTTAGAGCATTTCGCAGACGTTCTTGTTCAGAGCAACTTACATTTATCACTTTTACACAACTGAGCAATTGGGGGTTAAGGGTCTTGCTCAGGGGCCCAACGGTGGCAACTAGGTGGTGCTGGAAACTGAACTCAGATCTTTCAATTAGCAGTCCAACATCTAAAGTTTTACTTTCCCCACCACCACCAACCTTCTCCTGCTGGTCCTCCTGAGAAAAGTGATTGGAAAGAAACGTGACCTCGAGCGTGAGTTGCTCTGGATACGTTAAAGTGCCAGAAATGTAAAAATAAATAATGTCACTGTGGAGTAAGAGGAATAAAACAACTGCTGCTGAATGAAAATAACGCTGTCAATAACACTTCTCTGTGATTCAAAGCCATAAAGAAACATCAACATCTACACTTCTAATCAAGGCAACACCTTTTCTTGTAAATTCCTCAACGATGGTAACTGAAGCTGAGAAGAAATGGTTTACACGCAACTTTACATAATTTCTGCTGTGTATCAGTGTCCCTCCGGCGGACTGGTCCACTCTTAGCAACCCGTCGATCAATCCCTCACTCATAACTCGTACACACTGATCACACAGCCGGAGCAAAAAGGACAGTTTGATCAATCATTTCAATCTGGTTTGAGGATGAAGCTAAAACTATCAGCCGCTTTGATTTGCGTCCATGAGCAACATCTCGCCGGGCGGAGCAGGCGGTGTTTACACACAGGCATCGATTCGTAAGTGGGAAAATAAACAATCCTGATGAAATGATGGCTGTTAATGTCAGTCTGTGTTCATTCACAATGTTTATATTAGAAGGGAATTTGGTTATAGCATTAATCGAACTTCATCCTGTTGGTATGGTTTTGAGGTCAAATCTCACTTTACAATCAGACACAATTTTTTACATTTTTTTAGCCTTTAAACTGCTACCACTTTTCCACCAGGGCTGGTGCAAGACTGGTGATTGGCTAAGAGTGGCACTTGTTTAGAACTGTCTGTCGCCAACATGTGACTGAAATCTCTTGCAGAAGCTTTTTTACTTGTTGACCATTTGGACGATAAATTTGTTAAATCCCGCTGATGCCATTTCCACCTTTTTTTTCTTATATATGTCCATTTTTAGGCTACTTTTTAGTTTGTCTTAAATTCCCCTCTTTAACTTGATGGTGGATTTTAAACTGTAGGCTGTGGTGAAAGCTTTGCTAACTGACATCATAGGATCCATTTATAACCAGGCAGGTTTTTGTCAGCAGAAAATCACAGCCCATTTCTCTACTAGCCTCCGGTTTCTATGCCAACCCTGACGGACAATCGGTAAACTGGAGGCACAGGCGACATCACTACTTCAAAACTAATGCGACAAAATCTTTCCGGTCTCCTTAAGTTCGACCGAATAACTGATGTGTTTCCCAGAACGCTGATTATCTCCAAAATTTTACTCATCACTTCTACATTCAGACTTATTAACTTTTTATAATAGATTTATTATGACTTACTTCAGTAAATCCTCACTTCCTTTATCGGAATAAGAATGTTGACTTATGAGCTTAAAATTAGTTAATTCAGTCTTTATTGGATTTAAATATTCTTATTCCTTTTCTCGAAGTTGTGTATATCTGACTTTCAGACATGGTTGGATTCTAATTTATTTTACCCAGAATTGTGATGTAATATCTCGGTATTGTCTTATTATCCCGAATGGTTTTTTTTTTTTTTTATTATCCCATTGTTATGTTGGATTATTATCTAAAGAGTTTAATTTATCATATTTAAGTCTTGACTTAGTTTAAGGCAAAAGTTTATTTATTGATTGATTTTTGTCAATATCGATACTTTCTACTGATTTTGCTATAAATTGTATTATTTTGTTGATAAACCAACTGCCCCATGTTGAGAGCTGTAATGTAATAAACTAATAACACTTTATTACAGCACTTAAGTTTTTTTTGGGAGAATCAGTTTTTTGAGTGTTCAAACATCTTTAAACTTTTACTTTTACTCCACTTTGTTTTCTAAATATATTTTTATGATACAGTTTTCTGAAGCAAATACGTTACTTTTAGGTTTGTCCCTTAAAATTATTGTCCCTATTATTGCTATTATTATTATATTATATTATATAAAATAAAGAATTGACTCATATTTAAGAATTAAATCGTTCTAATTAACTCAGGATAGTGTTTGTTTTGTATATTCGAGTTCATGCAAACCATCCCACCTGCATTGATTGAGTGAAACTTGCTACCATTATCAGTTTGGTTGATTGTTTATACTGTCAGTCCCAGGCTAGAGCCAATCAGAGACAAAGGGAGGCGGGGCTCCAGACATTGATATTTAGCTGCTCTGGCAAACAAGTTGATTTTAATTGATGGCGGGTTTTAGATTCAGATCCGTGTCCAACTACGACAGTTTCTGAGCTGAAACATAAGCGAATACAAAATTACAGACTAGAGTGTAGGAAATCAAATACCTGATTGGAACATCTGGCCGCAGAAATGAGTACCAAGCCTGTTCGTTGGTGAGTGTTATCTGTCTGCTGTCGTGAGTGTATGTATGTCAAGCTCAGCAAAGTCAAGTTCATGTTTATTGTCTGGTCAAGTGTTAAGGTTAATGCTAGTCTCCAAGCTAAGCTAAGCTAAGTTAAGTTTAATTAAGTCATGTCTAGATTAATTAAATAAACTGTACCTTTGGGTTCTGAAATACTACTTGCCTTAGTTGGAGTTACAACTGTCTATTTCTCTGGTCTCAGACAGTAAGTTGGTCTCTGTCTATCTGAGCTTCCTTTCCTTCCCTCCTTCACCACCAGGACTAGCAAATTAATTCCCATCACTTCGCTTTTTCCATCCAATCAAATCACTATTGATAAATTTGCCTCAGGCAGTTGTCTACTTAAGTATGCATCTGAAACCTTTGAGGGTCGTGTATGTGTGTGTGTGTGTTTGCATCCAAAAAGTGTTGGTGCCTGGGTTTCAGCTCACTCATGGCTAATCCCACTGAAAAAAATGCAATAAACACTTTAGTGTGTGTGGAGCTTGCAGCAGGTTTAGCCCGGCAGCCCCTCCGGGATGAGTGACAGGTAAGAGGATGATCTGTTAGCCGAGGCTTGTGATGTGGACCCAGCCATATCATCCGTCTTTATTATAAAGCCGGCCCACATTCTCTCTCTCTCTCTCTCACTCTTTCTCTGTCTATGTCTCTCGCCCCTCTTTGGGTCTGTGTGACCCTACGGCTTTAAGGCAGGACTCGATCTCATCTTCTCATTAGCCTAACGAGCTCTCTAATTTGCATGCCAGGACACAAACGCCCTTATCTCTAATCTCAGAGAAGGCTCTCCTGGCACGAGAAGGCCACCCTGGATACCCCCCGCCACACAGACACACACACGCACAAGCACACAGTTATCCACTAGGTGTGTAATTATTATTGCCCAATTATACATTTATTACACTGTAATTACCATGAATAACTCTTGGAAGGCAGCCTAGATAGATTTTAATTCAAAATCTTTAATCTTTCATGCTAATTCAATATTAGAGAAACAACACGGCACGTAGAACATTTTATGTTAAGTAAAAAATGACAAAAAAATCGAACGACACACTGGATTCGGTCAGAGAAGTCATGGATTAATGTCTGATATTTAGCAGACGCTCTTATCCAGTGAGACTTACATTTACCTTATTATTCTATCCAACTGCTTAGTTGAGGGTTAAGGGCCTTTCCCAGTGGCCCAACAGTGGATGTTTGGTTGTGCTGGGGATTGAATCCTCGATCTTCTGTATAGCAGGACAACATATTAACCACCAGGCTACCAAAGGCTACTTTTTTTTAATGACACTAGCGATTCTTCCCTGGTGTGTATAACTGTGTTTCCTTTGCTTAGTTTATCTTACTACCAATACAGCTCTCGTTTTATATACAAGCACATTTAGACCCTTCGATGCTTTTCACACACACATTGTGTCCTATCCACAGCTGTCACTTTAATACTACTTGTGTATACACACCCACTTGTTACACACACACACACACACACACACACACACACACACCTATGCTTCTTAATCTACACGTGGTCCTCTATGGTGCTTTTTTAAAAACATTTCATTAAAATCCTCTCAGTTCTGACATAACACACACACATACACACACACAAACACACACACACATAACCAATAGTACTACAGGAGTGCCGTCCTATCTAGATCTGTCTCATTCATATTATTTGCATATACATACCCACTTGTTACATCAGTGCTCACACACACACACACACACACACACACATTTGCTATTTCTGTGTCTCACTTGCTGTCCTCTGTGCTTGTGTAGTTCTTTTTATTTGTGATAAATACAGAAAAAGAACGGATTTAATGAAAGTTGTTTTATTGCTAATTTTAGAGTCTGAGATTAGGGGGCGCTGTTTTAAAGTAAAAGTTAGCTAAGTTTTCAGTCCAGTAACTAAGAAACCCTAAAGCACGAGATTAACCGCTTTTTCTGCTTGAATGTGCTTGCAGGACAGAGAGCTTCAACAGACCTTCCTAGCTACCTGTCTCTCTGTCTGTCTGTCTTTCTTTCTTTTGCTCTATTTTCTGTATGTCTGAGTCTCTTCCTTCTCTGTTGTTCGTGTCTGTCTCTATTTCTCTATCTGTCTGTCTCTGTCTCTCTCTGTGTAGTCTCTCCTTCTCTGTTTGTCTGACGTGTCTGTGTCTCTCTATCGGTCTCTCTGTCTCTCTCTCTCTCTTGTTATGACTCGGTCTCTCTGAGTTTGTTTCTCTGTTTGTTCCTCTCTATGTCTCTCTCTCCTTCCCTGTCTGTGCCTCTTTGTTTGTTTATCTTCCTCTCTATGTCTCTCTGTCTCTGTCTCTCTGTCTCTCTCGCTCTCTTTCTCTTCGTCTCTGTGGTAGCTTAAAATAGCTTAAAATAAAAACTGTTTTTACACCGTAACATTGAGCCGAGTTTATTTTGCCCAAATATAAACACATTCGTATTGACATTCTGATGGCAAATGACTGTAAATATCTTGTTTATTATTACAGTAAAGATGAAGCTTATGAACTCAAGCGAATCGGATGAGGCAGTTATTACTTTTCGGTTTATGGTGTTTGGCAGACGAGCTCATCCTGAGCGACTTACAGTTCTATCTGTTCTTTTATCTCGGCAGCAGCAGTGTATCAGTAAAGAATGGTTAAAAACACATTATTTTGCACTTTCTATTTCTCTTAGTTTAGTTTGTAAATTTGGCTCCGAACACTAAAATTGCACTTTGATAGAAATCTGTACATTTTGCTATGCGGCTTAATAGTGTAAAAAGCTTTTCAGTTCACATTAAATGACCAAATCCCCACCGTCACGCTCCACAGCCCAGTGGAAAAACTTTACAGAAGTGTGTTGGTTTTATAGGAGAACGAGTGAGGCTTCATCTTAAATGAGGACATGAAGTTAGTGTGTGTGAGTGGAGAGGATGTAGAGAATAGAGTTAGGTGGAGACAGATGATTCGCTGTGGAGACCCCTAAAAGGGAACAGCCGAACGGAGAAGAAGAAAAGTGAGACTTCATCTGGAATAGAATGTTTAAAAAAACATGAAACTTCGAGGGTCAGGTGTCCCAAAACTTTTGACTCTATCCCCCTGAGACCCCGCCCATTGACTTGTATCTTCTGTCATAGACATTTTCTTTTTATAAAGCTACTCTAATGATTTCTGCTGCATTGTACAGAGGACATCCTGGCATTTCTAGTGATCTGTCTTTTGATGCCAATTAGGAACTGGTTCTTACACTGCATTTAATATGGCCGCCATAAGAACAAGCACGTTTTAGAGAACAGACAGTGGACATGCTGTAAAATTAAAAATAACAATAAAATTTAAAGTTCTTATCATTATTATGCATTTTATTTATAGGAAACTTTTGACACCCTACAAAGTCCATAAACAGATTAAACAAATACTATTAAAACTAAAACAAAAACGAAACAAATACGTTTTAAGATGAGATTTGAACTATTTTTGGGGGCATTTTTGCCTTTACTGATGGGACAGAGGGATGAAATGGAGAGAGAGAGGTGGAACCGGAAAGGAGCCGGAATCGAACCTGGGTCGCTGGAGTGCAACAACTTGCTCATGTGGGTACCGGCGTCTTAACCCTCCACAGCACGGCGCCAGCCAAGATTTAAACTATTGCAAACTTGTACAGGAAGTGAATCCCATAAATTGGGAGCCGCATAATCAAAAGCTTGTGACCCCATGAAAGTTGTTGGAGTGTGTGGGCGAACAAGAGTAAGGGGAAAGGTCGATCTTAAAATACAGGAAGGAGTGAGTGAAGATATGAAGGAGGCAAACCGTTGTGTACTTTGTTAGTTAAAAGTAAAATTTTTTAAAATGTACACTGACTTTAACTGGGAGCCAATCCAGATCTTGAAAAACAGCAGAGACGTGTTCTGAGACGGAAGTTTGGTAATAATTTAAGCAGCAGCATTTTGTACCAACTGTAATTTGTGCAGTAATTTGGAAGGAAGTCCATAAAACAAAGTATTATAATAATCGACTTGTGAGATAAATACATCTCACATACATCTCACATACATCTCAACTACAGCTCATCATTGTGTTTTTCACCTTTGGAGCACATGCAACTCGGGTGCCTTAAAAATAAGTATTTTCCATGCATCTGTAGGGCTGTACAAGACAGTGATGAGACAGCTATGATGTGTGTGTATATGCGATAAACGAGGACATGAAGTTGGTCTAGTGTAGATTGGGCTTTAGTCTCCTTGTCTCTGACGCTAATGAGTGATAATCAAGCTAACGGCTCCTGTCTGTGACCACAACACTGTAATCACAATATCGCTGTCACTGCTATTAGTGTGTATTGGTTTGAAGTCAGAGTTCTGCAAATCGATCTCTAGTGAGACACTGCAGCTGAGAAGAGCTTTGGATTGATGCCATTCATAAAGCAGACATTTGCTATGTCTGTAATCACGTAGGACTTAAGTAGTTACATTGAGTTAGTATGTACTTCCTGATTATTAAAAGATATAGTATAGTATGATTATGGTTAGTATGGATGAAGTTTAAACGTACTACATATGATATGTTACATAACATGCCACATCAACAGCGCCAATTTAATGTTGAATCATGTTTATTTGGATCATGATAAATAAATGCAGTTCATGAAAGAAGAACGTTTTTTGCCGTAAGCCGTCTCTCCTGCGAGCGACTGGGATAGGAATACTGTATGTATGCATACTTCAGAATCCTGGAAATCAACAACGAACATTTACTAAGGATTCGAACAGACTTGCCTCACATACTCGTTTTAACACTCTATACAGTATAGAAAGCTGCAGATTTTAGACAAAGCCATTAGGCTGAGTTTAATACTGGAAAGTGATCCAAGTGACGACGGGGAGGTAAATGAGGAAGCAGACATCTGTAATAAACATTAGCTTGAACACTTGACATGGCTGAAGACTGTTATTAACATATCACTAAAACACATTATGCCTTAGTGAACATTACTTTTGCCTTAATTTCTTGAAGTGACAGCACTAAACCTCCCTTAATTACTTTAAAATTAATGAAAAAGAATAAGCGCTCTTCTTGTCTGGATGTCGGAATTCCAAGTTGTTCCACAACTTAATTTATAAGTATTAAATGTAGGCTATTTGGCAAATACCATTAATCAGGGCAGCTTTTATTTCTGTCATTTATACAACTGACCAGTTGGGGCAGTTTGGCAGGGGTTCCTAGACTTTAAACAGACACCCTTACCCAGAGCGAATCACAATTATCTCTCTTTTATACAACTGAGCAATTGGTGCCTTGCTTAAGGGTCTGCAGTGGTGGCTTGGTGGTGCTGGGAATCAAACCCCGGTCTTCCCGGTGTCAGTCTAACACCTTAACCATTAAGTCACCTCTTCCCACAGCTTCTTAACCTCTGAGCTATGTTCAATGTTTATCTTCAGTGGTCCAAAAATATTTTTCATAATTCACATGTTTTAAATGCCCACTATCTTTATTATGCTGATCTTCTGACCATTACTCCACATCGCACCTGCATCTTAAAATCCCATCTGGCTCAACATGAAGGAATTTCAGATATATTCAAAATCCTCCTGCTTTTTTTAAAGAAAGTTTTTTAATAAGCTGATTTCATGCTGACCTTGTCTTTCTCTACCAACCCTTCCAAACTCTTAGATCTTATCTCCTCCTACGCCTTGCTGCCTAGCCATCCATTTAAACCCTAGAACAGTTTTTCTGAACAGAGGATAAGACAAAAACAATGCTTGGCGTCCTTATCAACAGACATCAGAAATCTGTTGATGAATAAAGAACAGTTAACATTCAGTCTTTATTGTAAATTGGGCTCTAAAGAAATGTTAATCCTCTTTACTAGGAAGGCATGGTAGCTCCCTTGGTAAATTAGCTCTAGCTGCTTTAGGTAGCCTAGGTTAGGACTGGGCTATTGTTAGATCAGAGGTTTGTCTGTTGGACTGCTGATCAGAGGGTTTTAAATTCAAATCCCAGGATCACCGAGCTGCCAGTTCTGGGCCACTAAAAAGGCCCTTAAGCCTTAACTGCTCAGTTGAATAATGAGAAAAATGTAGGTCGCGCTGGATAAGGGTGTCTTCCAAATGCTGTAGATGTTGATAAATAAATAATAATAAATGTCTTCTTTGTCATATTTACTCTACAGCACAGTGAAATTTGTTTCGTCGCGTATCCTATCTTAGAAAGTTTGGGTCAGAGCGCAGGGCTTGATCAAGGAACCTAGAGTGGCAGACTGGCAGTAGTGGGGCTTGAACACATGTCTTTCTTGTCTTTTAATCAAGAACTTGGCACCTTATAACCATTTTAGCAACCACTGCCCCTCAGGTCTTGCTACCTTTCACATTGATGAGATGTTAATTAAATAGTTAATACAGGCAGTGTTAATGATCAATGGTACCAGGATGTACTATAAGAAGAAGGCAAGCTGGTAGATGCGATGTTGCATTCATTACATTTACATTAACAGCATTTGGCGGACGCCGTTATCCAGAGCGACATACATCGGGGGCCTAACAGTATGTGAATGTTATCACCTACCTAAATGTTGTTTCAGACCAAGAACACTCTGGGCCCCTGAGCAAGGCCCTTATCCCCCAGTTGTTCATTAGTATAAATGAGATAAGAACATCTGCTAAATGCCAGAAATGTAAATCATGTAATGTAACTAAATTTGACTGAGAGTCCAAGGGGTTTACTTGGCTTTGAAATTTCCCAGCTCTTTCTAATCAGGTTAACTAGCATAGCTGGTGTTTCTTTAGACTATAAACAAATTTAAAGAGTGAAAAAAAACCCAGATGCTGTGAAGTTTTCATTGTATCACTTTTAAGGAGCAGAGGTTCGGCGGATCTGGGTGCATTTCACATTTTTTTCCAACATCATCCACCATAAAGTAAGCATAATTTCATGCTTTTCTATTCACTATGAAATAAAAAAAGTTGCTGCTTTCAGACATTCACACACTCGCACACTTCTCTCCGGCTCATTCTGTCTTCCACTCAATCTGTATCTCTTTTCTCCAAAGTATAATTGAAGTTATTCTCCTGGTGAGATTTGAAAGTTTTTGTTGTATTTGCAGTCTTGTGAGATGAGATGGGGGCGCGAATACTTTGTCCACCTACGTTTTTTTCCTGTCTTCAATAATAGAGTCTCGTAATGCAGACTATTTCTTGGCGTAGATGTTTCACCATAGACAGATTCCAAATTTTATAAGTGACAAATCTGCTACTTGGATATATTCAGGCTTTGTTGTCTAGGCATGAAATCGTTGCTAGAAGAAGGCAAAGACGGAAAATATGAGGATGAAAAAAAGGAAATAATGGTTGTCAGCAGGTTGAAATGTAAGGGAGAAAAGACATGGAAAAAACTACAAAAGAAAAATGAAAGGACAGAAGAGAAGACAAAAAAAAACAAAAGCAGGACAGATGAAGGAAAAAGAAGGGCATGAAAATACTAGGGAAATCTGGAAAAGATTTTAAGATGAGTAAAACAAGAGAGAAAGAGGGAGGCAGAAGAAAAATGATAAATTATAGAAAGGAAAAGGGAAATGAAAGATTGAGTAGTGGTGGCTTAAGGTTAAGGTGCTTAATTAAAAGTTGTTAATTGAAAGACCAGGAAGACCTGGGTTCAAGCCTCACTGCCGTCAAATCCAGCACTGTTGTGTCCTTAAGCAAGACACTTAACCCTTCCTGCTCCAGGGGCGCTGTATCATAGCTGACCCTGCGCTCTGACCCCCAACCTTCCAAGGTGAAATATGTGAAGAAAAACATTTCGATATATGTTGTACTCATGTATGTGACAAATTAAATGTTCATTTGAAAGCATAAATGAAATAAGCTAAGAAAAAAAGGGACGTATGGTATGGTATGGTATGAAAACAGGAAGGGTTAGAGACATATGAAAGGTGAGAGAAAGAAAGAAGTATGAGGTTAAAAGCACTGGAAGAGAAGATGCTATGTATTTGGAGGACAAAAAAAGAACATGAATGAAAAGAAAGTGGTAAAAGAGAAAGAGACATAAGCAAAGATGGTAGCTGAGAAAAATGTGGGCAGAGAGGATAAAAACGGAGAGAAATGTAGAAAAAAAGAGAGACAGGAGTGGGCGGGTGGTGCTACAGAGTGCAGGAAGGTGGACTAATTGCCCCTGTCAGGTATCTGAGTGATGGATGGTCTGATTAGCTTCCTGGCTGAGCTGCTTCCCCAGATGGCACATTAACAGCGGCCAGCTGCCTCGTTTCCACCCCTTCACACTTACCCTATTTCATATCACTATGTCCCTTACCTCCTCACCTCGCAACCTGCCTCTGCAAGATCCTACCCATCATCATGTACCATGTCCAGTATTTATCCAGTGTGTCTCACAGTCCAGCCAAGCAGATAAGGGCAAGAAACCTTGTTTCAGATCCCAGCGGCAGCTTGGAGATATCAAGATTTAATCTCCTGTGTGGTAACCTCAAGCTCTACCCGTGAACTAGGCCACCACTACCAAACGGCTTATTCACCCATACATCATTGTCACCTCTACACTCTCCAGTATCTCTCTCTTACACACCAACACACTCTTTATCATCACCACATACCATGTATCATCCTCATCATCATATTTGTCCTCATCTGTGATATATTAGTGCAGTATTTAATATTACCAACTCATAGTCTGACAGGTCCCTAATGTGATCCTAAACTCTTGTTTCTTTAAAGGTTTTTTTTACATTTTATATTTCTGTCATTTTGGCAGACGTCCTTATCCAGAGCAACGTACATTTATGTCATTTATTTAGCGGAGCAATTAAGGGGTTAATAGCTTTGCTCAGGGGTGGTAACTTGATAGTGCTAGAAATCGAACTGCAATCTCCTGGTCAGTCTGCCATAAACCTAACCAATGAGTTAGCACTTCCTCAAAACATTATTGTAGGTGAATTCATGACTCCTAAATGCCCCTTACCTCCTCCCTTTCTATTTACTTGGTAGGTAATAAACATTTGACATATTGTATGTTTGAACTATTCTTTTGTTAAAACAAAAGCTAGGCCCAAAATATCTTTCTAAACCTTTTTTAACCACTTTCTAGTAAATAATAGTTATCATGTTTGTCTCATACTTTCAGGTTTGGTAATTTAATGTTGAGGTTGGCTTATTCCCCCTGATCTAGAGAGGGTTTTCGCTCGGTACCTCCATTTCCATGTCTGTCCCTTGGCAGACACTGTCACCCAGAGCGACAGTTGAGAGTTAAAGGCTTTGCTTGGGGACCCAGCAGCTTGGTGGTCCTGGAAATTCATCCAATAAGCAGTCGAACATCCTAACTACTGCACTACTGCAATAAATTGGCACCAAGTTCAAGGTATTTTTACCTTGTGCCCCCTGTAAACACTCCCCCAACCCTCGAGGGACTGAAAGAGTCCCATGGCCCTGGTATTGAAAATGAAATAATAGCCTTGTGGACAGAATTATGGGATTGCCAACACCTACAATGTTCAAAAATGTATTTAAAAAAACACTGTGTAGTGCACAAATACAGACTAAATAAGTGTTGCTCACTTACTTAGCTTCCTTTCCGTGGAAATACCACAAATATCGTCAGAATGAGTTTTCTGAAAGTACTTGAAGTCCATTTGATTGCACTTTTCAGCAGTCTCTATGTTCTGTATTCTGTAATTTTTTGTAATGCTTGTTCTGTACCTCTGTAATAATCTACTAACTTTAACCTTGGAAAAGACACTACATAAATTCCGGCTCTTATTATTATTTTAGAGCCATGTTCAGATTTGTAGCAAGCATTTTGTATTACGGGCAACACTTCCCCGTGTTTTAATGCCTATTATTCACCAATGTGGGGTACAGTTTTAATTAATAGCACAGGATGCATCAACTACAGATTTATTTCTAGATTTATTTGTAAGTATAAGCACATGATCAAGTTTAAATGTCAGGTTTAGCTGTTGAAAGACAATCCGTTTCTTGCTAGGAGTAAATTGTATTCTTTTATAAGTTGGAGTGACTTTTTGCATTTTTTTTTACCTTCACTAAACTTTTTTTTTTTACTTTTATAGGATCTCACTTAAAGAGACATGTCATTGCATGCTTTAATTTTAAAGAATAATAAATCAGATACAGATTTGATTTACAGTGGAGACGGTGTGGGTTCCACATAACAGCACCCTGTTGCACCCCTGGGCAAAGAAATAACACACACTGTGCATTCATTTTTAAATGTATTTAAATATACATTTCTGGCATTTGGTTGATTATCCAGCACTTATATTTGTTATTTTTTATCCAAATGTGCGATTAAGGGCCCATGTTGATGGGTCAAGCAGTGGCAGCTCGGTGGAACTCACTATCCTCCAGTCAACAGCTCAGCACCTTAACCACTTTTAGATGTATTCTAAGATAGCCACAAGCTTTCATTTCTCTTCATTTCTGCCTCGGGGTACGCCATATTGTGCTGATTTTGTGAAAGTGTGTGTGTTTGTTTACCCGGTTTGGACAGGTGTGCTCCCTGTTGTACCGTGCCGGGGATTACGTAGTGCTGAGAGTGCATGCCAAACTCCTGCAGTGAGAACACACTGCCTGAGCCATGGGACTTTAATATCATATCATTAATATTAGCTTATACACACACACACACACACACACACACACACACACAGACATACTGTTGCTTCTCTGCTTGGCAGACAGCAAGTCGAGCTCCAGAGAATCCACACTACTAGGCACAGTAAACGAATGGCAACAGTTATTTCATGCTCTCTGGTATACACTATAGCCAGCTGTTCCCTTGTTTATGTGCCAGCTAACTGGAAGATAAGTTTCCAGAGTGTGTGCTCGTGTTGTGTTGCCAGCTATTTATAGCACACTTTCTAACTTTTACCTTCAGGCAGCCGTCTGTGTACCTGCTTTCTTACAAATGACTTCCCGGAACCCTAAACATTGCTGCATTTTACTATTGTCAGACTGTGTTAGGTTCCTCTGAAATCTGCTGTATACAGATGGAGGTGTTAGTTCTTCTACATGGCGATTACGAATGCCAGCAGGGACAGGAGCAGGTACAGAAGAATAATGGAGCTCTATCTGCTATCGATGGCTTCCAATCGAGTTTCCAATGCAGCACCTAAAGCCTTGTTTAGTGCTGCCAGCTTCAATCCAGTAGAAACATCTTTTTTTTTTCTTCTTAGTTTCCCCTCGATTTGATCACCTGACAATTTCCACCAACCAGTGAAGTCAGACAAGAGCTGCTGCATCACGGAGCTCTAGGAGAGGGTTGGGTATTTCGAGTCGGGTTGCGCAAATGCTTAAGTCAACTTGGACCGCGGTCTACAGTCGGTTTGGCCTGTTGACTTGGTGGTTCATTGGTGGGTGGTTTTAAAATCTTAGAACCCACAAGATTCTAATAAATCATTTAACCAATAATGTTAACCCTTTAACTGCTGTTATGTTATAAGTTATGAATAGGAGAATTATGGGAAGTCATTGACATTTCTGGCGCCTTTCTCCAGAGCAACATTACAGTTAGTTTGCTTTTTATTGCACTTGCGCAGTTAAGGGTTAAAATCCTAGTGGTGGCTGTTATGGGATTTGATTTCCTATCATTTTTTAACATGTTATCCACAATTTTCCCCAATCGAATGCTGTGAATGAGAATTTACATCGGCTCTTTTTGCACATTAACTAAGAAACAACGGAAATATATTTTATTTGCCTCTTTGACCTGGGTTACATATGCAGGGGTTGTTATTTGGAGTAAATCAGCCCATCGGTTAGCCTCTTAAGTCTTTCTGTCGTGCTTTTGGTGCCATTTGTGGGAGCCACAGGAGGCCCGGTTTGCCGCTACACACTCCGTCTCTCCTCCTTTTGCACTTGGACGGCTGGGAAGCCATCTGCTGCGAGGGATTGAGCGCCGTCTCATAGTTTACGGGATGCTTCGCCGTACTATCACCAGCCTTTCTCTCATTCCATTTCCTTCTTTCTCTTTTCCTTCTGTCTCTTGTAACAGTCCCACTTCTTACGCCCACTCTCTTCTACACACTCCTCTCACTCCTCATCTTTTTCCTTTTTCTCGCTTTCGTTATTTATTTTTTTGCTCTGAAAAAGAAAAGATACGGCAAAAATATGGTCATTTTCTCCAGAGATATGAGTTCAGATCAACACAGTATTGCATGTCATTGAGGTCACACCGTCCAAAGATGGAGGATTTTTTGCTCTATTTCAGCTCTCGGCACACTTAAGCCGGGTCATCAGGAGCAGCTCAGGGACCAATCGGAAAAATATCACCTGTCCAACTTCATCTGTGGTATGAGAGGAAGACAAAAGCCGAGCAGAAAAACGTAGCAGACCACTTAGCGTGACTTCCTGTTTCCTGTGTACGAGTATCTGTATCACAATGATTATTTTCCTGTAATGGCACATCCTGAAGTTCTGTAATGCTCTTATACAACACACTATTATTAAATATTATTGAATAAACGTATAAAAAACGTTTACATTTCATGTCGATGAATTACCAGGAATTTCAGGAATTTAATTTTGATTAATGTGTATGAGACTAAAAAAGTCTAAACTTGGCCTGTTTTTAAAGTGCCAGCGATTTTTTTTCATTATTGTTTAATTCGACATGTATTATTATTATGATTAAATAATAAAGGTTTCTTTCCAGATAATAATCTAAAAACGTTAAACTAACAAATGAAGGTGATGGGAAGCATTTCAAATAAAGCTGATAAATAAATAAATAATTTTGTCTTGGTGGTTAGTTCTGTTGCCTCAGAGTAAAAAGGTCCTGGGTTCGATTCCCCTGCAGGGGTCTTTCTGTGTGGAGTTTGTATGTTCTCCCCGTGCTTGTGTGTGTGTGTGTGTTTACTCCGGGTTCTCCGGTTTTCCCCCACAGTCCAAAAACATGTATGTTAGATTGATGGGTGATTCTAAATTGCCCATAGGAGTGAGTGTGTGTGTGTGGCCCTGTGATGGACTGGTGTCCTGTCCAGGGTGTCCCCCTCCTGTCTTTCACCCTTTCAGCAGATCCCTGTGACCCCGGATTAGGGAATAAGCGGCTATAGAAGATGAATCAATAAAAAAAAATTAAAATAAAGTGATTTTTAGCTTGTGAACTTTTTAAAAATAGATCATAAAAATATCAGTTATTAAATTATCTTAACATTTGTATTCTTTATTTTCTTTGATTCTTAAATTTTTTTAATAACCCATTAATATGTTCTAGGATTATTTTTAATCATCTTTAAGGATTAAAGGCGTCACTGGACGTTTGCTGCTCCTTCAGAAATGTTCTTTTCCTGGATTTTTGACACGGCTGAAAGTTCCACTGTGACATTTTAAGGTCAGAATGTGTTGAAAATGGCCTTTATTTTTGAGAGCAAGGTCTGTCCTTTAAGGAAGTGTTCACTGCAGGTGTGTGTGTGTGTGTGTGTGTGTGTGTGTGTGTGTGAACCTCACCCACTCCAGTCTCCACAGTCTTCTGTATATCTACCTACAAACAGAGTAGGAGTGTGAAGGTGAAGAGTTTGTGTGTGTGTGTGTGTGTGTGTGTGTGTGTGTTTTGCTCTTGAAATTCTTCCTTTTTAGATTTTCAGCATTGTGAAGTGAAAATAAACGAGCTGCTGCTCCGGAGGAAAACTATTGTGGGATTTCTGTTGTGTTGAGTTGTTGTTGAGTTGAGTTGTGTTATTGTGTTGTGTTGTATTAAGTTGTGTTGAGTTGCGTTAAGATGTGTTGTTGTGTTGAGTTGTGTTGAGTTGCGTTAAGATGTGTTGTTGTGTTGAGATGTTGTGTTGACTTGTGTTTTTTTGTGTTGAGTTGTGTTGTGTTGTGTTGTGTTGTGTTGTTGAGGTCAGTGACTCTGGATCTGGTCCTGGTGGAGGAAGATGCAGCAGGTAGAGATGGACTGATGCTTTCACTAAGCACTGCCTACAGGCTGAAGGAGCTGCAGTCCATAAACGGAGCGAAAATTAAATAACCAGCCGAGAAACAGAGCGAGATGAGAGAAAGTGGACGTATGAGAGGAGACCAGAGACAGAGACAAAGACATGTCTCTGAATTTTACTTAATATCTCTTCTCTTCTCTTCTCTTCTCTTCTCCACTTTATTCTTCTCTTCTCTTTGTTCTTTTTGGATTGAGTGTTGTGAGTGCCTGTACTTGTGTGTGTGTGTGTGTGTGTGTGTGTTTAGGTGACCTTGACTCAGGGGTCTGGACGTGGCAGCTCAGTAAAACACTGCAGCTCCTCAGTGTGTTTAGGAGTCATGTGTCAGTCTGTTGAATGGGGAAGTGTAACAGGTCACACTCATAAACACACTCCTCAATCAATCACTGCATCTGCACTACACAACAGTGTGTGTGTGTGTGTGTGTGCCTATAGCATTATAAAAGAGATAATAATTCTGTGTGTGTGTGTGTGTGTATGTACTAGTAATGGTAAACTAATGGGTGTTCTGGCACTGTCTGTGTGTGTGTGTTAATGTGTCAATAATGGCAAGAACAGTGTAAAGTGTGTGTGTGTGAGTACACAGGGTGTCTAGGGTGTCTAAAGGTGCTCTATAAATGATATTTAACATTAAATTAGATTAGTATAGCTGTTGTTTGTGTGATGTAAAGACATCGTTGACCTTTTTACAGACTGACTTCCTGTCTCTGTAAGACTGCATGACTCTTTCTGTGTCTCACCTTCCACCACTGAGCACCTTTTATGTCCTGCGTCCTTTTCTCTTACATCTAAAGCGGCGCTTGGGTGACTTTTTAGCAGCAGCCTGGTCCAGATGTTCATCTCTGCGTGACGTGGGCGGGCTGTCAGCGTTTTCTGTGGCTTTTTGCGTCCGGAGCAGCAGACGTCCAGAAACGGAGCGATCACGAGTCGCATTTTTCAAAGTCATCAGAGGACGAAAGTCACTCAGCCGGAGTGAGAGGTGGGTTTGGCATCCTCTCATCCTCTGATGACTTTGACTCACGGACACTTTCCGGCTGTAGGTGTCAGAGTGGCATCCTTGCCGCTAGCTCGGCTAATCAGCTCTGCTATTTAGCTCCTCGCTGCGGCTTTGAAGCTGTGGGTACGACCTGTGCAATAATGAAGTGGTGGCTGAACTTTGCACTATTCGGATGATGATGATGTCATTTACACTTCCTGATGTTTGGTATATCTGTGATCCTAATAGAAAAATTAAAATCACATACACATAAAGTTTATATTAAAAACAGAAGGAAATTGCGTAGAAATCAGAGAAACGTTTCTCAGGTGTAGAGTAAAATTTCTAAATATTTAAAAAAATTTCTTAAAATAATTAAATAAATAATTAAACCACAGTATTAAGCTATTTATAGCAGATTTCAGACCATACAGCCGACTACTCTTCTCTTCCCTACTCCACTCTACTCTACTCTATTCTACCCTACCCTACTCTACCCTACCCTACTCTACCCTACCCTACTCTACCCTATCCTATCCTACACTTTCTCTACTCTACCCTACCCTACCCTACCCTACCCTACTCTACCCTACTCTACCCTACTCTACTCTACTTTACTCTACTCTACCCTATCCTACCCTACCCTACCCTACCCTACTCTACCCTACTCTACTCTTGTCTTCTCTACCCTACTCTACTCTTCTGCTAACATAATAATAATAATAACAGGAGAACGTCAGATCTGTTTTCCAGCTGTGATAATTTGCTCTGTCTTTTTTTTACACTTTGCCAGGTCTATTTTTTCCTTCTGTATTTCCTCGACCTTCAGCCATCACCATGTTTCATTCTCTGCTTTTCCTCTGAGCGACTCTCCGGGGTTCTGTCTCTTTGACCTGCAATCCTTATTGGCTGATATTTTTTTCCTCTTTTCTTTTCCAATTTCTTCTCCTCGTGTTTGAACTTTGACTATCTTCCTAATCCAAGACTTCTGGACTTTTCTTCTAAGGTGTCGGTATACAGCGGCGAGTCTGTGTTAGATTTCCCCCAGACCTCCTCAGGGGACTGGAAGGAACTGGGGGGACTGGAAGAAAAACCTAAAAAAAAAAAAAAGCGGGGGAAAAACGTGGGAAAAACAAAAAAAAAAAAAAAAAAGTAAAAAAAAAAAAAAAAAAAAAAAAAAAAAAAAAAAAAAAAAAAAAAAAAAAAAAAAAAAAAAAAAAAACAAAAAAAAAAAAAAAAAAAAACGCTAGTGCTGTTAGCGGGAAAAGCAAACTGCATGCAAAAGAAGTCTGTTTGCAAATGCTCAGGAAGCGATTAGGTTGCTTGCTTTATTCCACACACACACACACACACACACACACACGCTGAGCTCAGTGATGGCTATTAGGAAATATATGTTGTGACAGATTCCAATTAGTTCAAGGAAAAGAAACTTTTCGAGTACAACGCACCACAAATCTAATCAACTAGACTGTAGATATTTTCTTTTTTAGTAGCGTTAGCCTTCTGTGTGTGTGTGTGTGTGTGTGTGTGTGTGTGTGTGTCTGCATTTATATTTATTCACAATATCTTAAATGAACAGCGTGGACTTGGCAGTCTGTCGGCTCGTCTTTACAAATGGGGATTTCTGTCGCCTCTTTTTTTTCTCTGGATGTGTGTTACTCAGCTCCGTTCTACGTTCTGAGATTTATAAACACAGATTTATTCATTTGAGAAAAAAAGATCTGTGCTTTCTCTTGCTTGTCCTTTTCACAGTCACTGAGCAGCCGGTGGATTAGCGTCAGACTAGCACATCGGCGACTGTTTTGCTCACCTCGAAAAAGAGGGTTTAATGCCAGTCTGTCTTAAAAATCCATCTGTGTGCCTTGATTTTAGTAAAAGTTTTAAAAATGTTTGTAGATAAATAGCAGGCCTCTAAGCTGGACTACTCAATTTAATTCTCAATTATTTTTTTCTATACCACTTTTTACACTACACACCATTTCAAATCAGCTTTATAGAAATGCAAAAAGTCTTATGAAAATTATAAATTTTATATCATTTATTTTATATATTTAATAAGCAAGCCTGAAGCAACTGTGGGGAGGAAGTACTAGTCTTAAGGTAGAACCCATTCCCCTCTGGGCCCCACAGGAGTGTGTCAGTTCAGCTCTGCAGTGCATGACGTTACAGATGTTAGCAAAAGATTGAGTTATGACAATGCATAAGCTAAAAAGTTTAGGGTTCTGGTAGCTCAGTGTTTAGGGTGTTAGATGCTAGTTGAAAGATCATGGGTTTAAATCCCAGTACTGCCATGTTGCCATTGCTGGGCCTCAGTTGGGGTTATGGGGTTATTGTAAGTGGCTTTGGATAAGGGTGTCTGCCAAATTTTGTAAATGGAACTAGCAAGAAGCTTCACAGTATGTATGAATGTCTTTCTAACTAATCTGGCTGATATTTAGGAATTCCCACCTGCTCCAATGTTGTGACTTGTGAACATGAAGTCTACTGTCTTGAGCCCTGAGTACCAAAATATAGGTTTCAGGTTCCCCCTGGGCTTCAGCACAGAAAATAAATTGATAGATTGACGGCTGGATGGACATAGTTTCACAAATGTATAGTTTTCTCTCCAGATTGTTCATTTTCCAATCAACATTTCCTGTCAGCTGTCAGTTAAAACTCCAGCTACAAGTAACATTCAGTGAATGTGCTTAAAGTTAGTGTTCACATTATACTATACTCAGAGAAGAGCGTGATATTTAAGAGCCATTCTGAGCTCCTAAACATACTTGAACTCTCAGGCCTTCCACCCTGATATTTCGCACTCTCTGTTGGTGGAATCGTTGTGTCCTGATTTCCTGATGACAGGGTAACTAGTATTGTCCTTACAAATCATTAAAATCAGCATAAAGTGCTTTCTAAAGATAAACAAATGCCCCTGCAGATGATCGGTGACTTTCACTAACAGTGATGGTTGGACTTGGACTTGCTGAGCAACCATCATTTTTCCTTTGGTATATTATGTGCTTTCTTTGATCAAATATTTTATTAGGTATTTCTTCAGACCATGATCTACCAGGTTAATAACTTCTTAGTCTTGATCTCACCCAACACCCCATCGGTGTGCCCAGGTGAGGACCCATGGCCTTCAGCTGAAAGGTGTCCTTTCTGTGGTCGAATGTTGTGAATCAGCGCAAGCTTTAGGGCTGAGGTTTGCTTAGAACACAGTGAGGTTCCTGAGATTGAGGCAGAGGCCATGGCATCAGGCTGTTAACTGTGTACACGCCCAGCCCACACTGCTGTCCTTTATCCCCGTGTCAGATGGCATGATTGTAGTGATAGTCAAAAGCTGCCAACCTGGCTGATTGTCTCTCAGTGGCAGTCCTGACCCTCCCACTGTGACTGAGAGGTCACATCCCGAACGGCAGCTGACTCATTTCTGTCATCCTAATAGTGAAACTCTGATACATCTGAATTATTGGTCCTGTTTACAAAAAACAAGAAGCTGGAGATCAGAAATGTAGGTTATGTGGACATTAAAATGCTGCCTCGAGGGTAGGATGCAGTCTAATGTACTGCAGATCCGTTAGCCAGAAAAATGTCCTCTGCCACCGCTAACAGCTTGCAGATTCCGCACCTAATTTTCCCGCTTGGGAAAATGAGGAGAATCATAGCTGAGCTTGGAAGTCATCACTGTTGCCCCTGCTCGAATTGTTGCCGGAGTGTAAAATCGGGCACATGGAGATTTTGATTAAAGCAAACCAAGGTTTATTACTCAACAAAGTTCACACTCTCGTTGAGCAGGAAATGCCGTTTTCATTACTTTCAAGGACAGGACCGGGCTGCAGGACAAGGCTAATAGCTCTTTAAAAAGATGAGCCGTAGGACAAACCGATTCGCTCCTTCCTGACAGAAATTCTTATGGGAACCAAATTTTTGGAAATGTTGCTTTGAGGTTTCTCACCCATGGCCATTTCTGCTAAGGACAAAGATTTGAGCATTTCTGTATGTTGCAATGATTCACAGCCACAAATCAGCACCAGCAGCTATTTTAATTGGGTGAAAGTAATTGTTACCATGCTACAATAGTGCACCAAGTGCAAAACACAATGTTACGGTTGCTCCAATGATTGTATGTAGTGTTACTACAATAAAATAACTAATCTTTCAAAAGAGGGTTAGGGTTAAGGTTTGGTGCTATGATTATTTTAAGCTAGCTAGTATTGTTGCTTCTTTAGTTCTTTTTTTAAATACTTAATAAATCCTTTTCATAGGAAAAAACTTCCAGTTTCGATTAATAGCTGGGGGTATGAAGGTATCTCCTGTACCAGGCTTCTTCTGCACCATAACAAGATCAATCTGGCCTGAGAAACTTTGTTTCTGATAAGCTCATGTTCTGATAAATGATTTCAGGGAGATCAGGATGACCCCAGTAATTTGTTCATATTTTCTTATCAGATTGGTGTGTTCACTGACATTTTCTGCTTTTACACCACCATTCCAACTTACTGCTGTGTAAAAGATGTTGCAACACCAACACAGCTTATTTTGTTTCCTATTTTTTTGCTCATTATAGCAGATAGAACTTTCGTAGGCTAATGAAACTTTGACTCAACTGATTCGTTCAAAACATTTAAAATACTGAATCATTCAGCAATAATGAAGTGGTAGCACAGTGGTGAGTTGCCACAGAGGGGCTCCTAAGCAAGGCCCTTAACCCCAATTTCTCAGTTGTTAAAGGAAGATAAATGTTGCTCTGGATAAATGCTGCTAAATGCTGTAAATGTGTATGCAATAATTCCCATGTGCCGTGTTTCTGCTCTGGGTTTTTTTGTAATTATTTTTGCTGCTGAAATAAAACAAAAGCAGTCTGAAATACTGCGACTAAAATGAAAGTGACCTAACAATATGGTAATTGCTTATTAATTCGGTTCAGTTGTAATGGTGAAAACGTTAATTAATAAATACAAATAATAATACCAGTAAATCAGATCCAACATTGAACCCTGTGGAACACCTAAGCTAAGGTACCCCTAAAATGTGGTATATTTATTTTTCCAGTACTCAGCAACTTTAAATAAATATCTAAGCATTATTTTTTCTTTTTTAAATCTATTTTTTAGATTTAGATCTATTCTTAAACATGTCTATAGCATGTTTAAGAATAGATGGTACTGGACAAAAATTGCAATAAAGTTATTCAATAAAAATATAAACAAGGTCTTGCTTCAGCAGTAAAAGTCTTTATGACTTTACATAAAATTATACAAAGAGGCCATGTATCTGTTTATAGCTTTTTATCCACCAGTCTCAACAAACGACGTGTCCTGATGAGGAGAAGAGACGTATACTTCTCTGTTCAGCCTTTTTTTCAAATGTCAAAACAAATCAATCGAAAAAAGGAAAAATTAAAAATAGTTCTTTATAGTCTTTAAAAGTCTTTAAGTGAATAATTTATGTCTAAACAAAACAAGCCATAACAATGGAATTAGATGGGAATTGTTAGGAAACTTAAAGTTAGTAAGTAAATTTAAGCACATTTATTAGTAAGCACATTTATATTCACCTTACATTGACGAACGTGCTGTGTATATATAAAACAATTTTAAAACAGGATAAAATATAATTGAAAATAGCTAAAATAATAGTCACTTTAAATGGTAAAAGCCCAGTGGACAAGATGTTGGACTGCTGCCTTGAGAGCCTGTGGGTTTGATTTTCAGCACCACCTAAATATCACTGCTGGGCCACTGAGCAAGGCCACTTTACCTCTAACTGCTTACGTGTATAAATGAGATAAATGTAAGTCGATTTGGATAAGGACGTCTTAACCTTCATTGCAAGTTTTTTTCCCGTCTGTTGTCCAGTATTCTGCAGCTCCCTGTCACTGCTTGTGACTGACTGTTGGCCCGAGCTGCTCAGTGGATGAGAATGTGTGGTCGATGTTATCATCAAGTCATGAGGAAGTGTAGGATTGCCCTGAGTTCGGCCAAGAGTTGATATCCCCACATACTAGCACTCTGCATCACTGTGATTACCGTTATATCGGTATCTCTGGCACAGTTGCATTCACATGACCTGCACCAGTCCATGGCGTATATATATATATATAAACCAATATCATCTGTATGGCAGAATATACTGAATATACCCAAACAGATCTTAATTTTTGGCTGGGAGAGCTTGAAATGAAAGCTTAGCACTTCCTTTCACAATATGACCTTTATAACCGAACTCAGCTTGCATAACCCATAGGTCATGGCCACCCATGGGAAAAAGGAATTCTGGGACAATTGGTATATTGTGTGCACAATAGCAATCTGTGTAAGAATTCATATTCTTTGCACCGGAGAAGGGCATGTGATTGACTAATGCTCAAGCTACTGACAGAGATACATAATCTATACTTTCAATATTTAATATTTATTTTTATTATATAATAAGTTGATAAGTGGGTAACTACATTTACATTTTTGCCATTTGGCAGACGCCCTTATCCAGAGTGACATTTATCTCAATTAGACAACTGACCATTAAGGGTTGATGGCCTTGCTCAGGGACTCAGGATTGGTTACTTGGTGGTCGTGGGACTTGAACCTATTACTTTTTTGATCAACAGCTTTTTACAGCCATTTATAGTAGCAGCAGTACAATCTATACATCTGAAAAAAAGATTCTCAATCAGTCTGGGACCAGGTATGAAGTCTAAAGTCTCCAGCTTGATACTCTGCAGCAGAGTTTCTTGTGCTGGTTATGTAAATTGCCCCTCTGGGCTTCTTTATAGGCCATAAAAAGCCAGTTGTAGCTTTAATACTGCTTAAAGAGCTCCTGTCTAAAAGAGATCACAAAGATTATTACAATGCACTAATGAATTTTTAAGGCTCTCTATTGGGCTATCACAGGTGAAGCTGGCTGTGTTTGGGCTGGAGCTGAAGGATGATACAGCTGTACTGTTAGTTAAATGTTTAAGCAGTGTCTGTGATTTGAATAACTACAGTGTGTTAGCAGGACCATTATATAAAATTTACACCAAGCAAAACATCTTTCAGTTCTATCTTTGAGAAAGATTTTTATTGATCGTTGGTAGATGGACTGAATGACTTGGTATGACTAAATAGGGCAAACTTTTTGCTCGAGTGTATTGTTATAATTGTATAAGGAAATGATTAGTTGGTGACTAATCGAGTAATTTGTGGACTGGTTGGTTGACTTGTTTGATGGTTAGTTAGTTTGGATGGTTGCATCTTTGGCTGGTTGGTTGGTGGGTTTGCTAGATAGTGACTAGTTTGGCTGGAAGGTTGTTCATCAGTTGACTTGCTTGATTGCTTGCACAATTAGCTGATTTAGTTGGTTTAGTTCCCTATAGTTACCCACCTGGTTGATAATTTGGCTTGGTTGATTGGTTAAGTAACTGGCTAATTGAATAACACAATGGTTTGTTGTTTAATCAATTCAAGTGTTAGATGGTTCACTGGTGAACTGGTTGATTGGCTAGCAGGTCTTTTAGTGGCCTGGTTGCTGATCAGTTGAAATGGTTGGTTGATACTAGTTTGTTGGTTTGTTGTTGGTTTGTTGGGTTGGTTTGTTCATCAAGTAAGTGAGTGTTTAATTGATCATTGAGCCTTGTTTAAAGACATGGATATTTATGATTAATTTATGTTTTTTCCTGGGTAAAATCATGAGACATAATGTAAAGATAGAAAGATAGAAATTTAGGGTGCAAAAGTATCTCCTGCAGTTTTAACTCAAACTTTTGGTTGCTACTGCTGAACATCTGATCTATTGCAATGTTTACAAATCTGCTTCATATTGGAAAACTGTTTTATTAGCAGATAAACACCTGATGTTCTAATAGACCAATCAGTCGTCCCCTTCAAACGTGCTTTGATTTTAGTTCTAATTATTGGATCTCAAAAGAAAATATTGTTCATGTGCTAGACAGTGATCTGAGGTTTTTTTTTTTTTTTTTTTTTTATTTAGTGCAAAGATGTACCGTACTGTACCATCTTGGGTCAAGCAGCCAAAAGAAGCGACATCTGCTCAGCTTTTGTTTTCTTTGGTCTAAATATTTGCAGGAAAAAAATTCTCTCTGTTCTTCATCTGTTGGAGTAAAGTATCAATAGCTATGGGAATAGCATGAGAGAAGGCAGAAGAGCCAATAGTAATGACTGACTTACACCTACTACTGACTATCTTGCCAGGAAATAATGCCAGGACTTGGATCATCACATTTTCTGTGTTCTACACTGAGCTTTGCTTGTTGTTGGGTGTTGAACTTGCAAGGCTTTCAGAAGTTCCGTGGGTTTATGGATGCTTTACAATCACACACATATTTGTTCCAGCTTTTACTTCCACCTCCTCTGGGAAGGCTTTTCATTAGATTGTTGATTGTGTTCATTCAGCCACTATAGATTTACATCTACGGCATCTGGCAGGTTTCCTTGTGTTGAGGAAGTCATTATTTAATGTATAGAGAGCCCGGACTCAAGGGACCTATGAACTTGATGATAGTGTTATTAAAGGTTTCCATGGAAATACATATGATAGAAATACGTTGCTTAATAAAGAGTTTTATTTACATTTTTGGCACCCGTGCAGACACCCTCATCCAGGGCAACTTGCATTTATCTTTTTTTTTTATTTATCCGAGCTGAGGGTTAAGGGCCTTGCTTAGGGGCCCGGCAGTGGCAGCTTGGTGGTGCTTGGAATTAAACAAACAATCTTCAGAATGGTAGTCCAACAATTTAACTACTGATCTACCACGTATAAATGATGACATTTTGCTAGTGATAGTGATGCTATCCATGTAGCACAACATGCACATATTGTGGTATTAGCAGTCCTGTTTTCCGATTGATGGCCTAGTGAAGAACTCTGCCTTGAGAGAGTCTTTCTGTATTATTTAGCAAATTAGCATCGCATTAAAGTATTAATCTGTTTTGCGAGGCTTGGCTGTCAATTAAGTCCAGTTTTGACAAGCTGTTCCCTGATAAAGGAAGCATTTGGGGGAAAATGAGGGAAAAAATATGAAAGGCATGCCGGAGGGGTCTGTTGTATTTTTTTTTCCCGCTCTGCTGTTGTTATGGTGCCAAAAATTACCAGTGCCTCTTTGATCAGGTAAATGAGTGCATCATGTTAGGTGTGTGTGTGTGTGTGTGTGTTTACTTTGTACTGTTTGAACCAAAAACACAGTTCTAGCTAGAGTGAAAATAGTGACATCATCCGTGCAGTTGCTTCCAAAAAAGGCAAATCGGCGATAAAGCATTACTTAAATGTTCATCATTAAACCTCTCACTTCTTCATCTCCGTGCTATCATAAAGCCTCGCTCGTGTGTAACTCACTTAATGTCTTCATCATCGATTCTTTGGCTTCCTGAGTGGAAAAAGGTCAATATTTTCCCTTTGCTTACTTCGATCGTAAAAACGCCAATAAAAAAGAGAAGGAAGGCAGCATGGTGAAAGTGGCTAACCGGGCAAATCCATCAATCCTTTTATTACTCATACTACACTTTCATCAAGGGCCGGTCCTGGGCTAGCGCTGGAGCAGAACCCGGTATATCACCAACATGTGACAGGAATTGCTTAATTTATCTCGTTTTTTTAATCGCTTGTTGAAGAAATCGGTTAAACTCAGAGGTTGCCATTGGTTGCCATTATATATATAAACAATTCTGTTAAAAGGCTATCCTTCAAAAGCAGCCAACGACCGTCATCAACTTTGTGCTCTGTTTGCTAAAGACAATTAATTCTCCTTTAAATCTCGGACATCTTGGCTATTCTGTCAAACGTCTTTATTTTCTTCACCCGCCCTCATAAAGCCGCCTGTAGGCTTTTCTGTTTGGTTTATGCTAATTACATTCCAGTCTTTTATTTAGATCAAACATGGAGCTCCCCAGGTGAAAGAAGTCATACTGTATCCCTTTATTAAAAGCCTCTCTTAGTCCATCGCTACATTTATTTCCCTTCTGCTAAGCTTACGGAGGTTTCTGTTCTCTGCCAGATCGTTCTCGGCTGGAAGAAAAAGCACTGCCAGCTAATCATGAGTGGCCGTGCTTACAGCCAGCTACTACTTCATTTCCCATAATGCCTCCTTCTGCTTCAGGGTCTAGGAGCTGGGAGAGAGGAGTTGTAAGTGTAGCACAGAGCAGCTTGTGGCTAGATATTGCCTTGGCTCGGACGCATCCTACTGCCCATGCAATCAAATTGGATTTTTAGGGGATAAAATGAGTGGCGCTTGTGTACTTTATTTTTTTTTAAGTATTCATCATTTCATTGTTACGGGTGACCATATGTCCTCTTTTTCCCAGTCCTCTTTTTTAGCCTTTAAAATGCATCCGGCTGGGATTTTAAAATAGCCCAAAATGTCCATGATTTGGCTTTTGCTTCCTACAGTCGGCATTTATTGTGTGTTTTTGCATCGCTTTCACCTCTTAAGTCCCTTAAGTCTCTGTCCATTTCCTAAGTCCCACCTTTTACACTCCACCATTGGACAGTCACCATTGTGTGCAAGCATGAACATGGACGGCATTTCATTACCATCAGCACCACACCAAGAGACAGAGCAGCGGCTTGTCATGTCAACACGGGGTGGCCCCTGCACAGCGTAGAAAATGGCCAAATCTTTATGGAAATTTACAGATGATTTACGAAAAATCGTTCGTTGTGAGAACCTGCAAGACTAGAAGCCCATATTAGCGCTAGAACAAAACAATACTATAGCTAACAGTTAACTGTTGTGTGAGACCGAGTAGAACAAATAGTAGGAAAATAGGAAAAACAGTGTCATGTAAGAGTTTAAAAGCTAAAACCACTTCCTGTCATGCTAGAAAAGGCAACACACCCACACCAACATTTACATAGCAAGATTTTGCAGTACCTTTTAAATAATCAAGGTTTTATTGTAGTTTAAAGCTCACCCACTTTAGCCATTCACAGCTCTGACCTTTCCATAAATATCACCTACATCTGATCCATCTGACTGAAAACAACTTTAACAAGCCATTTCCTCACACTTTCCGAATTGCTTCTCTAGTGCTGACCCAAAGTTAGCCTGTAAAGCAGTGTGTGCTGTTAATTAAAAAGCTACATTTCATTATAAAGTCCTTCTGATTTCTTGTATGTAATTATGCCATGCCAGGTTGATAAAGCTGTTCGATTAGAGAACTAGCAAGCTAGCTAACTGCGCCATGTTCGATTCTGTCTAACATGATTCTTAATGCTGGCCAAGAATTACATCATCCCTTTTTTTTTCGTTTGTCTTCGTCTGAAGATCTTCTTCAGCTTCAAGTTTAGTTGTTTCTAATTTAAAAACTGGCAAAAGAAATGTAAAGAGTAAGTAGGTATGGAAAATGGATGTCTTGAGAAAGAAAAAGGAAAGACTGAATAATAGTGGATGGAAAGAATGAAAGAAAGACTGAATAAGGGAAGAATGAAATAAAGGAGGGAAAGGAAAGCAGAATGGAAGGGAGTAAGGGATTAGGAAAGAGAAGGAAGGAAGAAAAGAAACAAGGAAGGAAATAACTGGGTGATAAGAAAATGAAGGGAAAACTGAAGGAAGGAAGGAAGGAAGGAAGGAAGGGAGGAGGGAAAGAAAGGAGGGACTCTGGGATTGGGGAATGGAAGGTAAGGGAACCCTCCTTTGGATGGATGGATGGATGGATGGATGGATGGATGGATGGATGGAAGAGAAAAAAAAGATTAGAAGAATAAAGAAGAATTGTCATGTGGGAAGTGGTAGTGCTGTGGTTAAGGTGTTGGACTGCTAATTAAAAGCTTAGGGTTTAATTCCCAGCACCACCAAGCTTCCACTGCTGAGCCCCTGAGCAATGGATGACAGTCTGTCAACTGCTGTAAATGTAAATGTCCAGACTGGAAATAAAAATGGAGCTCAGTAGCCAGATTGCCATTAATTAGTTTGTTTAATTGGTTATTAATTGGTTATTAATTAGTTCTTATAGTTATTATCATTGCCATCAGCTGTTTCATTAGGGGCCTCTCGTTAGCTCAGGTGATGTGCGGTGTAGGATGTGTTGTTGCTGATATCTTGGCATGTTGTTTTCTTTATCTGGATACTGAACACGGCCCTTTTTTTGTATAACTGCCAGCTTTACTCTGCTTCTCGCACCATGTCAGAGTTTAGACAGCATCCCAGGTGGCCTGCCGTTTCACATTACTGTATGTGGGAGTGTGTGTGTGTGTGTGTGTGTGCAGGAATGTGTGATAAAGGGAGCGATAGCGAGCTATAGAAAGTGACAGCACAAGAGAGACTGAGAGAGAGAGAGTGAGAGAGAGAGAGAGAGAGAGAGAGAGAGCGAGAGAGAGAGAGAGCGAGAGAGAGCGAGAGAGAGAGAGCGAGAGAGAGAGAGAGAGAGAGAGAGAGAGAGCGAGAGAGAGAGAGCGAGAGAGAGAGAGAGAGAGAGAGAGAGAGAGAGCGAGAGAGAGCGAGAGCGAGAGAGAGCGAGAGAGAGAGAGAGAGATGATGTGCTTGGTTGTCTCCGATGCTGCTGTTCAGTTTAGAAAGATCAAGAGAGCTGCTCGGGGAGGAGGAAGTACATCATATTAAAGTCTTTCAGCAGTGCAGTGAGCCGCTGTGACCTCTCCACAGCTAAAGGTCAAAGGTTTATGAGCAGTCCATTCCACACAAAAAACAATCAAACACACACACACACACACACACACACACACACACACTGATACACTTTGCACAGTGCTTACAAAAAACTCCCTGTAGAAGACTTTTTGCAGTCTCTTTCTTTCCGGTTCCATGCATCTGTTTTAGTGTCGACTTTAATATTTCCTGCTTTCTAACTGATATTTACAAAGAAGTTTTTATTATTGCCACACATTATATTACAGTTCTATAGTCTGTACCCGCTTCTTCCTAATCAGGGGGACGGGGATCTGCTGCTGTCATTGGGTGAAAGGCAGGGGTCACCCTGGACAGATCACCAGTCCATCACAGGGACACATACAGATAAACAAACACACACACTCACACTTACCCCTATAGACAGTATAATTGCCAATCAATCTAACACATGGGAGGAAACCGGAGAACCCGGAGTAAACCCACGCAAACACGGGGAGAACATACAAACAGTGAAAGAAAGGAGGGGGACACCCTGGACAGGTCACCAGTCCATCACCGGGCAATAATATAGAATCACCAATCAACCTAACAAACATGCATTTGGACTGTGGGAGGAAACTGGAGAACCCGGAGTAAACATGCAAACTCCACACAGAAAGACCCCTGCAGGGGAATCGAACCCAGGACCTTCTTACTTCTTAAGGCAACAGAACTAAACACTAAGCCACTGTGTGCTGCCTGCACTACAGTACAATAGAGTGGAATTCTTTTCTTAAATGACATTTACATTTCTACCATTTGGTAAATTGCCCCATAACACCAGAGTGACTTTTATCCTATGTATTTAATGAAGTGGTAGTGCAGTGGTTTAAGGACTGCTGATGTCAAAACGTAAATGTAGATTTCAGTCCCTCTTGTTAATGGTGATGTGATTTCTGTCCTACACTGACGTCTTTCAGGGTATTAGAATTATTTCTTAAATTATTTCTAGAATTATTTCTATTTTTCTTTTTTTTGCGTTCTTCAGCTAGCACTCACAGGGTATGTTCATTCCAAGCGTGACCTTTTTGTGTGTGTGTGTGTGTGTGTGTGTGTGTGTGTGGGAGGATAAAGCAAAGCGATGCAAATTTCACATTCCTCCAACAAACTGGTGCAACCTGGCGATATTATTCAGATCATTAATCTCGTCTACACAATAATCTGTCCTTCAGATGAGATTAAGTCGAGCGCAATAAAAGATCGCCGCTAGTGTTGGAAAATATTACAGCGCTCTGTGTGTGTGTGTGTGTGTGTGTGTGTGTGTTGGAACAAAGAGCAAGAAGAACAAACAGAGGGACAGTAGAGAGGATAGAAACATATACATACATACATACATACATACTTACAGACAGACAGACAGACAGACAGGCAGGGAGACAGACAGACAGGCAGGGAGACATAAAGACAAACAGACAGTGCAATTCAGGTATGCATACAGGGATACAGTGAAAGAGACAGACAGGTCTACAACCAGAAACAAATATACAAGTAAAGAAACAGCGTGAGACAGAAAGACGGACAGAGGGACACTAAGAAAAAAATACATACACATACTCTAAAAGACAGACAGGTGAATAGACACATATACTTTTTACAGAACGTGTGAGACACAAATATACATATAGTGGGTGAGTGTGAGACAGAAGACAGACTGACAGACAGATATACATACAGATAGATAGTTTAAACAGTTAGAAACAGAGACAGACAGAGAAACAAAGAGAAAAAGGGAATGTTTAAGAGGGACAGATGAAAAATGTTAGATGGAAAAACTTAAATCATTTTTCTTTCTTGCTTTCTCTTTTTTTCTGTCTTTCTTTCTTTCTTTCCTTTTTTCTTTTATAAAATTTCTTTCTTTCTAGAATACAATTTCTTTTTCTTTCTTTTTTTCTTCCTTTCTTTCTATCTTTTATAAAAATTCTTTCTTTCTAGAATAAAATGTCTTTTCTTTCTTTCTTTCTTTCTTTCTTTCTTTCCAGAATTTTTTTTTTCTTACATAATTCATTCATTCATTCATTCATTCATTCATTCGTTCATTAATTAGCCCGGTGTTACTATGTAAACGTTTTCTTATTAGAACCGGTGCTCGAATGTGACTCTGTGATTTAATGTTTTCAGGCGGTTTACACATGATGAGGGTTTAGAAGCTTCACATCTCACTCAGAAATCCACATACACAATAAAGTGGAGATTCATTAATGACCCCAACTCTGTAATGATACTGGTATATGTAGGGTGAGTATGCATGAAGACGTCCTCCTGTCCACCAGGCTGTGTCCAGAATGTCCTGATTGCAGTGAATGAGTGGAACCTGTGCCTTGGCACAGTCTTACTGTGTTAGCTTCATCTCATCTGCAGGCCACTTCACATCATGCCTCAAATGTTAAGTCTCTCATTTATGCACACGGCGTCAGAGTCCGAGCGTCTGAGCCAAACCGCAGTCGGACGCCCAGCAGCGGACGTCCAGCAGCGGACGGCGCAGTCATCACACGGCCAAGTGAGCGCATGTTTTCCTGCTAATGCAAATAATAAAGGTCAGAATGAAGGGAAATCAGTTTCCAGAGCAGACAGATTGAGGACTTATCTCTTCCTCTATTTCTCTCAATCTGTCGCTTTTCACTCTCTATTTTTAGTGTTTGTTTGTCGTTACTCTCTCTCTTTCTCTGTCCGTCTGTTTCTCTTTCTTTCTGTCTGTTTCTCTTTCTGTCTGTCTGTCTAGTTTAATTCACTTTCTGCCATTTCATCATGGCTTTGTATCAATGCTGTCTGTCTGTCTATTCTCGATCATCCCTTAGTCATCTGTCATCCCTTTCCTTTCTTTCTTTCTTTCTTTCTTTCTCTATTAGAGAATTTATATTTTTCTTTTCTTTTTTTTTCTTTATTTCTTTCTTTTTCTCTTTACATAAGAGTATTTTTCTTTCTTTCTTTCTTTTTCTTTCTTTTTTCTTTCTTTCATGAGAAGTCTTTCTCTCCCCCCCCCCCGCGTCTCTCCTTGCCTGTCTTTTCATTATGCTGTGTAGCTGATGAAAGCACTGTTGATTCTGATATTTATTCGTTGTGACTTGTTTTTCATTAAACCCTAATTTGACGTCAGGACACATAACTGCCGAGAGCCGAGGGCTGTGTAGCAATTACGGCCCACACAGATTACTTCCGGAAGTTTCTTCAAGTGTGCATGTGCGTCTGTGTGGGCTTTTTTTCTAGTGTGTGAGGTCACTTGTACATTTCGTGGCAAATTTGTGAGTCAGGATAATTGATACTGAGTCACAGTATAATTTACTGCCGGCCTTTAAGCATTTACAAGCAATTAAACACAGATTAGTGCAGAAATCGATTTTACGGTTCAAGCTGTTCCCTGACAGGAAAGATAGAATGATATTTCTGATCATGACCCTTGTGTTAGAGTGCAAGTGCTCCTTTGGGTGGCTTTTGAATTCTCTTGGGGAGAAGCTAAATTTTTAGATGTTATGTAATGACAGTTTGTACTGTATTGTGATCATGATGGATGTTGGGATTATTAGTAGATGCATTTATCTGTCTCATAAACATCACAACAGAATAAATTAGCTTCTTTATGTGTTCCAGTTTAGGAAGCTGGTACTATTAGATAGTATGGAGATGCATGTGGTTAGCCAAAATGCTAAAAAATACAAGACCCAGGAACTCTTTTTCTACATTTTTACACTAACACCAACACTACAACATCCCAGCCTGAAGTGTTGCCAGATTTGGTCTAAGGATCCATGGGTTTTTTTGCATATTCCAACTTTGATTTGGAGTTAGAGTACAGGCTTAGCCATGATACAGCACCTCTGGAGAGTAGGGCGGGTTAAGGGCCTTGCGAGGGCTTGGCTGTGGCTGTTTTGGGCTTGAACCCTGTTTCTCTGTCTAACAACCCAGCAACTTAACTGCCTTAATCATTTGAGCCACTACTGCCTCTGGTGCTGATTTGACTATGTGTAGAAATCATATGGTATCTCATGTTGGTCTGCTGATGGGAGGATCCTGGGTTTAATTTCCAGGACCACCAAGTTGCCACAACTGGGCTCTCGAGCAAGACCCTTAACCCTCAAGTGCTTAGATGGATAACAAAAAAAAAAAGAAAGAAATGTAAGTTGCTCTGGATAAGTGAGTCTGCCAAACGGCTTGAATGTAAATGTAAAACTATCCTTAGTTTATGTGCCAAATCTTCTGATATTCTCCTCGGGTGTCAGCTTTAGCCTCAGATTCCTGTTTTACTAACAGTAAAAGACCTTCTGCTGGGGCCACATCTGCTCGAGGTTTTGGCACTATGGATGTAAAGAGTTTTCTGGGTTACTATAGTTATTCTTCCAGCTTGGTGTTAGTCTAAGCATTATTGTTGAAAACAATAACAGAGAGGATAGTTAGATAATCATCAGTCTGAAGTTTGCTGTACAAGAACCCATGCAGTGACCACAAACATCTGATACGGCCACAAATTTTGTTGTACTCACCCATCCTGTCTAAACGGTTGGTTGTGGAAAGAGTTGGTTGAGTTATTTTAATCTGTCTAACAATTTGATTCAGTCTTTAAAGAGCCAGATAAAAATTCTGAATATATATTTAGCCCGAGCCAGAAAGCCAGAGGATAATAGCAGTGAGGAAAAACTCCATGAGGACAATATGAGAAAGGAACCTGAAAAGGAACCATCCTTATTTGGGTGAGTGCTGGAAGTCTAGATATTCTTGCCTCACCGTTGCCATCAAAAGGCATCCTCAGATTCAGGAAAATCTTTTTTCCCTGGTGTACATTTTTAGAGATGTGGAGTCACTACGATCATATTTTTTCCTCACTCTGCTGTTGTTGTTTGCTGCGACTATCACCTGAAATCTCGTATCTGCATGATTGACTTATCGGATAATTGCATGAGCTCTACAGGGGTAACTTATGCCATGTGAAACAGGCTGCTTACCACCGGCGACTTCATTTCCCATGACGACCTGTTCAAAGTTATTTGTGAAAGAGGCCAAGCTGTTCTTGGATAAAACAATTAGCGTGTTCCAGCGGTGCCGGAAATCAAAACCTGATCTTTACCAATACAAAGCACACAACATTTTTCTTATTTATAAAAGCAATTAAATTACATTTTTTAAACTTATTAAAGGATTTAATAAATGAACTTTACATGATGCTAAACTGCTTCTTTTATCTAAACCCCGGAATTGTAGAGCTTGCAAAACTAACCCTTATAGATTAAGCCGAGAGGAACACACTCGTACGATTTCTTTAAATGATACACTCCAGCAAAAATGTGACTTTCTCACAGCAATGAATAACCCCTCCCAATGCCGATTAATCCATTTTGAGTTGTCTGACATGATATATGTGTTTGCCCTTTGTTGCAGAAAGCTAATATCCAAATTTAGCCAGTTTGCTCACAAAACGCTGTCTAAGAATTTTTCTCACACAGAGCGTGATTTTTCCTGCAGGCTAATCAGATGCATAGAGTTGTTTATTTTTGAGCATGTGGCGATTTGTGTTAAAACTATGCCGTTACATGGGCCTTCCAGGGCCGCTCCTGGCTCTGGGGGTGCCCTAGGCGAGACCCCCATCAACCCCCACCCACCCATTCAACCCCCTGTTGGAACAGGACATATGAGGAACTGGATGGCAGCGATGAGCTGGCTGTTGCTTTAGCTGGGCTAGCATTCAGGGGTTTAGTCTTCTTCAGTATTTTTATGTTTAGCTTGCTTTACCTATACACTTGTGTATGTGTGAACCGCTTCCACGTGGGATACATGGCCTACAGGCAGATCTGACAAACGCAGACCTGCAGAAGTTTGATGAAGAAGGTGGAAAAGGGGCAGCGGCAGCACCATCTTACTCCTGAAAAAGATTTTTTTCTTTAAAATAAAATTAAAAAAACAACATTGCTTTGCTGCAACATGGCGAATGTAGTAAGATCTGAAATCATTGCCAATTCTTTTTTTTTTAAGATCCCTAAATGATAGCGTAGATGAATTCGTATATTCATTAGGGCAAATAAGGGTTTGATGAGTATATGAGTGTGTGCTTGTTTCGTTGTCGTCCATTCAGGAATTTGATGCTAAATTGCCACTAATTCAAACTGAAAAGTAAAATGCACACAAGTGTTTATAAGCTAATTTAAATCTTTTTTCTTTTGTTTTTGCTTGTATACAATTTTAATATCTGTATTTGTTTATTTCCTTGGGGAATAAACCAGTTTTGCACCAACCTTCATAATTGATCTATAATTGTATAATAAAATGCATCTCTTATCTTAATACCACCTACGGAATTTATGGCCCAGATTTAGTTTGATTAAATTTAGGACGACTCCTCAAACACGAAGCAAACCCAGAGGAACAGATCGGAACATTTCCTGTTCAACGTCTCGCTATTGGACAGTTCTTTAGCCCCAGCGAGGTCACTGTGAGAAATATCAGCTGGACATTGTCTCCATTTCAAAATGAAATCTTAATTGACCAAACTCTCAACTTCAGGCTATTTTTTTCTGTCTCCCCCTGTTCTCCTGTCGCACGTCGTGTCCGCTTCACAATCCCATAGCCGTGATAATGAAAATGTATGAGGGACCGCAGGAGGCTATCATTCTGCAGTTACACTCTTATCATTCAGAGCGCACAGGTGCGGCTTTGGTGTGTGAGAGTGGATCAAACCAGCCAAGTGTTTGACACCAGCTGTCAGAAGGCAACACCGAGGACACACACTCTCTTTCTCTCTCTCACACACACATACACACACACCTAATACAGCAACTTGGTTCACCCGCAAGCCGAACTTCCCCATCTGACGACTCAAACCTGTCTGTCTGCTTCACTGTCCACCAATTTCATCATACACAAGCAAAAATGTAGCTTTTTTTAGCTTTGGGAACTGAAATATGGAGCGATCTTCAGAGCTCAGGTTGAGGGGTGGAACCAAGGCTTACAAATCAGTAGCAAGGTTAAGGGCCTTAATCAGGGGCCCCAGTTGAGGCAGTTCAGTGGTTCTGGAGAATAAACCCATGAATTTCTGTTACTAAGACATGATTTATACCAGGAAGCTGGTTTATGTCTGGCATTTGGCAGACATCTTTATCCAGAGCGACTCACATTTATTTATCCAACTAAGCAGTTAAGGGTTAAGAGCCTTGCTCAGGGGCCCAGTAATAGCAGCCTAGTGGTAATAGGAATTGAATCCACAATCTTTAAACACCTTAACCAGCGAGCTATCGCATCTTTAAGTTCTTATAGGTTGCTTTTATACATTTCCAGTAGAAATAGAACATATTATTTCTATTCTATTGTGATAGTTGGCATTTTTTTTCCTTTCCAGAAAGCAAATAAAATAAAAATAGTATAAAAAATAGTTTTTTTATGTAACAAAATCCTCTCAATTCATTTCCAGCACTGAATATCTTTTTATGATACACTTTACAATAGTGGTTAATCTGAAGCTTGTTAACAATCAAAGCTTTACATATCAGTAGTATTTCTGGTTTTGGGTAGGCGACTAGGGGCAATATATATTTTTAGAAAATAAAAATAAAATTGATGGAGTTTTTTTGCTTCATCATGGTCTGTGCTCAGTGCCTGGAACAACCGTTAACCGAATATAGAGCAGGATTTCCACAGCAGGTAATTGACTGTGGCTTTACAAGTGCGATCCATGTGACCTTGTTTGTTTCGTCTCTTGTCCTTATTACATCGTATCACCTTAGGAAATAAATGGAGGGGTAGTACAATACCGAGCATTGCATCAAGACCAGGACAGGTCTATCTATCGTGTCTCCTCTGAATTAATACCCGTCATATTACAACCTCGATTTGTAATGTAAATGTCTGTCACATTTACTTCACAGCACAGTGAAATTTGTTTCTTTGCATATCCCATCTTTACTAGGTTGGGGGTCAGAGCGCAGGGTCAGCTATGATACAGTGCCCCCTGTAGCAGGAAAGGGTTAGGGGTGGATAGTGGCTGACTGTGGGTGGTGGGCTTGAACCCAGGTCTTCCTAGTCTTCGGATCAACACCTTAACCTATTTCTTTCTCAGTAATAATTTCTCTGAGTGATCACGTGAGTCGCACGTTTATTAAACCGTTGTTAATGTCAGCGCAAAGGATATTTATGGTTCTCGACTTTAAGCATTAAAACCTATCTAAATTCAAGACACAACTCGAAACCGATCTTGAGTCGGGACACACACACGTATGGGTAATTCTTAGTTAGATTGGATTGTTGAACAGAAGATTGCATGTCTAATCCCCAGCACTGTGGGCCCCTGAACAAGGCCCTTAACCCTTAAATATTCAAATGAGTTTACATTTCATTCACATTTCTGGCATTTAGCAAGAAACTAACTGAGCATTTATCTCCTTTATACAACTGAGCAATTTTGGAGCTTTGCTCAGGGGGCCCAACAGTGGTAACTTGGTGGTGCTGGGAATCGAATGCACAATCTTCTGGTTAGCAGTCCAACACCCTAACCAGTCTATGTTGATCTGGATAAGGGCATCTGCCAAATACTGTGTAAGGTAATGAAATACGTTCCGTTTTTAAACGCTTCCTTCCCGTCTTGGTAGGATTTCTCTAGCGATGCAGCGATATTCATTTCGGAATATATTAAACCGCCTCCATGAGTCCAGAATGAATTAGAGATCTGCTGATTTGAGGAATTTTACATACCGGATTACTCCAATCTCTCCGGTTGTTTTTGAGATATAAACCCTGTTTGTACCGTTTATCTCAGAAAACGTTGAGAACGGAGCGCTCGTCTTTTTCTCTGGAACTGGAAGATTTAGTGCAAAAAAAGAAAAGTCGTATTTTGCAAGAAACACTCCAGTGTTTTCGAATCTAATCTAATCTGGTGCGTCAATTATTCTGGACAAGAATCGTGACACATTTTGTGCCGAGAAAGAGGAAAGGAAAAAACTTGGAATGCATTTAAATTGAAAAATTAAAGCGTCGTTATTGAACTTGGCCAGTAAATGTTGAACGTATAGAGATATGGAACCCGTGAAGAGGTCGGGACAGAAGACACGCCATGCTGTTAGAGGAAAATAATCAACCAAATAAACAAAATGGTTGTATTCCTATAATCTGGTTTGGATTTATTACAGATGAACATTTTATACTTATTTATTTTTAATTACACTGTTTATAAGTTAGAGGAACTAGTTGGAATCCAGGCAGGCTGGAATGGGTGGAGAAACGTGTCAGGAGTGATGTGTGACAGAAGAATATCAGCTAAAATTAGGGGGAGGTGTACAAGACAGTGCTGAGACAGCTATGATGTTTGGTTTAGAGACGGTGGTGAGACAGCTATGATGTTTGGTTTAGAGACGGTGGTGAGACATCTATGATGTATGGTGTAGAGACAGTGGTGAGACAGCTATGATGTTTGGTTTAGAGACGGTGGTGAGACAGCTATGATGTATGGTGTAGAGACAGTGGTGAGACAGCTATGATGTTTGGTTTAGAGACAGCGGTGAGACAGCTATGATGTTTGGTTTAGAGACAGCGGTGAGACAGCTATGATGTATGGTTTAGAGACAGTGGTGAGACAGCTATGATGTATGGTTTAGAGACAGTGGTGAGACAGCTATGATGTATGGTTTAAAGACAGTGGTGAGACAGCTATGATGTATGGTTTAGAGACAGTGGTGAGACAGCTATGATGTATGGTTTAGAGACAGCGGTGAGACAGCTATGATGTTTGGTTTAGAGACAGCGGTGAGACAGCTATGATGTATGGTTTAGAGACAGTGGTGAGACAGCTATGATGTATGGTTTAGAGACAGTGGTGAGACAGCTATGATGTATGGTTTAAAGACAGTGGTGCTGAGAGAGAGACAGGTGGCAGAGCTGGAAGTAGCAGAGCTGAAGATGTTGAGTTTTTCTTTGGGAGTGATGAGGTTGGACAGGATTAGGGACAAGTTCATCAGTGGGACGGCTCGTGTTAGATGTTTTAGGGGAAAGTCAGGGAAGCCCTGAAGAGGATGTAGAGATTAGCTTTAAAAGTATTTAAAGTATTCTTTATTTCTTTTTATTGAATACTATATTATCTACTACCCCTCCACCTCCCCTGAACTTTTCTTTAGTGACAAACAGCCTTTTCTTTGCATTGAACAAAAAAATTATTACCCGTCCATTGGTTAAATTTACTAAATTCTTTTTTTTTCGTAACTCTTTGGTCATTTAATTTTTTTTTCTTGCTGGTTGGCGTGCGGTAGCAGCTGCTCATCATTAGGTTGATTGGTGGTAGTTCTTAATAACTAACAGGAGTTTTAGTTTATTATTAAAATACAGAGGCTGTGTATTAGCTGTGGATTGGGGAGACCTGATAAAACCTATAAACAGAGTGAAATCCTCCCGGTGTGGTGTCCTCGAGTCCAAGAGACACAAACTAAATCCATCCTGGCAAACTGAATAAATAAGTTAACAACTTGGCTTGTGTTTGGATCAGCGTATTTATATTCAGTTCCATCCCTCTAAGATACAGTTAGTGAGATGGAAAGATACGAACTGGAGTAATAAATCGCCAGAACAGGTGATGTCGGTGAGGCCGATCGGGAAAGTGAAGTGGGAGAAGATGAGAGATGAAACAGAAGGGAAATTGAGTAGAGAAAGAGAGAGAGAGAGGAGAGAGCAGAGAGAGTAAAGAACAAAGAGAGAGCAGAGAGAGAGAGAGAGAAAGAGGGAGTGAAAGAGAGTGAGAGTGAAACAGAGATTGTGAGAGAGAAACAGCGTGAGACAGTGAGAGACAAAGAAAGACAGTGTGTGTGTGAGAGAGAGAGAGAGAGAGAGAGAGGAACAACTTGGCACTTGAATAAGACGGATGAAAAGGAAAGAGTGGAGCATTGAACGCAGCACGGTGATGGATCACCAACTGCCCCCAACCCCCCAACTTCAAACTATTCTGAAGTAAAATTCTCTTTCTTTCTTTCATTATTGTTCTTTCTTACGTTATTATTCTTTTTCTTTTTTCTTTCTTGATATACCACAACCCATTTAATTTTGATTAATTAATGTAAAATTATTTATTAATTAATCTATTTATTTATATACATAACTTTTATTTATTCCTAAATCATGATCACATAAACTTTTTCACCTGCTTGTATGTATTTATTTATTAATATTTTCATAATTTCTTAATTTGAATCCAGAGCTACACCTCCGAACACCATCACCCTCCAAAACGCTTTAAAAACTCATTCTCGTCCTGTGTGACAAGAAAAAAACGTGTGACAGGCTCATAAATGTAAAAGTGGATTAATTTCAATCCAACTGCAGCTCCAGAATGCTGGTCAGTTTCTTCTTTTTTGGCCTCTGTTCCTCCCGTAGATGTCCTCATCCTTATTTTGTCCCTTTTCCCCTCTTGCTTCCTGCTGTGAGGAACGATTCCTTTAGGAAAATTTCCTGAGGAAAAATGATCTGGAGTCCTTTCCTCTTCGGCTGGCGTGGGCGTGTGCAGCGGACGCTGGTAATTGATGGTGAGTGTTTGGGGATGAGATTAAGATTCATAGTGGGAGTTGGAGAGGAGGGACGTGCTGTGAAGGATACACACTTGGAGAGTGAACGCAGCGTAATTGATGACGGCAGTTACTCGGGCTGGAAATGTGCTGGAAAAGCTGCAGTTTCAGTTACACCTGAACGAAGTCTGAGCAGAGACACCGCCCTTGAGACATGTACCGAGAATAAAAAATGACTTGAGAACTTCGGAGAGAAAGAGCACAGAGTAAATCCAGATGTGGCCCGTGTCTATTTGATAACTTGAAGGGTTTATTTTTGTATACGTCTCTTCTGAATAATTCTTTCTTCCTAAAAGTCTTTCAGTGACACCCAAGGACAAGATGTACTGGATAACCTTAAAAAGAAAGAAATAAAGAGAAAGAAAGGAAAGAAGGAGGGAAGGAAAGAACTTCTTCTTCTCCTTTCGGCTGTTTCCTTTTAGGGGTCTCCACCTAACTCTATTCTCTACATCCTCTCCACTCACACACACACTATCTTCATGTCCTCGTTTATCACATTCATATTCCTCCTCTCTGGTCTTCCTCTTTATCTTCTGCCTGGTAGCTTCATTTCTAACATCATCCTACCGATATATTCACTATCCCTCCTCTGGACATGTCCAAACCACCTCAATCTGTGCTTCCCTGACTTTCTCCCTAAAACATCTAACATGAGCCGTCCCCCTGATGAACTCGTTCCTAATCCTGTCCAACCTCGTCACTCCCAAAGAAAACCTCAACATCTTCAGCTCTGCTACTTCCAGCTCTGCTACCTGTCTCTTCCCCAGGGCAACTGTCTCTAAACTGTACATCATAGCTGTCTCACCACTGTCTCTAAACCATACATCATAGCTGTCTCACCACTGTCTCTAAACCATACATCATAACTGTCTCACCACTGTCTCTAAACCATACATCATAGCTGTCTCCCACTGTCTCAACCACTGTCTCACCATCTAAACCATACATCATAGCTGTCTCACCACTGTCTCTAAACCATACATCATAGCTGTCTCACCACTGTCTCTAAACCATACATCATAGCTGGTCTCACCACTGTCTCTAAACCAAACATCATAGCTGGTCTTACCACTGTCTCTAAACCATACATCATAGCTGCCTCACCACTGTCTTGTACACATTTTCCTTAATTCTAGCTGATGTTCTCCTGTCTCCTGTATTCAGTTCTTTACCTCTTTTACACATTATCCATTGCTCTGGACTGTCGACCCCCAAGTACTTAAACTTCTGTACTTTCTTTACCTCCTCAAGCTGTAGTCTCACTGTTCCACTTCCCTCCCTTTCATTTAAACACATGTTCCCTGTTGCTAGGACTGACTTTCATTCCTCTTCTATCCAGAGCAAACCTCCACCTCTTAAGGGAGGAACTGGGGCATTATAAAAGGGAGGGAAGGGAAGAGAGAAGTGGTTTGTTGAGGATTCTCTGAATAGTTCCTGGATTCTACAGTTTGTGGTGTTTATCTTCACCTTTCTGATGTTCTGTGAATTATTTTTGCCACAAATCTGTTAATACTAATGGATTTTAGTTTGTAAAATTTAATTGCTTTGTCATGTAAAATACATTTCAGATAATATTAAAGTGAGATAATTAAAAACGGTTTGGGTGGGGCGGATTGTGTGAAACTGGAATTTTCAGGCTATATTTAAACTTCCACTTAAACCTTCTTCATGTTTAGAGCATTCCGTAGGGGTCAAGAGGGGACAGAAAGGTTTTTGGGCTCTTCTGCACAGTTTAAATCCATTTACCAAAAATCTAGAATATAGATTAACTATTGAACATTTTATGATTTTTAATATTATAAAAATGAGAAACAGCAATTACGTTGTTTTTATTTTACACCTGTTTCTGTGATTGGTTGCGATGCATTTCTTGCGTCATCACATCTTTAGCATACCGAAATCTGCTGATGTTCTGTACTAGTTGTAGGGGTGAGCGTGAGCGTTTGCACGGGATTAGTTGTTTTTATTCCATATTTTTTCAAGTTATTGTTGCTGATTGCTTGACCCCCCCACCCCACCACCCCCACCCCCGTTGGAAGCCCCCTGTTAGTTAGGGTGGAACACCGGCCCTATGCTACCTGAAGACCAAAACTCAGCAACTAGCATTAAACCTATTGCATTTTATGAAGGTTATACCCAGTGGGCCTGTAAACACCGTAAACTATTTACTTATTTATTTTTTCTTCTTCCATTAGCACATGACTTATGATTTATGGCTACACAAGCACCCCAAAAATGGGTTTGTGCCCCTGTGGGCCGTGATGAGAAAAACATATAGCGTCAGCATGCAGACTCGTCCTTACTTCGAAGGTGAAACCGGAGCGGTGTGCTTGTTGAGTTTGGGGTTTTCCAGCTTGGGGAATTACTGGCATCTTTATAGCAGTTAGCAGTTAGTTTAGCGGTGCTGCTGTTTAAGCATTTGCACCACAACACTCTGAGAATCCTCTTAATGCAGCACTGGTTCTCTGGATCGGATCAGGTATCAGGGCTGGGATGTGCTGAAATCGTGACTGATTTGCCGTGATGCAGGACAATTTATTTGGAGATTTAAAATAACAACCCAAATCAGAGCAGACGACTGGCTACAAGCATTTAAAGCTCAAAATCATTCATCCATCCATCCATCCATCCATCCATCCATCCCTCCATCCATCCATCAATATCCGCTTATTCCTAATCAGGGTGACAGGAATCTGCTGGAGTTTGTCCCTGCTGTCATTGGGTGAAAGGCAGGGGTCACCCTGAATGGTTACCAGTCCATCACAGGGCCACATACAGACAAACAACACACACACACACACACAGACACACAAACTCCTATGGACAATTTAGAATCATCAATGGGAAATGTTTCCATTTCCTGCATTTGCATACATTTAGGGACTGTTAGTGGCAACAGTGTATGTTACCGTTAGCTCAGTCATTGTTAGGCTAACATTAGCAGGCGTGGACAGATTCTGTCTGACAGCAAATATGATTAATCGGACCTGAGCTAATTTACTGAATCAACCAACTCACAGCTTTAATAATAATAATAAAAGAAATAGTCTTTCACAGCCGCAATATACCTGCTCATTAGTACTTTCAGTGAGTCTGCACACGGCGTTCCGGGGCGAAACAGGCGGACTTCCTGTGTCCTGATCGGTCCTGCTTCAAATCATAACAAATTCATTTTAAAGTAAGAGGGGGCACAAATGGGAGTTTTAAAAAGTGTAAGAGGGACATGTCCCCTCTGTCCCCAATGAAAATGGCTTCCCTACCTGCTAACTTAAGCTTTTGTTGTTTTGGGCGTCTGTTTTTTAATAATATTAAAAATCACAAACGTATAATTATGCGTATATATATATATATATATATATATATATATATATATATATATATATATATATATATACTTAAAAAAGGATTTTCTCAACTTGATTAATCTGGTACCTTAAAAAACATACTAAAACACCATTAATATATTAATATAAAAGTGAATTAAAGGTGCTATATTTGGCATTCCGACGGAAAGATTTGGCGGCGTTTGCTGTTCTTTCGCTCTGTAAATCTGTCTGCGCTCAGCTGAGATAAACCCACAGCTTATTCCCTCAGATCCCTTTCAGGATCTGCTCAAGGCGTTCAAAAGCGAATTCTGTCCTGGAACATTCCTCGTCTGGTGTCAGTGAAATGCCCAGGGATCGAAAAAAAGCCTGTGTGGGATTATAGGTAATGAAACATGAGATGCGGTCAGTGTGAGTTTCTGTGTGATGGCAGACTCAAGTGGCTGGAAGCAGTGATTAGTGTCCACATATGGTCACCGTGCTGAGGAGAGACAGAGGGAGATTCAGTAGAGACTAGCGATGGAAAATGCTTACAAAAAAAGAAATGTAATTAGGAATGTATTTAAGATAATTGTCTATTTGTTATATTTTCTACTTTTTTTAATGGAGATTTGTATGAAAAAAATGGCTAATTTTTAAAGTTGACTACTTGTACATATAATGAATTCTTGAATTTGACTTTGTCCATCTGAACTAGTACTAGTACTAGACTAGTAAACATAACTAGTACACCAACAGGTAGTTGTAGCCCAAATAAGGAAGTGATGATGCAAATTGTTAGGATGCTGGTTTGTCGATCGTTGAATAAGCCTTCGAGCCGCAGAGCTAACAAACTGCCACGGTTTGGGCCCTTAAACCTCCCTCCTCCAGGGTTGGATTCTGATCAGGGCTGTAGAACTGAGTGACACTTATGACTCTTATCTTAAGCTTTATAAACTTGCCCCGCTGTCAGAAATAGCCCCTCTTCATCTTTATCCTCAGCCCCAATGCAGCGATAACTCGAGCACCTCGTGTGTCATTCCTTTCTCAAGCAGCGGTCCTATTATAATTTTATATATGATTGAAAATAACAGGGAGTGTATTACTGTCTCAGTGAGACACACTAATGCAACTGTCCTTAAATGACATGCCAAATATCTCCACTGCCTGAAATATGTGTGTGTGTGGGGAGAGTGACACGTCACACTCTTAAGATAAGGCAGCTTTGAGGACCAGCCAGTATCAACAGAACCGTTCTATTATCAGCAAATGAGAAACACACAGTGAAGAGCAGAGTGGACGTACAGGCCATGAGTGACAGGTAGGAATTAAAGTTAGCTCCGCCCCAAATAATACATATATTATTAACTTATTAACAATTTACATGATTTAATTCATATAAATAATTTTACTTTTATATAATAATAATACTTTTGATCACATTCAGGACAAACAAATAATCAATAAACAGTCGGCAGACAGACAGACAGATAGATAATAAAGATAAATATATAGAGAGTCAGACAGACAGACAACGGAGATAGAATAATAGATAAAACATGAAGGAAGGAAGGAAAACTAATGAGTGAACAAATAATTAACAAAATAATTGAAGCATAGACAGACAAACAAATAGACTTTTTTTAATGAAAACACACAAAACCATATATTTGTTAAACACACTTATGAAAAAATATGATCTGTGCTCATAGTAATTTATTCATTTGCATATATATATATATATATATATATATATATATATATATATATATATATATATATATATATATATATATATATATATAAATCTACTAAAATCATACCCATCTGTTGGTAAATAATATACATCCGAAATGTTTCAGAGAAAAACAATGTAATCACATCTGTAGGTAAATTATTACTGTCTAAGAAACCACATTTAATCCGAGCGCCTAGGAAACAAGCATTAATAATCATTTACCCATGATTTAATCTGCCTGAGGCTGAAATTCCCACAGTGTTTACTCGATAAAGTGACATTTGTGACTTTATTTCCTTCGGTGAGTCACTAGCTATCGGCGTGACCTTTCCTATCATCACTGCCTGTCCGGCAAACCAGTAAAAGATCTATGCGTGATTTGTTCGCCGTTCGATAAGCTAGCACGCTCCGCTATGTGCCACGTGCTACGTATTGGATTTCCTAACGACCAGACCTGTCGCTCGATGGATCATTTGCACTTCCTGGTTTTGTTTTTGTTTAGAGAAAACAATTCTAATTGGATTTGATTTCAGTATTTTACACTTCCCTTTTTTATGTGTTCTTCGTTTATGTTTTTCTGCAAAATCCAGCGTAAAAATCCAGCCTAAAGAAAAGTGCATCCTTTGACAAGGCTTTGTTTCGGAGAACATCGTTGTTTATAACCTCAGAGTAGAATTCAGAGCATAGAAACCTGTGGGGGTAGGGTGGTAGGGGCGGTGGAGGGGGGTGTCAGTGGTTGGTTGGGCGCACACTTTCTTAGTGACAGAAATAACCATTATCTTCAGATTAGAAGTGGGACCAGTGTGCTCTCCAACCATGTCAAGGTGCATAAGCTTTACAGGGAAGCTTTCCTTACTCTTTTCCTCTAACTTTTGTTTTTTCCGGAATGGAGCACAGGGCAGATTCAGTTGGTTCCCAGGGGATTTGTGGTGGTGAGGGTGGTGGAGTATTATCTTGTCCTCAACTATATATATAAAAGTCCTCAACTTGTCTGTCACTGTCTTACGGCTGAAGAAATGCTGTTCTGGCATCCACAGCAGCTAAAGGGTTCTTAATATACACACACTTCATTTAATTATCTTTATATTTCCAGGGATAAAGTAAGTTAAAGCTAGTAAAAACAATAATAAATTAAAATATGATTAATGATTTTAATAATTTGAACTCTAGCTTATGTGTTACATGACAAATCTTTCTGCGAAAAAGGTCAATATTGAATTCTGTGGAATTTTAGACGAAGAAAATCTTTTAGACGTTAATAAGGCATTTAATTTCTTTCCCAACTGCTGCGTAGAAAAAGCTCTTCTTTGCCTCATACAAGCAGATATTCATGCATGAGTGCAAAAATCCCTTTCTACCACCTCTTATTTATTTATTAATTAATTTCTAGAACCCCTTTGGCTTTTAATCTCTTCTCATAATTAAACCTTATACAGAAATTTAGATTGATGATTCATTGCCTGAATCCATCATGTCTGGGATGATAACCAAAAAAAACAGCAAGAAAAGGATGCACTGAAAATAAAGCCATCGGTGTCTTAGTGGTGTCTGTGTGCCTGGTGCTGTGTGTTCATCCATCCATCTATCCAATAATACATCCATCTATCCATTACTGATCCATCCATCCATCCATCTATCCATCCATTGATCTATCTTTCCATTCATCCACCCATCCATCCATCTATTCAATAATACATCCATCTATCCATTACTGATCCATCCATCCATCCATCCATCCATCTATTCATTACTGATTCATCCATTCATACATCCAATTATCTATCATTCCATTTGTGTATCTATCCATCTATCCAATAATACGCACATCTATCCATTACTGATCCATCCATCCATCCATCCATCCATCCATCCATCCATCCATCCATTCTTTTATCAGTTTATATGTCCCCCTATCCATTCATCCATCCTCAATCCTTATGTCTGTCAATCCAGATTAAAAACACTGCTGTTTAAAATAGCAGAAATGTAGGTGGAGGCCCGTGATGGTGTTTAAGATTGTAAGCATGATGTTTGCACTGAATCCAATCAGAAACATGTCTAATACACTATAATTAACTGTATAGAAAAAAGGTCTTTGTCACCTTCTGTGAACATCACATCCATGTCCAGATGTAGTTCTCTTTCTTCCTTCAGTCACAATAGTATTAGTGAGATCAGACTCTAATGTTGATGTGAGAAGGTCTGGGGTTCAGTCTGGTTTCCAGTTCATCCCAGAGGTGTTTAATGGAGTTTAGTGAGAGAGATATGACATATATTTATATTGCATGTGTTTAAGGCTTATTTCTTTATATGCTTTTCTCATCTATTCATCATTACATCAGACATTTTCTAGCCCTACCCTCTTTTCCTGAGTATTCATTCATGCTTGGGTGCTTTTTTCAGTTGGATGCTCAAGATTGACATGTTCCCCAATTACAGATTTTTTGTTAGAATTGTCAGCTGGGCAAATATAATGGCCTCACACCCCCTACTATTCCCACCACCCCAAAAACCCTCACCATTACCATAGCAACAACCACCACCGTTACTACCACCACCCAAGCCTGTTCACTCCTCCTCTCCCCATGAACCTCAACTCACAATTCCCGTTTAATATCGGCGCAAAAGCCTCGAGGGTGTAATAACTTTTTATTACCAGCAACCGAACTTTATAATAGCGCCCTCCCTCTAATGCATGATAACACTTATTGAAACCTTCAAGCCAACAGCTGACCTATACATGGTTACTTTCAGTTCTTAATTTCCTCATGCCCCCCCCCCTTTGTGTGTCCCAATGAAACCGGGTATCAGGTGCGATATTTAAGGAAGCTCTTATTTGTATCTATGAAGGTGGCCCCCCTAAAGATGAGAGTCCTGCTATCGTTATTTTTTCTTCTTCTTCTATTGTTAATAAAAAGCAAGAAGAATGAGTAGTCATGCCATAACATTGTGAGAAGCTGTATGTGTTTCGAGGCTTTGAGAAAAATAATCCAAAGGCTCAGATAAATAAAAGGTTGTAGAGAGTCTTCAGGAGTGAAAGATTGCTTAAGTGTGATTTTCTCCATTGTGTTTATTTTCTGACGGTGTCTGATCTCTAGATTTTTATTAAAACTGACAAGTGGTAGCTCAATGGTCAAGGTGTTGGATGGCTCATTAGAAGATCTTGGGTTTAATTCCAGGGACCACCAAATTGCCACTGCTGGGCCCAGTTGCTAAGTTGTACAAATGAGATCAAAGTAAGTCGCTCTGGATAAGGGCGTCTGCTTATTTATGTTTTGTTTTCTGTTTTTTTTTGTAGCTTGCTCAAATATTTAGCGTGATCCTATGCTGTCCTCTTTTAGCTGATGCACATTTATCTGTCTCGCCTTTGGCAGGCATCGTTATACAGCGCAACATACATTTATCTTATTTTTAGAAGTACTGATTCATCACAAGTACTGATTCATCTGAACGGTGGGATTCAGCAGATCAGTTGGACTTACTTGGACAAACGGATTTAAGGCCATCAGTGTGTGTTAGATTCATGAGTCCAAGTATTCGGTTCATTCTAAGGCGTTGTTGAGTGCCCTCTAGTGGAAGAACCATGGCAAAAGCAGTTAGAAGCCTGATTCAAGTGACTCAACTGACTCTTGATACTCCAACACGTTGAATGGGTGATTCAGAAGGATTCAAAAATGGATTTAGATTTCTCATCTATAGTCTCACATAGTGTTTCGGTACCACCATGTGTTTTCGGGTACAGTCCACATAACAGCTTTCATGTAAACAAATTTTTCTGCTCTGTTTTGAACCAAACTGCCAGTGTGAAAACATTTTAGTTCCATTTTCAATACCAAAACCTTGGTATTTTTAATCTGCGATGAAAGATCCTACAGGGAACCTGAGATATAGACATGTGATCTAAGCAAACAGCAGCAACTGTTCCAAGTGCTCTAGAAGACAGCTGCTTCAATGCCTTGAGGACACTCGATAAAAGACAAATGTGCCATTGCTCTTAGTGGAGACCAGACAGGGTTTGGTTCTTTGAAGGGTCTCCTGTTGTCGAGTGTATATCTCTAACACTGCTGGCGTAGATGAGTGGGGAATGACCGCGTAGAGGTTTGCTGGGTAATGTGGTTCTTGTACTGGTGTATTTCTTGAATCGTGCTTGTAAACAGTCTTGCGCAAGGATTTGTAGCTAGTGTGAGCCATTGTCTAATTTATAGCAAGTTTGTTTGTTCTTTCTCTCTTTCTCTCTCTCTTTCTCTCTGAAGCCGCAGGCTGTTGTGACAGCAGCTCAGTGGAGCGTAAGTACGGGTTTCATTCTCCGGTGCTGTTGGAGCCTGCCGGGCAGCGCCAGCTGATGCTGCAGATGGCAGATGTCTTTGAGTGCTCAAAACTGCATGATGGGTGGAAGTGGCTAGCTTTAATTACTTGTCAGGTTTGATATGATAAACCTGTAGGATGAACCCAGCTGTAACATATTTAACCAGGACACACTCGCCAAGCACCCCACTGAAATAATCATCAGGTTTTACTTCTCTTTAAAGTCCCGCGTATCAGTTTAAACAGCGATTTGATCAATAGTAGAAGAAAAAACACTTTATTCTCTGTGTCCGAGTCAATAACTGAGCAGAGGGAGAGCAACACTCAAGTGGCTGCAGACTGTTCAGCCGGGTTTTGCCTGGTTTGTTGGAAATCAAAGTGAATATCCCTAGTATTCAGGATTCCACAAAACATGTCCAACATAAGTGATAACACTTCATTTAAGAGATAATTAAAGATTGTTATAAGATCGATAAATTGTTATACGATAAATTTACCTCTGTGGGTCTTTTTAAATTGTTGTTTGTGTATTCATTGTTCTACACACTTAGGTACAGGGGGTAATACTATTTCAAGTGGTATCTCTGTGTAAAGTACCTTAAATTGCTATAAAATTGCTTCAATTTGTTCCAGAAGGTAAACTTTCTGTCTCACTTTTCTTTTTGTCTCTCGTTCTGCCTCTTTGCAGTGTGTACAGGCACAGAAAACAAACTAAGTACCCTATCGGACCTTGAGCAGCAGTACCGGACCCTGCGCAAGTACTATGAGAACTGCGAGGTGGTGATGGGCAACCTGGAGATCACCAGCATCGACCGGAGTCGAGATCTGTCGTTTCTCAGGGTAAGGAAATAAACCACTTCTCATTTTGCTCATTTGGTCATTTAACGACAAAAATAAGACTTAGTAAATATACAAGAAAAATGGTGTGCAGAAATTTTCCATTATTCTACGACACATTCAGAGTAACACAGCTTAACCTTCTGGAACTGTAAAAACTGTAGGTCAGGAGTGTCTAAACTCGGTCCTGGAGGGTCAGGATGTCCTACCAAGTTTAGTTCCAACCCTAATCAAACACACCTGAACCAACCAATCAAGATCTTGCTGGGTAAACTTAGGGCTAAACTCTGCAGGACACCGACCCTTCAGGACCGATTTTGGACACCCGTGCTTTAGGTAGTTGGAAGTAGGCGTGGACTCATTCTGATCTTAAATTTAAAGAATTTGCTATTAGACTTGACAGCATTAGCTATCTAACAGTTATTACGGTATTAACGATAAATATGGGACTTCTGCAAGTTATTTAACCCCCAAAGACCCACATATAGGATATATATATATATATATATGCAACTGTTGGTAGATTTTTTGAACAAATGTTGTGATATTGCATCATCGGGCTAAAAGGGTAGCAGAATTCTGTTGATTTATTTTGCATTGTGTACAAATATAAATAATAACTAAAGGTTGGTTTGCAGTCCTTACTGGATATGCAGCCCTATAGTAGTGTTGTACATAATCTATATGCTTAAAATCACACATGATAATAATAATAATTCAAATTCACACTATGGATTTCAACTGTATTTACAAATTCTGCTTAACATTGACTCTGTTTATAGTCTTTATAAGTTGATATATTCTATTGCACCTATTATGTGTTGGCCCACTTACCTGGTCATCAGTCCATTTCTACCAAGACCATGTGCTCTGAACCAAAATAAGTGAGAAAAGCGGTAGCCTCACTTTAGATCACATGGTCTGTTTCTTGTGTATTCGTATGTGGTTACAGTACATTTAGAACAGAAGGTTTTGATCCAAAGGCAGAAACAAAAGAGAGAAACAAAGTACAAATGGGGTAATTTGGCATTTTGACCCAGTCAGTCTCATGACTGCCTCCATCCTTCATTCTCATGTCAGTTCGAGTGAGAGTGCAGGGAAATCACACCGAGCGGTAATGGAGCAGTGGAGAAAGGTCAGCCTGCTTTTTCTTTTAGAAACACTGAAGTGAAACAATTAAAAAAAAAAGAAAAACGTCTGAGTGTGTGGTGTAGGTATAGACTTGACTGGCAACCCCTGCTGACCTGCCTTTCACCCCACCAGTTCTTGGTTCACTGATTCAAACTCCGCCAAAGCGACTAACTTCGATTGATTCGATTGGTTGCGGGAAACAGTGAATCCCCGCCGGGCGGTAATTGTAGCTGAGTTGCTAACAGTCCTGATCTTGGCTCGAGTCTGCTTACTCCCGCCGTGCTGCACACAAAGCTGAGCTCACTGGATGGGAACTGGGGCTTGGACATGGACTTTAGAAAAAAACATAGATCTCACACCCTTACAGATGTGTGTTGCTAATCAACAGGACAGCGCTGACTGAAATTAAGCATGCATTAATGCAGCTGCACGACTGGCAAAACCCTCTTACTTCAAGCATTTATTACCCCAGGCATTGCACACGCTCCCTAAGATACACAAGTACCGCTTGACTGGTGCAACCATCCCCTAAGACATAAGGTAGGTCTGCCTAAGGACTTTTCTCTGTTTTGGCACAAAGATGGTGGAATAAACTTTCTATCAATGTCAAAACAGCCGAGTTTCTGTCATGGACACTGACTGTTTTACAGAAACGATTGAAATACTACCTCTTCCTTAAATACCCAAACTAGCAAAAAATATTAGTTTGTTGGGCTTTAGGTATTTTTAGCTTTCTAAAATCTATTCAAGAACATCAGAGAAGTTTAGGTGTTTCCACATTCTAATGACAAAATCTGTGATAGCGACGAAAGTTGAAGGAAAAAATTGTTTAGCTTTACAGTAATAAGCTACTTTGGAGGCAGAGGTCCGAGTAGAATCCATTTTGCGAAGAATGACTATATTTAGAAAAGAAGGGCAGTTCAAAAATGTGGTCAGAAAAAACTTGGTATGTCACATGAGCAAAACAATACTTTGCAACAAAGATTTCTAGAGGGTAGCTTATATAGCTAACAAAACAGGAAGTGACACTGGAAGTAGAACCGCGAAGCTGGTACTCTGGTTATGGCATCCTCTGGTGGTAGAAGGTGGAATTGTTACACTACAACTTTTGCCATGTTTCTGTATCTTAGCTTGCTACATTTCTCAAAGATTTAGCTTCAGTGTAGTGAAGCTTTAATAAACTTAAAGTAACTGTTAGCTTAACCAACACTGCCGATAAGTAAGTTATGTTTCAGGGTGACATTCAGCTTGTACTTAACTAATATGATTAACTTAAATGTATTAAATAATGTTTAATTGAGAAAAGTGTCTTGTTTTTGAAGCTACTTGGTTTTATGATGTAACTTAGCTCACCGTTTGCTGCACTACTCCATCCTTGTAACGAGAGAGATATGGAATCCCCACTCTGCTCCGCACCCTGCTACGCTATGCTTACATGCGCTGGTTTATGCAGACCACTGCAACACCTTCAGATCCAGAAATGCAGAACGTGTCACATATGTCCTATCTTTTCTCACTCTAAGCTCTTGTCTAATTGTCTGCCTAATGATGATGAGACGATAATGGAAATATTTACAGTTTCCGCCTGCAGACGATGGCAACTAATTAACCACACATCAGCTCATTAACTACTGCAGAAAGCAAAGCAGGCTGAAGTCTCAGCAGCACTCCTAATGTGTATTATGCTTGATGGAAAAATGAAGATGATGGAGAGCCGGGTCACTGGATTTGGGCTGTGGATAGAGCTCGAGGGCAAGAAAAAAAAAAAAGCTCGGAGAAAATAAGGGAAAGAGAGAGATGGACTGACCAACTTGATCTTAGTTTAGTTTTCACAAACAATCCCAGCCTGCAGAGTCTCAGCAAAAATATCCAGCACGAGAAATATAGCGATGCCGTGAGGGCTGAATTACTGATCTTAATCATATGGATGGTTTAATTCATCAGCCCCAGAGGCAGTCAGGAAGATGGACTCCATTTAACACCAGAGCCGCTCCTGCTTTTTGGGAGGCAGCCATCAATCTCAGGCTATCTTTAAAAATAAAGCATCAGTTTCCATCACCTGAGAGACAGCTGGAGTACAGTTGGAGAAATTTCACCTCCTTGCCTTTTTCCTTTTTCTTCTCCTCTTTTTGCTTTTCTTTCTCCTCAAGGTGAAGTTTTTCCCTAAACTGCACTAGAGCCTCAGGGACACATTTTATAAATGCCTTTTAAAAATACTAATAATCTTACCAAAAATACACACAGCACTCTGTCCTCTTTCCCTGCTGTTCGGTTACCGCGTTCTCAATTAGCATGTTCAATTAACCTGCTCTAACCTGGTGCCTCGAGACAAAACAAGAACGCCCTCGACGACCCAACGGCCGTTTGTGCAATACGTGACCGGTGTCAGACCTCACAGAACAATGTTGGCTTTGTGATATTACAGGGAAAAGGCTAAGAGAAGGTCTGGCGGTGTGCTGTTTGGAAACACGAAACACAAGTGCTGCTTGTTTGCCCTGCATGCTGCCGTTAAGACGCGATTAGCCCCGGTTTATCAACTGCTACGCAACGCTAACTGAAATTTCATTGGTCAGTTACCTCTGCAGGGTGCCAGTTGGTACAGTGGGATTTTGTTCTCATACAGTTAGTATGTGGTCAGTGAATATTTTATATATATAACATAGTTTTATCCAGAAAGAAAGGTATCTATATACAATCCTCCATTTTCCTCCGGGGTGGACTTTTTGTACAATAAAGTGAAATTCTTTATTCAAATTTCTATGTCTTTGTAAAACACACTCTGATCTCCATGAAGACATGCTGTGTACTGATTGGAGGAGAAGAACTCTCATGTCCTGTACAGAGTCCTGATTCTGACTCAACCCCTTCAAACTAAACACATTTGGGATGAACTGGAACCCCGACTGAACCTCAGACCTCCTCACCTCAACATTAGTGTCTGATCTCACTCATACTATTGGAACCAAATGATCAATTCCACACTTGCCACTGTAGAAATGCCCTGGGGGCACAACATAATCTGGAGGATTTTACATGTATCTGTATTTTTTACTGAACTAAGCAGTTGTGGGTTAGGTGGTAGTCTGGTGCTAAGAATTGAACCTACAATCTTCCAAATAGCAGTTTAACACCGTAACATTTTAAAAATTCCCCCTTTAACAAAAAATCAGCTTGAAGAATTGGAAGAAACATGGAGAACCCTCTCCAGACGCATAGAGAACATGCAGAACTTCACACAAGCATTAACATCCACACTTTCCCCAAAAGAAAGTTGTTTGGAAATTAAGAACAATTATGATCCGTGAACATCTACGTTCCACAAGACAGAAGGATCTCAGTGGGATGTCCAATGTTGTTGTATCTTTGATCTAAAAGATCACTTTTTGGGGGGGAAACAAACCGAAAGAGAGACGAGCGAAGCTTCTTCATGACAGTGCCGTCACATCCTATTACCTTTAACAGCATGATCTGAGCAGTTGTGTTGAGTAATACGCAGAAATCTAATCTGTTGTGCCATCACACTTATTCTTCAGGATACAACAAAGTATTTTCCTCAATAAGATAATTGTTATTTGTTATTGTTCACATGTATTACATGCTGTTCTAGATTGTGACCGGAACGCTCTTTTATAAAAAGAGGACGAGGAGAAATTAACTTGGTCTCGGACAAACTTACAAATACATTCCCACGGCGGATTTTTCCAGTAAAGTTGTAGATGATGTGTAGAGTTCGGTAACCTGAAGATAACTAGCTTGTCTCAGCGCGGGAAAGAGTTTATTCCCCACTTCCAGCCCAGCGCCGCCGAGCGGTGACACCGACTTACAGCCTTTAAATGTCTGATAGATTTTACTGATATCTGTAATGTTTTTCTGATGTTATATTAATATTAAGATAAATATTGATTCTAAACTGTTCCAGATGTTGTAGGTGGTACAGTTGTGGTTGTAGTGTAGAGGTTTGGAGTTGTGTGTTAACGGGTTTCTTGTCTCTCTGTCTGTAATTCCACGCCGTGTTATAGTGTGTGTTTGTTTAGTATTGATGTGTTTCTATAATTGTGATGTGATAATGGGGGTATTAAGAGGTGTATCAGTCGGGGTAAATCCACACTGAAGGACTAGCTGCCAAATGCACCGCCCGTCACTGATATATATGCTAATAATATCTGGTCAGAAGAGGTTGATGCAGATAGTAAAATATCTGGCACACGGATGTTAGTCGGGCTATGCTTGCATGTGCTTTGACAAGCCACTAAGCTTTTATAGCGAGCTCACCTTGATAAGCCCGAGGCACCTGCAGCTGCTACCCACAATTTAGTGCCAAAACAAAGAGGAATATCAAAAATATGTCCGTATTTGGGTTTTAAATGAGAAAACAACATGTAGTTGTATAAATGTAGAAATCTCGAGTGGCAAAAGTAGTCACCTCAAAACCAAACACAATTTGGATCCGCTATGCCAACAGGAACGTCTTCAAACACAGAGGAATGCGTTTAAAGAAGCATATGTTGGTTTTACTATTTTTTAAAATATTTTATCCCATATCGGATATCGCATTATTTAGCATAGTATAGCATTTGGAATTTTTTTTAATATCATGCAGCCCTTGTTGCGAAGTCGTCCCCTGATTGGGGGTCCCCGGAAGTGTAGAGAATTTCTTGGAAACGTGTGTGTCTCGTTGTTTAACGGTCTGCCTAAAAACAACCTAAAGTTGTCTAAAATGTCTTTGTTTGTTTTTTCATTCTATTATTATTCCTTTCTTGGAACTAAGAGACTCAAACCTGGTTTCAGAATGACAATATCTCTGTGCACAAAATCCCTGATCTCCATGAAGACATGCTGTGTCTCATGTCCTGTACAGAGTCCTGATTCTGACTCCACCCCTTTAAACTGAACACCTTAGGGATGAACTGGAACCCCGACTGAACCCCAGACCTCCAAACCTCAACATTAGTGTCTGATCTCATTTATACTATTGGAACTGAATGATCAAATCCACACAGTCACATGACCCAGTTGAGTGGAAAGATTTTCCAGAAGTGTGAATGATTTTATAGGAAGAAGAATAAGTCTACATCTGCAATAGGATGTTTAAACAACACATACGGATGTTATGATTAGTTGTCTAAATACTTTTGTCTATATATTGTCGTTATTTTATATAAAGTGTGATTCAGGAGGTAAAATCCTCTGAAAGCTTGCCTGTGTTTGTTTTTCTTTCATCTCTTCATATCCATGCCCCCCATCACCTTCTTTCCCTTCTCTTTTGTATTCCATCCACACTCTCTCCATCTCTCTGCCATCTCTCTCTGGTTGTGTTGTGTTTTCCAGCAGCTTTTCTAAGATTCCAGCACTAAGAATAGGTTGGAGTGAGTGATCTGAAGCGATCTCTTCGCCTTGCCGTGTTGGAAAGAAAAAACTCTGTCGTTCAGCTGTCATTATGTTTTGCATGCAGGGCAAAAACAGAAAATAAAAGTACAGCTTAGACAAGTGTTCCTTTTGTCGCATTTAAATTGGGTGACATTTAATCCCAGCTTTAAAAGGGCAAGTGAAACAGTTTGTACCCGTTTGTACTGGAAGCGAACTCCTGCTCTTTCTTTTTCATGAAACTGTATGTATTATTATTTTCTCTCGATTTAAGGTCAGGCTAAGAACTGCTCAGTCCTCGCTTTCTCATGTTTGCTTTTCTGTTCTAAAATATTAATGCAAAATCGAGAGTTTTTTTTTTCAATTAGAACATTTAAATGTACATATGCGCTGGTCTCTCAGTAAGAAGCCAGTTGTAGCACATACTTTTGTTAAGGAGGTCCAACAAGGGTGTGTATTAAGCTCTATATTTTATTATTATTTTATTAACTCTTGACAGGCGTCAATCAAACTCAAACACATAACTAGCCTTTTTTTCTTTTTTTTTCATTGAATTTATAAAGGATAAATATTTTCATTCCAACCAGGTAACAAATAAAAATGATGTAAAAAAATAAAAAAGATTTATTATTTATCAACAGATATGAACTTATTAGTTAGTACCTCAATAATAAAGGCAATACTTGCACCAATATATTATCGATTTAGCATCTATTTATAATAGTTAGCAATTAGTCACATAGGATTTGAGTCATTTTGTTACAATTTTGCACATATAATAACCAAATTACTATGGAAGTAAGTCACAGCATAACATACAAAATCCAGCTTAAACCATCAACCACCAGAGGGCACCCTTGAATACTAATGTTCACTTCCGGTGTCACTTCCTGCAGCTAGCTCTATAGGCTAGTGCTAGCATACACACTTTGCAAAGTATTGTTAGCCTGCCTACTGACTGAGCATTTTCTGTTGTTCTTGATCTGGGTAAAATCTTTGACCTTCGATTTTTGCCTTTGCGTCTTTGTTTTGTTTGCCTGGTGTTTCATTGGTTTCCGTGTACCAACTTGAGTGTATTATAAGAGGGAATTAAGGTTGTGTAATAATAACCAAAAGGGTGTCTTAGAACCGAAATGAAAAGCTTCAAAATTTAAATAAGCTCATTTCTGTTTTTGTCAGTCGTACACACTCTCAAACACATACACAGATTTTTTTTTTTAAACTAAAAAATCTTGTCTGCAAATTTTAACAATTCTAATAATTTATTTATTTATAAACCAAAAACGAGAAAGTCATTATTGTTCTTTTTGTACCAGGACAAATGTTAAATATAAAAAAGTAAAATGAAAAAAATAGAATATTGAATGTAAATGTGCATTAAATATTAAGCCGTTTCAGTAACTGATGAAGCAGTGCTTAAGAATCAGACCCAACGTCATTCTTCTTCATTATAAATTCATTCATGCTAATAATTAATATCATTAATGTATTATAAGTGAAAGGAGGAAGTGGTTAGCGCACATTGTCGCATTTGGTTTGTGAAGGTGACCCGGCAATAGCCCTTAAATGACCCCGCTGGGGCAAAAGGGGTAATGCATCTGCGGAGAGCCATTTCCAGTCAGCTCCCTGCTGAGCGGGACAAAGAAAAAGTGAAATAATGATGGAGTGAGCCGCAAGGAGAAAGAGGAATCATGGAGCAGGCCATTAACCTTCCTGCATTCCCACTAAGATACTTATATGACCTATAAATTCATACAACCCTCTATATCTTGTCTTGAGATATATAAATATAAAATACCAGTTTTGGATAACTTAATATCACATTGTGTTGTTGATTTTATTGCGGATTTATTTTGAAGACTCAGGACAGCGCCCTCTGTTTCTGTTGGGTAAAATCTGCGCTTAGGGAGTCATTTTCCTCTGCGACCTTCAATATTAATGAAGACTGATGAAGTGCTTAGGAGGACACGTCTCTCTAGCTCTGCCGAGATCGGACCGACAATCGCAATTAGCTAACACTCAAGTTCACTTCCATCACTTTAAATTGACATGAGAAAGGACATGAATAGTCCTGAGAAATATAAAAGCAGGGATAACAAAGACACGCTGTGGTGGAAGAAATACAAAAATAAATTAGAGCTTTTTTTTTAAAATACAGTCATTCAAACTGAAGCGAAAGCCTGAATTATCAGTGTTGTGAAGGATTTGAAAGATGATGTGATGGTTACAGTATTTCTTTTGGACAGGTTGGATTTTGGTGTGTTTAGATAGTAACACACAGTTTATGTCATTTCTGTGTCTTGTAAATTAGATAACTAATTAAGATTATTATTATATTATATATTCATCTGTTTAGAAGTAGGCGTGGGATTGGACGGCGAGGGTGGAATTAAAATGTTTAGTGCTATCATGCTACAGTTAGCATTTTCCAAAATGTCTCAATACACATTCAATAAAAAGGTATAGAAACGACCATAATAAAAATAACATTATGTCCTTTTTTGATATTGGATAAAATTGAATGGTTGTTGTGTATAAATTGCGTTTTATGCATTAGATTATATAAATGTTGTATTCTTTGCCTGTTGAATTTCTCTGTCTACCTGTGGTGGTCGGACGTAAAGTACACAGGCAGTAAAAAACCTCATAAACACACTCACATCCATAGGAATGTACTAGAGATGCAGTTAAAATCCATGCTCCTTTTTTTCCTTTTTTTTTCTCCTTTTACACACACACACACACACACACACACACACACACACACACATCCGATTCATGGGCAATTTCTGAGAATGTCAGCACAGCATATTTTTGGGGTAGCTTGTCCCCCAGCTTCTTAAAAAGATTTATGTTATCTGGCTCTTACCGCAAATCCTATTTAAGAGTCAGAAGTGGGAGGGAGAGAAAGAGAATAAGCTTTGTGTATGTGTGTGTGTGTATGTGTGTGTGTCTGTGCTTGAAAGGTTATAATGGACAATCAGTGTCACTGCAAATAACTAGACCTGTTTTACAGCAACTTTGACTAAATACATCGCTCCCTAGTGATGTAATTTTTCCACCTGTGAAGGAAACACAGTGTGTGCGTTTTGTGTGTTATTTCACTATTTATCCTAGACATGTCTAAAACACTTTTTTTTTTGTTTGTTTGACTGACAGATACATTTTGTTGCTGTTCCCACTCATGTCTTCAACATGGCCTGTCACTCTGTTCTATTAAACACACCAGTGCCAGGAAAAAAAAACAAACCCACAGCCCACCCCAACGTCTAATGTCCATCATCTTCTCTCAGCCCTACTGTGCAGTTCTGACCTCCATCCATAAGAGGGCATTATCTTCATACACCTTTCTCCTAAAATAATAGGATTGGCAATGTAGTAAACATGTTACTAAAGATTATCTCATTGTAATAGATGTTCTATTAGTTAAACTTTTTCTTTACTGATTCCACCTAATGGAATTCTAGTCACCATTTCTATTGGTTCTGGTTCTATTGGCTCTGTTTAAGTTAAGTTCTTGGAAGAGAGGCCAATAACACTGTGCCAGCAATCTGAAATCTAAAAAATCAAGTCAACTCATCTCATACCCTTCCACAGCAACCAAAATTGCTAGACTGCTTTAGATAATATTCTTACATTCACATTACATCGCTGCCGTTTGGCAGACACGCTTATCCAAACTTGCAACTTGCATTTATCTTATTTTTTATCCAGCTGAGCCGTGGAAAGTTACGACCCCAGCAGTGGCAGAAGTTAAGGGCCTAGCAGTTGAAAGCTCAGGGCCCGGAAGTGGCCACTTACTGGTGCTGGAAATCCAAGATCATCTAAGCAACAGCTTAACCATATTGCTACCACGTCCCTTATTCTGTTATCAAGGCAGAATAACTGTTTCAAAGTTTTATTTCTATTAAAAAATTGATCCCGACATTTTTTTTTTGGATCAAGTCATTATTACTACTGCTGGGAACCAGGAACCAAAATTAGTATCTTTAGCCCAGTGAGGACTAAATCAATGTAACGTCTCCTTTTGCAAAGACCAGACTGGGTTAAGTCAACATATATCGAGATGTTAGAGATGAAAAGTTCATAGAAGGTACTGTAAACTCATGCCCTTTTTTTTCAAGACATTATGAATGAATATGGTTCTTAAAATAAACATCATATGAACAACAAATGTTCAGCTTCAACATAAACGGAAATTACTGAAGTGTCTTAAAGTGTATGCCTTTCACACAGCTTTGACAATTGAACACTAAAGATGACTTCATGAAGAAAGGCATAAACAGTGCAAAAAGTGTGTAGAGGGAAATGATGCAAGAAAGTGTATGAAAATACTTTTTTATTAAATCCTTCTTGCCACATTTAAAATCTGGTTGAAGGAGGTTGTTTGTAAGATGAGCCCTTAGAGCAATTACTGCTCATAAAATGTAAAGGCTTATTTGCATATGACATTTGGCGTATGCAATTGTTAGAAATATAGCGATTAGATAACCTCTTTAATTTGCATACAAAGTACACTTTATGGATGATAGAAAAGAAAACAAGACAATACAGGGTAAGATTTGAATGTCTTGCACTTGTCACTTGACCTCAACCCCAATAAGCTCATTTAGAAAGAACTGGAACCCAGATTACTCCCCAATACCTCCTTATCCAACAGCAGTGCCTGATCTCACTGATGCTTTTGCAGCTAAATGAATGGAATACGGTGTTTTATGGTGGTGATTGTTCAGGTGTCCACAAATCTTTGGCCATAGAGTGTACAGTCCATCAAAAGTGTCATTACAAGCCAAAGCCCTCTTTTTTCACTGACTACTGTCCAATCAATCACTTTAAATGCCAAGACATGGTGGAACATTATAGTGCTTACAATGTCATAAGACATAAGCCATTTATAAGGCTTGGATCCAACATAACTGCCAATCACAACATTTGATATACTAACTCAAAATCACTTTTACCAAATGCTATTAATAAGACTGGGTTAAAATATTGGCCTGCCACTGTTGGGCCCTTAACTGCTCATTTGTATAAATCAGAACTGTAAGTGGATAGTGGCTTTTGACAAGTGGCATAAATGTAAATGTGCTATCTGGCCATGTGTCTCTGCCCCTTTTCTGCTGGATTTCAGTTTGTTCACCATTGAACTGCTGCTGCTGGGCGTCCTCGACCCTTAACTGAATATTTCTGTATATGTATCAAAAACAAAAACTGAAATGCAGGGAAATGGGGGCAGAAGGGTAGATACATTTGCATTTATGGCATTTAGCAGAAACCCTTATCCAAAGTTACTTACATTTATAATGTATGCAAGTAAGAAGTCGAGGGTTAGGAGTCTTGCTTAAAGGTCCAGCTGTGGCTGCTTGGTGGCTTTATGAATTGAATTATCAACTTTCTGATCAGCAGTCCAACATGCGCGATAGGTCGAGCCCAAACTTACCAGTTCCATGCTGGGAAAGCAGGTTATATAAGCTTTGACAAGCAGTGCTACAAGTACAGCTTGACATCTTCATTAAACACTAATGCATCACTCACCCTCCTCACCGTGTATGCAGACAAAACTCAGCGGTGTCCTAGCAACAAAGCAGACTGATAGCAAGTGTTGTACACAGAACTGGAGACTTCAGTTTGTTTACTTCAGTTTAGTGCTTCGAATCTGTGGCTGTCTTATTAAAAAGTATTACATAGCGTACAACATGCTGGCTTTCCACAGACATTATTTTGGTTTAAATGAGTTTGAATAAGAATGAGAATCTATTGCTGATGCCTGAAAAAAAGATTCAATTGGTGTGTTTTGATTTTAAAAGATTTAGTGGAGCATTTGTATTTAGAACATATTGTCCCGCAAGAGAATCCTGTGAGACATCACTTTTCCTATACATCAGGGGTGTCCAAAAACTCTAACTTGCCTCAACACACCTACCTGTTAGTTTAAAATATACCTAGCAAGATCTGGATTAGTTGGTTTAGGTGTGTATAATTAGGGTTGGAGCTAAATTCTGCAGTACACCCCGACCCTCCAGGACCGAGTTTGGACACCCCTGCTATAAACAAACAATAGTGTAAAACAGGGCCACCAGTTTCGGTCCTGGAGGGCCGATGTCCTGCAGGGTATAGCTTCAACCCTAATCAAACACACCTGAATTAGCTAATTAAAGTCTTGCTAGGTAAACTTGAAACTTAACTAAGGTGTGTTAAGCCAAGTTGAGCTAAACTCTGCAGGGCACTGGTCCCCTGGGACCGAATCTGGTGATCTCTGGTGTAGAAAGTGAGACAGCGTTAAGTACTTGTTTTGACACTGTCCACAGAATAGGGGGCTAATGCTCATAAGAGAGATACAAAGTGTTTATTGTCTTGTGGAAGAATAATGGAATGCAGGTTCACAGTAAGCAACAATAGTCCCCATGGAGTAAAATAAATGAAATTGAATTTGTTTTAGAAACAAATGTTCTCCTACGAGAAAAGCAGCATAGAAAGAGCTGTGACACTTTACCTCTAGTTGATGTGCACTATGTATCAAGTGGTAAATCATGATGAAGCTTTCTTTTCCTGAAAAAAATTGGTGCTATCTTTTTAAAGGAATGTGTTGTCCTCTGTTAGTATGGCTAGACTTGGAATGCTGTGCTAACTGTAGGAATCTTCTTGGTACCCAAAAAGTGTGTTAAGAGTTTTGAATATGTTAATGCTACCCATCGATTATTTCTGTAATGGAGGCAGTAACTGGGTCAGGACGGGACACCAGGGAGTTGCTCTCTTTTCCTTACTTGCTTAGAAACCCGTTTTGTGTTTACAGAGACATTATGAACAGAAGACGTTTTAATACACAACACTAGACTGTTAATTCACAAAGGTAAAGTGTGGCTGTGGACACAATGCAACTCACCCCTTCTGAATAATAATAGTTTTAGACTCCATGGTTCGATCTTATGTCCAGGTTACCGTCTATAAGGGTTTTCTTTTTTCTTGTCCATTTCACACCTCAGTTGGACTGGTCACTATAGCAACATACTATAACACTACTGTTGAAGATGGAACCATGGATATTCTTAGAAACCATAGAGATGGTTTCCACCACAGTAGCTTCCTGAGCTTCCACCACAGTGTAAAATAAACCATCATCATTTAGGTAATTAAAGAACAATTAAATATAGAAATCCTTCACCTCACAATTTGGTTCTGAAAAAAAAAACCCATCAGAAGTCGAAATATCGTAAGTAAATATAGGTATGCCACCTATGACGCGTTGAGAAGTAGCCTAGGGTAGATTATAGGATTGTGTAATTTGACTTTAGATCAACAAAATAGGGTAGTAATATAGCAAAATACGATGTGAAAAAGTCGCAACAAGGTCACTAAACAAAACGATGTTTTCGCTGTTACTTTTATTATACTAAATCCAGAAACTAAAAAGTAGAACAAAGCACATATATGATTAGATTGTGTAGGAAATTACAACCACAGGGTCGTACCTGGTCAACAAATAAAAAAATAATAAAAAAGGAATACAAGTACATTTTAGTGTATCTTCTCGAAGGACCATACTACAGAAATGAAACTTGGATATATTTTAGAGTAGTCAATGTGCAGCTTGTATAACAGTATAGATTTACTGTCCTCTGAAAATAACACAACATACAGACATTATTGTTGAAATAGCTGCCAACAAAAGTAAGTACACCCTAAGTCAGGCGTGTATAAACTCGGTTCTGGAGGGCAAGTTGGAGCTAAACTCTGCAGCAGACCGACCCTCCAGGACCAAGTTTAGACACCTCTGCCACAAGTGAACATGTCAAAACTACATGTCTACAGTGCAAATTGGCAAAAACGTAAATATTGTGAACAATTTTCTCTTGACGAACAGGGTTCTGCTGCCTGCCAGTAAAAAAATGCATATAAGGAATATGAGGTTGGGCCTCATATCTATCACCCCTATTCTGCACTGTTACTACATAAAAAACAGATCTCTGGGGCCCCTAAATTGTGGTCCTTTAGAATAGTCAGAACGTTTCCCCTTATGCGGCGCCCGTGACTGCACCTGCTATATATGGAATTATATATGAAATGACAAGAAAATCTTCTTGACTTTTTGACTTCATGTGTGTATATGATAAACTTATTAAAGAACCTACCCAACTTGGGTACACAAATGGTGCACAAGCGGAGGATAACGACACAAATCCATCTTTATTTTCTGCCTTTTGGATGGGCCAATTTTTAATCTATTATTCAGTGGTTCCTTGAGAGTGAAGAGCTGGTCTTCACACTGCCTGCCTTTTATTATGATTGGTGGCAGAGTGTCACTCTGACCTTGCTGTAAAGAAAACGTAACAAAGCGAGACGGGTGTAAGAGAGCAAAATAGTGTGTGTGTGTGTGTGTGTGTCAAACAAGAAGCAAATTATTAGATTATGCAAAGAAGTTAAGACCAACATGAATTGTAATTATTTCAACAAAATATCCTGTGTCTGTGCTCGTTCTTGCCGCCGCTCGTACGCCGGTACATCCCTGACCGCCATATGCACACACTAACTGGCGGCCGTTTGAATAAGAGCTCATTAGGATTACATAGCCATTTAGCTAAGTGACATTGGATATAATTGTACCATCCATCAATGGTTGTGTAATAACATACTCAGTAGAGCTAAGTGTTGATTAGCTCTCGGCCAATTTCATCCACAGCCGAAAATAATGACTGCGAAATAAGCTCTACAGGGCAAGGTGAGATCGCCCTCCATGAGCGCTGGGGCAGCTGCTGGACCACAGCTGGAAAAAAAACCCTTATAAACCCTTAATAAGGATTTGGTAACTTATTACAAATCCACAACAAGCGATGACTGGGATTCCATTCTGTTTTATAACTGTGATCATTTGTTGTATCATACACTGATTTATTGCTTTTCTCTTTATCTCTCTTTTTCCATCCTTCTATGCAAATATGGAGTAACTTTGTGGCTCCAGCAATGAAAGTAATGAAATATGATCCATACATAATATTTAAAACAATATTGGGACACCCAACCGTTACATCCATATGTTTATTTTAAACATCCCATTCCAGATGTAGTCTCACATAAATGTTCTATCTATCTATCTATCTATCTATCTATCTATCTATCTCTATCTATCTATCTATCTATCTATCTATCTATCTATCTATCTATCTATCTATCTATCTATCTATCTATCTATCTATCTGTCTGTCTGTCTATCTATCTATCTATCTATCTATCTATCTATCTGTCTATTTGCATCTATCTATCTATCTATCTATCTATCTATCTATCTATCTATCTGTCTGTCTGTCTGTCTGTCTGTCTATCTATCTATCTATCTATCTATCTGTCTGTCTGTCTGTCTATTCTATCTATCTATCTATCTATCTGTCTAATCTATCTATCTATCTGTCTATCTATCTATCTATCTATCTATCTATCTATCTATCTGTCTGTCTATCTATGTCTATCTATCTATCTGTCTGTCTGTCTGTCTGTCTGTCTATCTATCTATCTATCTATCTATCTGTCTGTCTATCTATCTATCTATCTATCTATCTATCTATCTATCTATCTATCTATCTGTCTATCTGTCTATCTATCTATCTGTCTATCTGTCTGAGAATGAGTTATGAACAGTTCTGCATCCTATAACTTTCTTTTGTAATTTTTTTTCGATATTTTATGAATATAAATTAATTTTGTTTTCTCTGCTTCAATTTTATGTGAAGTTTTTATGTTCAGTCTCTCCGTCAATCAAAAAAGGCTTAGAAAAAAATGAGTCTGGTGGACTTTATTTATTTAGCACGTTTATGTAGATTTTAGGAATTAAAATGAATTACAATTAATCCTAAAAAACAATTCTAATAAAAAAAAAAAAAATCTAATAAAATAAATAAACAAATAAATTAAATACCATTACAATAAAAAAATAAATCTTTGAAGGGTCGCTGGATTAACAGTTCTGTTCTGCCACATTTCTTAATTAATTTACTTTATACGAGATTTAATTATGGTAAAGAAAAAAAAGCCACCTGTAGTTTCTTCTACTCTGCTGCTTCAATGGCGTCTAATTAATGGCAACGTAGCTGGCTGAGAAAGATCATCGAGACGAGCGTCTGGGTTTTTTATCAGGAGATGAAAACAGCGTCTTTCTGCTTAACTTCAGACACACGAATGCGGTTATTTGAATACAAAGAGGAACGGATTAAAAGAGCGATCTGTGGGCTGCTAATCTATACGCTAATTTAATTGCTCGCTGGCTAATGATGCTGTTCTTTGGGTGTTCATTTCTTGACTTGTCAGATCTTTGGAACGCTCTCCGGTAAAGCGTCTAATGTAAAAGCGTGGATACAGAATACACAGAACAAAAGAAAGACAGAAAGAAAGAAAGAAAAAAAGAGAAAAAGAAAGAGAAAAAGAAAGGAGGTTGGTGGTGTAATTATAGCTCTTTGGTATGCAATTAGAGCATTGTCAGTGCATGTTCCAGCTCCACCCAGGAGCCCCGTTCAAACTTCTTCGTCCCTTCATAAATAGTCAAAGCTGGATAATTACAGACTTTTTTGTCTACCATCGAACATGAATAACCATGAAAAGCTAATTGTTCACTTTTATTCGGGTTTTTTTTCAACTTTTATTTTATTCATAAGCAGTCAAAATCTCACAAAAATTGGCATGTAGGAGTTTATAATGTGTGTTTGGGGGGAAAAAAAAAGTTTTTCTGTCTTTCTTTTCCATGAAGAGAGTTAGTTTTCGGAGCTCTGTAGAACCTCGGCTGTAAATTTCAGAGCAGCTCAGCGGAGCTTCGACAGCATTGCAACCTTTAGTCCGGTCGGTGATAATGCATTAGACCTTGCCGTGGACACAAAGCTAAATTTACAAGCCGGACTGGAGGGCATTCGTTAATGCTGGTCATAAATCTACTGGCAGGGACAGTAAGCACAGTGTAAGAGCCTTGTGATCAACTTAAATACCCACTGATGCCAGCGAAAGAATCCTTCCGCTACACGTCCACAACCAGCCGAGGCAAAGTTAGGCAGGAATAAGGGATCGTAATGGTTTTGTGGTGCTGGAAATTGAACCCAGGTCTTTCTGGTATCAGTCCAACACCTTAGAATGAATAATATTAGGCACAAACTTGAAGTTAACTTTAAAGCCTAGTTACAGTAAAGTTATTCAACAAACTTTTAAAAAAAAAAATGATATTTAGCAAACAGTCGCATCCAGAGTTTCCGAAGCTCTTGGAGAAAATCAGCTGTTTGGAGACAAAATTAAAGCAAAATGAATTGCAGTAACTTTTACTCAGGGACCATAGATCAGAACAGCACAAAGGACTCTCACTGGAATGAATACAAATTCATTGTGTTCTCAAGGGGAAAATTGGTATTACGATACAATTTCTTCTTTAACAATTCAAGTAAATGCCGAATTCGTTCCAGCCACCAAAAAAATATTATCAATTTTCAACATCATAATCAATTTTTTTTCCATATAAAAAAACAATTTAAACTTTTCAAAAAGGCATGTAAATGATGTAAAATTAGAAATAAATAGACCCACGCTACCAATTTACAATCAAACAAAAAACAAATGCATGAAAGATCAAGTAGCTTTTGAACGCATGCCTTAGGCAGCGCTGGTAAGGTGGGGTTTCGAAACAACTTTTGCTGAACGAAAAAGATTTAAACTCTCTTTGGTTGGCTTCGCTTGGCGTTCGACCATTGCAAAAAAGTTTTTGCCTCACAGACATACGCGAAACTTCGCGAAACAGCGTTCGGTACAATTTGGTTTATTTGTTTACAGAAAATACATCATATGCTAATGCATTTTTTTTTTTTTGCAAAGGTTCAATTCTTAATGAAAAAATTTGTAAGAAAGAAAATTTGGATGCTGAGATTTCACTTTATTTAAACTACTACATTAGAATGCGATATACTCACTTTGTATAGCAGAAAAAACTAAGCCTGTCATTGCAGTGTCTGTTCTCCCACATATTTTTCATGACGTTGCGAGCTCCACAGTGGTACTGCAGTGCTGGACATTCAGACACTGAGACCTGACTATCTATTTGCTCATTCGACAACCAGAACCATTTTCCATCCAGGAAGCGGAGTCCCGTCCACACACGTGCCGTTCCAGATTGGGCAGTCTCTGATTCAGCCAGTGTCATTTTTGTTTCGGTGGACAGGCTGGCCATGCCTTTGTAGTATGTTTTGCAGTACTTCAGTGCTTCTTCCCATGTCATGATCTCCTGGACAAAAATGATGTTCCAGTCACATAGGAAATCAGATGTTGAGGAACACGGTGAATCGTTCCAGCCACTTGTAGTTACGGAAACACAGTCCTCATTGTCCAAATTATTATTAGGCTCATTAACCCTCCAGTTATATATACCAGTTGGTTCTCTGTTACACCATTGCCAAGTTTCTGATAACTTTGCAGTTCTGTTCATCCCAATCCAAAAAGTCGTCCTAAGGTTGTTTGCTATTTCTCTAACTTTTAGGTTTTCCTCTCGGGTAGCAATGACTGCCAGATTGGTGTAGTTTGCTTTGCAGTAACTCTGAGCAGCAGTCCAGTTCATTTGGACAGAAATGTAAGCATACAGTTTTACTGTTCCTATGTCCACCCCGTAAAGCCCAAACAGAAGAGACAGAATTAAGAATGATTTCATCTTTGCGGTGACACCTGTGAGTTCCGTGAAGTTCTAATCAGGAGTGTGTGAGTTCTGCTTTTACTCTTTCAGAGTCTACATTAATTGAGACTCGATGGAAATGACATGAAAATTAAGGCAGTTTTTAAGCAAGAGTCAATTTGCAATTGCTTACTACACAAAATAGTGTATTTACATTTAGCCTGGCATTTAAAGCATTTGTGAGGCAGTCTTAGGAAATCCATTTGATATACAGACGAGCTGGGCTACATTGAGATGCTTTAAGTTTCTTAGTTATTTTTTATAAGGAACCAAAATCAATGTAAAAATGATTGACAGGACAGAACGAACTGATAAAAACAGTGTTTTTTATTTTAACTAGAAATCAAGTGCTATGAGTTACCCCAGGTTTACGAGGTCTTTTAATAATAATATCTTCATTATTTTATTTTAATAGAACAGAGGTGAGGCATCAAACCCGAGTCGCCCAGAGCACAAGGGTACCATGTATGTGCCGCTTAGACAACTACATTTACATTACATTTACAGCATTAAGCGGACGCCCTTACCCAGAGTGACTTACATTTACCACTTTTATACAACTGAGCAATTGGGGGGTTAAGGGCCTTTAATCAAGGGCCCAACAGTGGCAGCTTGGTGGTGCTGGGAATCGAACCCAGATCTTCCGATTAGCAGTCCAACACTTTAACTAATACTAATTAGGCTATGCTACAGCACCCGCAATATTAATGTTTCTTATTGTAGAAAATTGTGAATGTGAACGTTCTTTGTTCATTAGTATTTTTTTAACCAGTTCCCTCCAGTCAGTCCATTACTGTGTCTCTAATTCAGATTAAAGCTAATTACTTAAATATTATTTCATACATTTTCTCTTTTACTACACGTCAATCAACTTTTCAGTCCAGGGTGGAAGGGACAGCATCACAGCACATGCAAAATAATGCTTTAAGACACACCAACAAACTCAAACTGATTTGTGTTTTTTTTAAGCACAAACACCTTTTGTTCCTGAGAATTTGTACATTTGTTGAGGAGAACAAAGAAGCAAAGATTATTGATGAGGAAAATTTTAAGAAATCAAGCTACTTTCACTTCCACTTCATTTTCTTACAATGACTGAATAAATGGATGCAGATCTCAAATTCCTCCATTCTTCATGTTCAGTACACCGGTTTACAATGGAACCTCAGCAAAGTTACATCCTGTGGGGAGTTCTTAAGGCAAAAAATTTTTTATTGAAATTCAAAATTTTTCATAGGAAATAATGTAACTGCAGATAATTCATTCATTCTAGCCACCCAAACATGTCACCAATGATACCAATTCCCGAAACTATAGTCAGTTTTTTTCAGATAAAAACATTCAGAAAAGACATGTGAGTGAAGTTAAATATAAAATAAACAGACCCACACTGTTAATATGTCTCTTTCCAAAACAGCTTTTGGTGATAATCATTAAATTTGTAAACTGGCTTTGTTTGGCTTAGGTTGGACTTTCCACTGACGAAAACAAGTTTTGAATAGCTCCCAGATCTACATGCAAACTCCTTGCATAATTTTAATCCTTAAATTTGTAAGGGTGGGGTCCGTACGCCGATATTTCACTCCATTTTCTTAAGTAAGGCCATCTCAGTAACCTCCATTGTTTGGGCCATTTTAGGTTTTATCTCATAATCGCAACATGCTTCTAATGCTTTATAATGTTGGCTCCTTAATAAAAAAAAATTCCCACAATGCACTGCAGCATCAGTACGATAAAGATGACTAAAGATTATAGCAGACTTTGCTAATATGGTTGAATAATCCGAATCGACAAACAAACTCATAATCCAAAAAACATGTACGAAAATTTCCACCATTGTGTAACATTACTTTTCCTCTTTTAAAATCCTTTCAAGGATAGACCATAGAAACAAAAGAACATTTTTATCCAGAGCACACGGTTCCTCAGATTAATTTTGCATCAGCATTATTACATCACTTACTTAATTTTTGCGAATGTAACGTTTGATAGCTCGACATGGTGTTTGTTTTGAGAAGTCGAATGCTCGTAGTCATAACACACATTTAAAAAACATCCAAAGAAAAAAACGTAAACAAAGAAGTAAATAAAACAACGAAACAACCGCCAGCAAGATATAAATTTATAAAATAATTAAGGGATAAACATGGCATGACTAGGAAAGACCTCAGAAAGAGGTGAGATCAGGTCGAAAAATTTGACTAGATTTATACAGAAAAAAAGCAAATCTAATCAGAAACTTGAATAGCAGACTAGCTTCAAGCTCTGCCTGGGTGAATTTCCTAAGCAGCCAGACCCATCAGGATTTATTAGCTAATAACACTGTTATGTCTATTTAAGCTTGATCAGGCTCCTCAGGAGTTCGAGTAACAACCTCTTGAGCACTGTGCAGTGAGGCTAAAGAGATGATCCTGCCAATAAATCAGCATGGTCCGGAGTCAGGTGTGAAAACATTTCAGCAGAGGTAATGACGCCTTCACAGGGAGCCGTAGCAGGGGTGAGGCTAATTAGGTTTCGCTTAGCGAGCCAGTGCATATAGAGGTCTTTGAGTTCTCTGAAGCTGAATTGATTGAAACATCCAATCCAAAAAAAAAAAAAAAAAAACCCTGCAACTAGAACTAATAAGAGTAAAAACTTCTGGCTTTGAACTAATAACACAGCACGCACACATTTCACCAGGTTGCATTTAAAGCCTCTGGAAAGTTTAGGATGTGTTCACGTTGAAATGACTTTCTCTCTGTTTTATCTCTCCACACAATTATTTGCACTACTGACACTTAACCCTGGACTGACACAGCACCAAATCACTTAAAACACTTATTCCAGGACATGGACACTTTAGTGACGATCACAGTGGGTCACTTTTATTCTGTACAATTATATTTATTATATTATATTTATTATATTATATTATATATTATATTTATTAAGATATTTTTTGGCACTTTTTGCCTTTATTATTATATATGTTATTTTTGACCTACTAATAATCTAACATAGCATGTGCAGAAGGTCACTAAGATGCTACAGGTCCCAAATATATAGCAAATGTTAAAAAGCAACAAAATACAAATATAAATCAGATGTGCAGTGACTACATTTGAAGTAAATTAGGTGAAGTTTGAGTGTCAGGCTAGAATTTTCATTCCAGATTCAAGGTTAGCAACAAAAAAAAAAAAAGATTTTTGTTTACAGCTGTACTTAATATTAGGAGTTGCCGTAGTGGAAAATTTTAGCATTTTTTAGCATCATTTTGTCAAGGTTAACAAGGCCGACTGCAAAGTCTAGATAAATCAATGCTGATGATTTATTTTGGGTCCAAAAAGCAAAGTACCTCAGATCACCTACAAAACTTTTGTAATAAATGCAGCAGATAGCAATGCAGGCTTAGAGATCTTTCTCAGTTGGCCGAAATACTGGAGATTCCATCAGACTGGGATTTTCATGAGTTGGTTAGCAAAGTTTGTGTAACAAGTTTGCCTAATGTTTATCTTAAATACACATTTAATGGCTGCTGGCTTTGGATGAAGGAGTTTGGCTCCATGTACCAGCTTGGCGGGTTCAATTGGGTGGCATTCGGCCGTGAAAAAATGGAAGAAATTCTGTGAAAAGATATTAGCATTAATTTGCTATAATACCTTATATAACTTGATTAAATTTTAGTCACATTAGACAGTCATGCTCTTTGGTAATCAATTTGCACTAATAGGATACCGATGCTGGGCGAAGTAGTGAGCTAATTATTTTAAGGTGGCCTGAAGGGAAGACGTTAAAGGAAATATAAAAAAAAGTCCTGCTGTGATCTTTTTGTATTTACATTTAAATTTAAAGCATTCGGCAGATTCCCTTATTCAGTGCGACCTACACTCATCTCTTTTTATACAGCTAAGCATTCGGGGGTTAAGGGTCTTGCTTAGGGCCCCAGCAGTGGCAACTTGGTGGTACTGGGCATCGAACCCCTACCTTTAAATTATCAGCCCAACACCTTAACCACTGAGCTACCACTTCCCAGATTCAACAGTCTTTTGTGCTCAAGTGTAAATTCCTGATTCAGATAGGAGACCTTTATTCTGTTGGTATTGTTTGATGGTATTGTTACCTATGATTACGCATTACAATGAAGCCAGAAGAAACAGAGCTGATTAGTATTTGTCAAGTGTCAGAAATGAAGAAATGGTGAGCCAGTTTATCGCTCGGGTCTCCCTTAAACTGATCTTTTTATTTTGAAATAAAAAAATAAAAGCTTATTTTAAGTGAATCATCAATAACAGATAATGAAATTGACCACCAACTGACTATGAAACCTAAACACTTTGATTTGCTTAATGAAACCTGCTGACCTAGAAGAAACGGTCAAGGTCTGACTAGTAAATCAGGACACCAGAGAGACAGGCGGACTGAGAAAGTGATACCATGCAGACTTTCTTGTCCGACCCTAAAGTCATTCTCTTTGTCTCCATGTGTGTACTCTGGTGTTGTGTTTCTCCTCTGGCATATTAAACCTTCCTTTTGATTGAAGATGACGTTCCTCCAGCTCTGCATGGATAGGATTAGGATGAGGCAGGTCTTTCTAATTGAATAATTGCGATTGGCTCAAGCAGTCCCAGTGCAGAGGCTCGTCTCCAGGAAAGTGTGCATGCAATATCAACCATGACATAAGCTGAACGGGACCATAATTAATTGGACGAATCAATTACAAGTAATTACATACATATAAATTGAATTTAGAACATTTTCCGGCGGGACAGTCTCCTCATTATGGAAATTGTGCTGGAGTCAAAGTCCAGATTGCAATGAGAATTAGAGTCCTTCACCTTCTGCAGCCCTGTAACCATTCTCATGGGCTGAAACTCATTAATTTAACCCCGATTTAAACCTCTTGGTTTAGATTGTCATCAAGGACCTCTCGAGAAGATATAGCATTTATGTACCATAGACTTCATTTCTAATGTGAGAAACATTATAAAAAAATTTTATTAGTAAATTAGGTGAAATTTGTGTCTGTGACAATAATGTTTCAGTCACCGTCAGCATACGGACCACAATCTGCCAGTATGACACCTAATTTACAATTACGGTATTTGGCAGACGTTCTCATCTAAAGCAACGTACATTTATTTCATTTATACAACTGAGCAATTCGGGGTTAGGGCCCCGGAGTGGTAACTTGGCGGTGGTGGTAACCCACAATCATCTTAGCTTAGCATTCCAACACCTTAACTCAGGGGTGACCAAACTTGTTCCTAGAGAGTTTAGCTTTGACCCTAATCAAACCCACCCTAAAGAGCTAATCAGGTTCTTGCCCGATGAACACTTGTAGGCAGGTTTGTTAAGGGAAGTTGGCACTAAACTCCGCAGGACCAAGTTTGGTCATCCCTGAGCTACTTTCTGTAATCTATAATAAAACTATGTTTATATCATTTTCTTGCTACTTAAACAATATATAGTTTAAAGTTTGCTACTAGTTTCATTTCCTAGTTTATTTGCACGTCACTACAGACGTAAGCAGGAAGTGCTCTAGGTATGGCATGTATGGTACACTATAACACATTATCAGGACATCCAAATGGGTTTCTTAAACCTCCTATACCAGATGTAGTCTCTTACTTCTATAATAACCGCCAGACCTCCAGACTTCTGTGCAGGTTTTCCACTAGATTGTGTCATGTGACTTTGAGAATGTGATCATCCAGTCACAGAAGTATTATTGAAATCAGACACTAATGTTGGGAAAGACGCTCTTATGTGAGTGTCCTGGTCAGGTGTCCACAGAGTTTTAGCCATATTTTGTAGGGTTAAAATACAGTAGCTGCATCGCCTTTTTTATATTAGCAATCATCATTAAAATTTTACCCGAATAGTGAGTAAGCACCCCGGATTAGGTCTTTAACGCTATCTATAAATCTTGCTTAGCTCTCATTACCCATAAGATGTCCTGAGTTAGCTGTGTACATATTTACCTTGCTGATGCACGCCTTAATCCAAAATGTTTCCAAATATATAATTTTTTTCTTTTGATACTAAATGAGTGGCTGCGTCTGCGTCTCCTCGAATGTAGACTTAGTAATCGGTTTAATGATTTAGTTTATTGTGTTATTAGAATGTAGCTCAGGGGTAAAGCACTCAAATGGTTAAGGCTCTGAGTTGTTAATTAGAAGACCTGGAGGACCAGGGTTGAAGCGCCTCCACTGTCAGTCCGCCACCGTTGGGTTCTTGACATTTCCTGCTCCAGGACCCTTAACCCTTCCTGCTCCAGAGGGAGCTGTATCATAGCTGATCCTGTGCTCTGACCACCAACTTACAAAGATAGGATATGCAAAAACAAAAAATTCACTCTGGTGAAAAGTTTCTCTGACAAATAAAAGCATTAACATTAGATAGGATATTTATACATATATCGCTTTAGTCACATACACCCCCTTTTTGTGGAAACAACTCAGAGCTTATTATGTGTATTATTATTATGGGATGTTATCGTAGCTTTCAGCTTATTGTACCTTTTAGCTTAATTTGCCGCATGACTATACAGATATACCTCCAGTTACATTGGGTCGACAAGCATCATTATCTTCTGAGTTACTGTAAAAAAAAATTAACCAAGGGCAGTTTCCACCTCCGGCGCATTGATGTCACCCCTAATGTATAGTACAACTATTTATTTTTGCATTCATTAGCATTAATTTACTGCATTAGTGAGAAAAGATGAGGAAGATTAGGAGGAAGTGGTAACTCAGTGGTTAAGGTCTTGTCCTGATAACCTGAATCTTAAAGGATCGATTTCCTGTACCACCACTGTTGGGTTAAAGGTCTCCCTCAAGGACCCAACAGTGGCTGGCTGGCGGTGGTGGCGCTTGAACCCAGGTATTCCTGGTCTTCAAATCAACAACAATTTGTGCCACCACTGCCGCTTTTCATTGTCAATAAAATTCAGACGGTATTTCACGTTGTCACATGACATATACGTCGTCACACGGCATGAAAATTTGAAGTTAGATAACATTTTATTCGGATGATGTTGAAAAGGCACTATTTAACCATAATGAACAACGTACGTCTGTGGGCTATAGAGTCCATCGTATTCGTACTTCAGACTCCGAGCAGAAGTAGTACACCATCCAGGACTGAACTCTAACATACTATTCGCCTTGCATACTATATACAGTAGTAAGAAAGTATGCAAACTCAGCCTCTGTATGAATCATGCGTGAATCAAGTGTGAGGAATCTGACAGGCCACAAATCCTGTACATACAGCTGAGATATGGAAAGGAAACAGATTCTAAGCTAACAAACATTTGCTTCTTAGTTGGCAATCAATCTTATATAATGTCCCGGTGTCCTCGCATGTCTGTGGGTTATATTGATATGTATCGGTATGTGAAACAGCAGAGCAATTATTAAATATGGAGAGCTCCTCTAATGCAGATAGAGTGGTGTGAGGAAATTAGGAAATGAGTATGTGACATTCTTAGTGGGGAAAAAAAAGAAGAAATGATGTGTAACCAAGAGAAGAAGCAATAAAGGGTTGGAAAAAAAAACATGGCTATTGTTCTTGATCACTGTTGTGCTGAATCGATAGGCACTCGAGCATGCTTTATTTTCTGTAATGTGACTGAAAGGGCCACTATTAGCTGAGCAGAGTGGTGAAATGTGTGTGTGTGTGTGTGTGTGTGTAGGTTAAAGATTGTATTGTAGAAAAGGATGTATGTTTGCGGTGTTTACATTGCATGTATCATGTGACCCAGTTCAGATTTCTTTCCTTCAGTGTGGTACAGATGGGATTTGACCTACGATGGTGTAAGCTGGAAAAAAACATGGATCCGATATTTTTAGATCAGTTTTAGGTCTCATTTATATGTAGAAATAAATCGGATACATTAGTGTTCGCCATGTAAGCAGACAGATTGAATTCTCAATAAGCAATGCTTATGCATGACGTTAAAGGCAACTTCTCTCTCTCTATCTCTCTCTCTCGCTCTCTCAATGTTATATCTGCCCAGGCTGCATTAGAAGCTTTCTTCATCCGTTGAATCCATTGATTGCGTCCATTGATCTCACCATGTTTACTTCCTTTTCCGGTCAGTATGTCTAAATTTACATTTACAGCATTTGGAAGACTTGGTGGTGCTGGGAATCGAACCCCCGGTCTATTCTGGCAGCAGTCCAACACCTTAACCACTAATCCACCACTTCCCCCGTCCACAGTGGGTTGTTTTGCTGTGTATAGTGTAAATGCAGATTTCGGATACGGGTCGGTTTTAAAAGATGATGTAAGCAGTTTGTCAAAAAATTTGCATCACAGTTTAGTCACAAAATCTGAATTGAGCATCAATAAATGCAGTGTAAATGCAGCCTTAAAGACCACATGGAAAATGTTAACCATGTTAAATGTTAGTCAAGTTAACATTACACCATAATTCATTATAACCGAAACCCGGAATATTTTCTATAATAACTAACTAAAAAAATCTGATATTGTGTCATAACAATGGCGGAGAATGTTTTTATTATAGCATATAGAAAGCGTTCCAAGCTTCTGGATAAAATTATCATCATCATCATCATCATCATCTGCTTGCTCAGAAGGTTTTCAGTTTTTTTTTTGGTTTTTTTTTATTCATATAGAAAAATATTATCAAAGAACATTTTAGAAAATTAGCTTTTAAAAATAATAAAACCAAAATCCTAAAAATGACTATTAACGAATGTTCTGTGTAGGTTTTCTTAAAGTTACTTAAAAAACCTCTCTGCAACATTTCAAGTTTTGAGTTTAAAAAATTAAATAAAATACTATAAAATAAAAATTATACCTGCAAATACCCATTAAAATGTTCCCTATAGGTTGTTCGGTTGTTACTAAAGAAACCTTCCTACGGATGAAAGGAACGTAAAGAGAACATTTCTAGAACATATTTATTTTATTTACCCCAAAATTGGCAACGTTACGAAAAACACTTTGTGTTTGATGGATTTTATCTCATGGCAAAAAAAAGATGAAACACACATTGCACCTTTTTTGATGAGACAAACATCCTAAAATAAAGATGGTGGGCACCATTACGGATGCTTACACAGACAGAATTGAACCTTTGGAACTCGATTAGGGTGTGTTTTTTTGCCGTGATTTGTACCTGTGCGATACACTTTTTGTGCTTCAACAGTCCATTCTGCGTGATAGTGTGTCAACTCACTGCAGAATTAGACAGAAGCTTTCCAGAAACTCGGAGTGAGAAGTGTGTTATTAATCTCTGATGCTGTGTTAGCTGTTGGTGATATGAGTAGCTGTGTGAGGAAATGAAACGAATCTCACAGGAAACCCACAGACGCCAGTGTCAGCTCTGAGACAGCTATTGGCTTCGGAAGTGCCGTTCCTCAGGAGATCTACGTAGCTGCTGCTTCGTTTGTAGGTGCTTCTTAATTACTTTAATACATCCTTATGCCAGAATACAGAAATGTATGTCTTTTTAAAAATTAGTCACATTTTATGTACAAATGTATAGAATCTAATAGCGCTGCCTGGTCCACCAGTTCATACCAGTCTTTGTTTTCCTTATAATGTGAATTTTTAGTATGGCGTATGTCACTTAAACAATGTTCGGACTGTTTGGAGTCCTCCCTTAATACAGAATTGTCCCTTTTCCTATTTAAGAATTTAAGTCAATACTGAACGGCGTCTGTCCCATATTTTCGAGTTGTGTAGCATTTATGCAAACCGTCCCACCTGCATTCTGTAAAGACTCGTTCTAGTCTTCCTCAGATTGTGTAATACTCATTCCATCATTAGGTTAATGGACGATGCAGCTCCAGAACCGTGTCCAGCAAGTTAAAATTATCAAAAAACGCCAGTGTCAAACGCCAGTGTCAAACGCCAGTGTCAAACGCCAGTGTCAAACGCCAGTGTCAAACGCCTTAAACTTACAAAAAAAAATGACTGTTTATGGCATTCACACAGTCCAGATTTAAAATCTTTATCTTTCTACATCCGCCATGTTGATATTGTCAGGTGACCTTTAAAGTTAAAGATGAAGTCAAATTTAACCTCAGGAAACAACTGAAGCACTTAAATACATGATAAATCGTCTCCATCGCAGGTTTATGAGATAGTCGAGTGTCCATCGTATGTGTCTTCCAGAATTTGCGCAAAAGTAGTAGGCCATGCCGGTACATTCTATTCGCCTCATATACTGGTTTTTGCCTAATACCATATGGTAGGGAAAGTATGCGATGCAGAACATAGCCTAACACTTAGGAATGCATAAGACATATGCAAACTTATTAAAGTCAAACACAGAGCAGCTGAAGACATGCATGAACCCAAGACTAACCAACAGACACGTAACAGTGTTCACTCCAGGAATCACATGATGTGCAAAAAGGGGGAATTTATGATAATAAGCTTTAGATAAAACCTCAGATATTATTTCTGAGATTCATTTGCATACATTTCCTCTCATTAGGAGGAAGAGAGTTGGAAGAGAAGAAAGTATTCAACAACTTGAACCCTTTTCTGAGCACAGAAACTGCTGTGCTACCTCATTTGTGTTGTCTTCCTGAAACAGACCTTTTTTTAGTGCTTGGCTAATGAGATGACCTGGAGAAGAAGGTCCTACTATTTGGGATACTTTTGAGTTGCAAAGACAGAAGCATTCCAGATCTGCCCCCAGGCCAGCTTCCCTTGGCTCCCGGTAGCAGTCCACATTAGATATAAAGCACTGACTCTTGATTAGAATGATAAAAATGGACCTGGGGACATTTATCAAGCCCCACTATGCACCACCCTCCCATTGACCTCCAAGAAAGGCACTATTTGACCAATCATTCCTCAGTTCCCAGGGTAAAAAAGACTCTTTTCTGTTCCGGTACCCAGGACTGAAGTCATTGTCTCTTTTTAAAATTTTTCTGCACAGGAGCTGCATTTGCTTACTGTTTCAGTGTCGTGAACATTGCTAGCAGGCGCTGTTCATCAGCACGCACCATCATCTGTCACACTGTCAAGACTGCTTGCTAAACTGCCCATGCATCAGGAAGCCACCAAAGACTTTCTGGACTCGCTATTTAACAAAGATTAATGACATTCAGACTCAGTGTGGCATTAGATGAGTCATGATTATCTCCGGTTCCTTTTAACTCCTGTCCTCATGGGAAAGCTTTTTGGCAGAGACACTAAGTGAATAGTTTGAATACTGTATACACTGAAGATGGTGTCCTATATATTTTAGTTTTTTAGATGCCAGTTGACCAAACTTTTGGAAAAAAGTGTTGCTTTTAAATGAGGTAATTGTATGAAGTCTCTAGAAAGTTGTAGAGAGGAAAACTAAAATGAAAAACTAAAAAATACATAGAATCATACTGACATCTGTTGTCTTTATTTGTCATATATACATAGAACTAAATTCTTTTCAACTAGGAAGTTGGGGTCTGAGTGAAGGGTCATCGACACCCCTGGAGCAGAGAGGGTTAGAGGCTTTTCTTAATGATCCAACAGTGCCATATTGGTATGTCACTCCTTTAATCAACAACCTAGAGCCTTTAAGAACCTTTATAGTTCCCTTTCTGTAGTTCACTCCGACGTTGTGTCGAGTGTACAACACCTTCAGAAGCCTAAGTGTTGACACAACATCTCCTTTCCCTCTATCAGAGAACGAGAGTTACCGTATTTAACCGAGAATTTGTACGTGGGCCACAGGGTTCCATCTTGGGTTTTAAATTATGACTTTCCCATGAATTGCCCAATGCTGTAATCCCTAACCTACCATTGCCTCTCTTTCAACCATGGTACCATCTTTCAACTTTCGGTATCATTTATCTGACAACACATCAACTGGTTGAAGTGTTACCCTGTCCTGAAACAAGTCTGACTAATTCAGCCTGCTTGTAGATGAACTGCCCAATGTTTCACCAAGTTTATTCCAAGTTCTCACTGTTGCTTCATTAGAACTTTTACTTGGATCTTAAAGTCTTATTGATCAGAGGTGGAATGATAATTTACTTGGACTGAGGTGAAGTGGGTGAAGTTAGACAAATCCCATATGCGTATGTAAACCACCTCCAGCTCATGCAACAAGTTCAATATGTATGTAAATGAGAGGTAATCAGTGTAACATGTGTTGAGCCTCTCAAATGTGTTAATAGTGTCATTAAACTCTTACCTCCTCTCTTTAATTGGTCTCCCTCTCTCTATTCTCTCGCTGTACTTCTATCTATTTATTTCCCTCGGGAGATCATACTTTATCCCCTCTCCCGAGCTTGTACACTTGAGCTTTCTTTTTTTCCTCTCTCTCTCTCTCGCTGTTTTTCTCTCTAAACTGGAACAGGTGGAGAATTAATTATGTATTAAAATATACAGGAGCCTAGCCATGATACGCTTCACAGCACACCTTCTCATGCAATGGACTCCACACTGCCTCTCTAGCCCACACTTTTTCTGTTTCGCTCTCTCTCTCTCTCTTAAACCCTTCTAACTTCTACCATTCTCACTCTATCTCCTCAGCACTTATTCTCTGCCCATACACAGTTCTCAGAAGTTCAGGGCTGAAGGACTCTATTTCCATACCGGGCACGTCTCGGAGAGTGAAAGGAGCTTTGTTTCCTAGGCACACTTCCTCTAACAAAGCTCAGCCACTGGGAAGAGAAAAACACTCGAGTAAATGTCCCCAGGTCTTTCATATTTGTGCAAAAGCTTCCATTTAGATACATTTAGACACACAGACAGTTTATATGAGGTTCTTTTCTTTTTGTATATTTCAAATTAGTGGCAGCGTAATGCATCATTTATTGAAGGTCAACTTAAAAAAATCTGATTTCAGATTTCTGCTTTACAAAGAATAGTATTGAATCTAAAAAATATCAATTAAAAGGTTTGTAAAGAAAGCAGTGTTCTAAAAGAGTAGAATTCTTCTAAATGTGCAGGGAAAAAGAGAACTACATTGTCTGTGCCTTATTCTGGTCATGGACATTAGGGATCCAAAGCCTATCTTGTAAAACAGTGCAACATTTTGTCTGAGGCAGGAACGTTGGACTAGCTGATTACAAATAAAATAAAAAATAGAAATTTTTCATATACTGTAAAACTTAAGAATTCCTAATCAAAAATAATTTACATTTATCCCATTATACAACTAAGCAGTCGAGGGTTGATGGCCTGGCTTAAGTGCCTCCAATGACAATAGCTTGGTGGTCTTGGTAAGGGTTTAACGGCCTTGGATTTATTGGATGAGTTCTTTGTGTGGGGTTTTTTTTATTGATTATGAACTGTGCTAGTCTTAAGCTCAGCATAAAAATGGGTTGCAGTATGTATTAATACATTTATTTATTTATTTATTCATTCATTCTTTTGTTTTTCCTGGTAGGAATCAAGTCGAGTCAAGTCACTTGTATTTTTATAGCACTTTTCAAAGCAGCTTTACACAATCAAATAAAACAAGACAATAGTGAACATTCACTAAAACACTCAGTTTAGCTTAACTAGAATCTGTAAGAGTCTCCAACTATACAAGTCAAAGGCGACAGCGCCAAAGGTGACAGAACAGAGAAAAAAAAAAACCTTGGGAAAAGCCAGGCTCAGTTGGGGGGGTGAATTTTCCTCTGACCAGACAAACCAGAAGGTTACTCCATACTGCAGCAAAGTTTCTGTGGTCTTATCTGGATGACCATCTAGAAGACAAGGTCATCACTGGGAAAACGACCTCTCAAGCTTATTGTTTCTGTGATAAACCACCAACTGGGCTGGATACAGAATGGATCTGGTGGTGATGGTGAGGTTGGAATAGGATAGAACCAGACTTATTAGCTTAGATGTCATTCTACTTCCAGTATACAAGTACATTGTCTGTTATTGGTGGTGTTCCCGGTTCCGGGTGACCTGATTATTGCAGCCAAAAAATCATTTAACAGATTTGGATAATGAAAATGTGTGTGTTATTTGTTATCTGCCCTTCCGAACAGTGTCGGGTAGATTATTCCCAAATCACAGTAAGAAAATGTGAGAAATGTTGCCCAGTGTTAACCCCCAATGTCGTTGTGTTACCCGATCATATGAACTGTGCTTTTGTGTTTGGTATCTGAAGAGTGTAGCTTGGGATTTTATAGAAACAGATACTTACATGCAAACAACATACCGTTATGTAGATGTGGTGTATGATGTCATACTCCAGAGGTCAAAGCCACAACCATGTCAGGTTGATATGCTCAAATATGAACTTTTGATTCATGCCCCAATGCTTTTTTCCAGATGCCCCTTGATTCTCTGCTTGTCAAGCTTACAAATTAGCCCACATTCCATCTAGAGCATGCTTTTATCAGGCCTTGCACTTGTCAGCCCCAAGAGCCTACCAAGCAGCTTGACATGCTCTTGGGGACATGCTTTTTTCTCTGAGTGTCTCACTCAGCTTTCAGGAAATGGCTTTCAATGAAGGGCTTTGAACTGAACCGGGCCTCCTTCAATCACAATCGCTTCCATGTTCTATGAATAACAGCAGTTTGTTTTAACCTTCATGGCATCACTGCTGATGATTAAGAGTACGTTTTTTTCAGTGTCTGCTTTTTATTTGTAAACCAAGCTCATAATGGTGACATAGTGTTTTTCTTTACTTAAGCACCTCCTTACTGAAAGTAACAGAAAAAGAAATAAGTCTGGCTGGAAGACATTTATTTACTTATTACAATAAAATAAATGAGTTAGGGAAAATAGAGAGAAATGAAAAGGTGGAAAGTGAACAAAAACAATGGATTTCTTGAATTATAATTATTAAAATAGCCAAAGAAAAAAAAAGTCTAACAGCAGTCCAAATCCACCCGAACTACCAATCCACCACGACCCCTGAGGGAGAGATTTGTTAGACAATTCTTGTATACTACATATAGATATGCTACACTGTTTACATGTTCTGATTCAAATGTGGTGAATTTGTAAATGTATATATGTGTATTGTTACTCTGACATTAGCTGGGATCAATGAATGCATAACTGTTGAAAGAGGGGTGTGTGTGTGGACGGGTGTGAATGTGTGTGTCCATGGCTGTGTGTGAGGGTGGTGGAGGTTGACGCCACTGCGAATAGCACTGACACTCTACACAATACACAGAGCTGATACACACTCCTACTGACATCTGTCACTGAGAGAAGGATCCCTCTCTCTCTCTCGCTCTCTCTCTCTCTTTCTGTCACACACACACACACACACACAGCTTCTTCTGGTAGTATTCAGCATTCCTGTGTTACTATAAGATGCGCTTATACAGAACGACTTACATTTATGTATTTTTTTAACGCAGTTATGCAGTTGAGAGTTTAAGTGCCTCGCTCTGCTGATGTTGATGTTGATTGGTGCTGGGAATCGAGCCCATGAGCCACTGGGCTACCACAATCAAATTACATCACATGGTTATTATATATTTATAATCATTTTATTACCTTATGACTGTTTTTAAATAATAGAATGTCTAATGCCTACGCAAATTTAGACACAATATGTCATTAATCCTAGAAGAGACCAGTGGTTATGCTTGGCATGATGATACCACCAGCATGCTTCAGGATAAGAAGTGCTTGTCTTTGGCCAAATGTAGAGCTTTTTACTAAAGCCAGAAGTAGATTTTTTCTTCCATTGGTCTTATTAGATTAGAGAACTTCTGACATGTTTGTTAGGTCTCCAACATGACTTTTGGCAAACTACGAACGGAATGTCATGTGGCTCGCCATTCATTCCTGGATTTGTGGAATGCCCAAGCTGGAGTAATAGTTTGGTAAACAGCTTTAGAGCTTACTGAGCTCTATACTGCTGTATTTTGTAAGTATTAATATGAATGTTACCACTTTCTTAAAACATGAGCTACACTTGTGGGAATGTACAGTTGGTTGTAGATTCAGGGTATATAATTTTTTTAATCTTCTGCACATTTGCTAAAATAATTAGTGTTCCACAAATTAAAAATAAAATGAATATAAAACTATTTGAAGAAAAACAAACATCATCTGTTACTGTGCTTAAATAACTTTTCCTTTATTTTTTTCATTTTCTCCCTTCAGTCCATCAGAGAGGTGACCGGTTACGTGCTGGTGGCTCTGAATCAGTTTGATTATCTGCCTTTGGAGAACCTGCGTATTATCCGTGGTACTCGACTCTACGAAGACCGCTACGCCCTCGCTGTCTTCCTCAACTACCGCAAAGACGGCCATTTTGGACTTCGTCAGCTCGGCCTCAGGAATCTCACAGGTACGGCTTTCAGGACGTGTTTCGAAAGCATGCAATCGTTATTCGTTTTGTGATTCTTAAATAATAAAAGAGAGGAAATGAAATCAGGGCTTTCTGTGAAAAGTTGGCATTTCAGATCTGTCTGTTTGCAGGACGCTGTCAGATTTTTGGATTGCTTGTGGAGCAAATAAGACTTCCAATGAAGTGAAGGCACATGAATATGTATTTGATATTTGATTGATTTGTTTTCTTCTTCCCATCCCGGAGTTGCAGAAAAAGGGGCGAAAGACAGCCCGCTGAGCTCAGCTGAATAATTGTTTCTAGAATTAGAGCTATAAAATCCGGGGGCTTGTTCAGAGAGAAAAATAGCAGAAGCTTGTTTCCAGCTACCAGTCAAGGTCAAACCCGGCAATATGGCTGACACTGCCTTCAAATAAAAGCAACCGATTTTGGGTTGCACTGTTAGCCAGAGGTATTGAAACAGCTTTAATTAGGTCCTGAATTTTACTTTTCCTTTATATGGTATATTTGGCCTGTGGCTCATGCTCGATCGTCACTTTCTTCCAAAAATCACATAATTGAGCGGAGGTGATCCGCCCTGATAGGTTCACGCTCAGGTGTGCTAATGTCGCCTCGTTTCGCAGGGCTTTCCGCAACCAAATGCACTAGAATTTAATCGATTCTGAAATGAAATTTTGGGTACTGAGGCGGTTTTGTTAGAATAAAGGCTTTTTTTGTGATATTATTCTGTATGTGTAAATATGGTTTTAGCTAATACATTATTGAAACAAATCTTAATACTACTTTAGCTAAAATAACGACGCTGGTGATAGAAAGTGAATTTGTTCATCTAAACACCTTCTTTTAGCTTATTTGCATCACCTCAATTTGCATCAAACTCATTTGGCTTTGATTCAAATCCACAGTTGAATGTTTCACTTAGGGACCCATGCGTTTGGTAGCTGGGCAGTGCTGGCATGGGAACTCTATCTCCTAACCAACTAAGCTGCCATTTTATTCTTTTATTATGCAAAGGAATCCTTTATGCTTTGGAGGGGGTGTGTGTACACGTTTCAGGCCACAAGCTTCCGGATCATGAAGTTCATTCAGAAAGACTTTCGACATTTCCGAGTGCCAGGTTCTGGTAGGAAAAGTGAAGAAACAGCTGGACTAGATGAATTTTTTGGCTTAAGATATACAGTCGATTGTTATAATTGCTTATATAATGTCATCTTGTCCTTCAAGTTATTTAAAACCATTAGTGGTAAGTAAACAAGATGATCTTGAATGTTTGCCAGCACCGTGGGACTATGGGGGGAAATGGCCTCTTCTTGGCCATGTAACACACCCTCAAGTGAAATCTACATGTTTGGATTCAGAACAAATTAAAGCAGAAGTATAAAAAGTAAACATTCTATGGAGAACTAGTTTTCGATTCGTGAGGCGAAGTAAACAGAGACGCACTTCCTCTTCCGTCCTGGTCTTCTGTCTTCCCATAAACACAGCTGATTTACCCATACCACAGATGCACTATGGACTGGAAATTCTGCTACGTTGGATCAGGAGAACGTAGCAGAATGTCAGGTCAGCGCTTAATTGAGGTGATGCTAATATCAGGGGCAGTGGTGGCTCAATTGGTTAAGGCTCTAAGTTGTTGATTGATAGACCAGGATGATCAGGATTCGAGCCCAACCACCACCACCTGTCAGACACTAACTCTTCCTGCTCCAGGACTTTTAACCCTTTCTGTTCCAGGGGGCGCTGTATCATTGTTGAACCTGCGCTCTGACCCCAACCTTCTAAGAGGGAAAAATGCAAAGAAACTAATTTCACTGTGCTGTAAAGTTTATGTGACAAATAAAGATCGTTATTCATTAGCGCAAACTGATAATTGTTTAAAGGTCTGTGTGGGGAAAGGAGAGTTAAGCTTAAACTGAAGAACAAATTGACTGAAGAAAGTGCTGAGCTGATACACAAATAAAATGATTTCTACTAAATCTTTCAAAATGGACCTGTAATATGTCATCATTTTCCAAGAACTTCAGTAATTCTAGTATTGAGGATAAATGCCATTGCTGCTTTTTCATGCTGAAATTTAATGACACAAAGCTGTCTTACCTTTCGTATTTCGTAAAGAATGTCACACCTAGCCGGCTCCTCTGGTGATCTTTCCCGCTCTTTTATTAACTTCCTGAACACTGTTATTATTTTCACCATCTGCCTTTCCAAGAAGCCTGGAAGTGGCAGAGTAAGTGGCCAGGCTGTAATTTTTACCCATGCTGCTTTGCTCTTTGCTCCCTGAGATGTGTGCTGATTGGTTGGACGATTGGTCCAGCACAGCTCCATCTCTGTTCTCAGCTGGAGCCAAAATGGGAGCAGCAGCTGGAGTTGGCTGTTAGGCGCCCTTGTGAAATGAGACAGGAAGTGCAAACACAAGGTGTAGTTATTGTTCCGTAAGAAAAATAAAACGGCAGGTGAGGGTAGATAAGGTGAGATGAAGGCCCATATTTAGCTCTAAGTTGCGAGCTAAAATTCAGGTTACAAGGCTTCTTCAGACACCCAACCGCTAGTTAGCGTAGCGAACGCCACAGTGAACGCCATAACCCACCCCCAGGAGGTAGAGAACTATATGGAGAACTATATGGATTATTAATCGTATTGGTACGTAAGATTTAAGGACATACTGTGTAGATTGGGGACTCCCGCAAGACCCTCTATAGCAGCATAACTAAAAGGGAGAACTAGAAGGTACTACAGACATGAGGGATCATGAGGGACATAAGGGGTCACTGGGATAAAAGCCGGCCCGCCACACTACTGTCAACAAACCTGAGTGAAGGTGTAAAAGTCGCGGAGCAACAGCATACAAATATCCCAGATTATTAAACACTCTTTATATCCATCATCCCTCTCTTTCCGCTTTTTACTTAAAAACGACAGATTGAAGGTTCGGCTAAATCTTTACCAGACCAGCGTATAGGCTAACCTTGGAATTAGCTTACAAAACAACATCATCCCTTCTAGCACTCGTTAGTTTATTCTTTCACTTTCTTTGGCGTCCAAATTCTACTTGTACACCTGCCACCACTCGCTAAAAGCAATTCATTTTTTTATTTGTCTTTTTATTTAGCAGGTTAGTAAATTAGCATGGATTCACTAGCTCGATTACAGTATCAGCTGCTAGCATGTTGTGTTTCTTTTTGTTTTTTTTGGACAATGAACCGAGTGCATAGCAGGGACGAAGGGGACAAGGACGCTTTGAATTTGAACATGGCTTTTTATTATGTGTCTCTTTTTTTGCTACTTGCTGAGTTTTGCCAAGCTGAAGAGCCTGAGCTCTGAATAATTTAGGCTCTCTGAATTGTTCCGCTTACCCGGTTCCTCCTGTGGATGCCAGCAGGCAACAGTGTAACCCAAACGCCGGGCTGGACGGCGAGCGGCACGTCACCGATGACCTGAGGAGAGAGTCTCACACTGTAACAGTGGACAATGGAGCTGGATGAAGCTGAACTGAGAGGGAGCTTGGCGTGGGCCGGGGGGATGTTTGAAATACCAGTCATGCCCACGGGAAGCCATCGAAAGACACAAACACACATTTGCTGTTTTCATTGTTTTTTCTTCATCTTTTCTCGCTCTGTCATTCACTGCACTTCCCTTTTCTCTTTTTCTTTTTTTTTGCTTCTGTGTTCTGTCAAAATTTGATGGTGCTCAGCTTGAAATGTCTGCAATCTCTCTCTCTCTCTCTCTCTCTCTCTCTCTCTCGCTTACTTTCTCTCTTTCTTCTTTTGTCCCTTTCTCTTTTTGTCTCTTTCTCTCTTTTATTCTGTCTCTCTCTCTAGCATAAATTTTCATCCTCTCTGTTTGCTTGTCAACTATGTGTTTGTTTATCTGTAAGTCTTTTGTCTCTTGTTATCAATTGCTCTCTCTCTCTCTCTCTCTCTCTTTTTCTCTCTTTCTCTCCTTTTTCCTTTTACCCAAATGCTGTAATTGTAAATGTAAATAATTTGCAGAATTGTGTTTTTTATAATTTTGGCAACCTCTCTCTCTCTCTCTCTCTCTCTCTCTCTCTTTTCTGTCTCTCTCTTTCTGTCTCCCTTCCTCTCTTTCTGTCTCTCTTTCTTTCTTAAATCACTGTAATCACTCACTCTTTTACCCTCATTTATTGACATGTTTTAGAAATTATTTTATGTATAAACTGACTTGGTTAAATAAAGAAATGTAAAAAGTCTTTCACTCTTTCTATCTTTTCATATTTCTTCCTTTTTTACTTCTATTTCTCCACCTCGATGTATGTAAGTTTGTGTGTGTGTGTGTGTGTGTGTGTGTGTGTAACAGATAGTGTAAATGGCAGTCGTTGGCAAAAGAAGTAACTGTCAGCTGAATGCTGAATCCACACAATGTACTGACATCCTGAAGCAGTTGGAACACAGCCCATACACACAGACACACACACACACACCTCAAACAACTTCCAGTTCTCTCTCTCTCTCTCTCTCTTTCTCTCACCACCTCACAGGCTCTGATCGTCTCCATCCATCCTGACCTCTCGATCCTCCTGTCCTGTTATCATGTCCATCCTCTCTGTGTGTAATGTGATTGATCAGATGTGACTGATGTTACAGTATTAAAAGGTTTTAACCCTTCGAGCCCTAAAGTGAAGCAGGCATCCTCGCTGTGTGTGGGGGTTTTATAGTCTTAGCCTGACACTCTGAGCGGTAGCCATGTTTATTTATTTTTTTCACTTGAGTCAGTAAGGATTCTGACTGCTTTTGCGTGGTCATCCCACTAGAGGGCACTCAACAAATCCTTGAACTCATAAATCTCACACACTGATTTGCTCGGATCCGGCTGTCGCTACACGCTATGAATACGACAGATCTGTGAATCGCATGGTTCAAATGACTCAGTGAATCAGTACCCACGATTCATCTGATTCTCTTACCTTAATGACCATGCAAGAAGTTTCCGAAATAACTTAGTCGGCTACTTAGAACTTAGAACAATCGTTAGAACAACTGTTGTTTGCAACAAAATACTGTAACCTACGACACAACTGATCTGAGTTAATAAAAAAAGATCTGCTGAATCCCGAGTCATATAAAGAATCGGGTTATTCGACTCGGGTGAATCCGGATTCATTTATTTTATCAGACGCTAATGTTGAGATGAGGAGGTCTGGGGTTCAGGACTCTCTGTGTTCTTCTCCTCCAATCAGAACACAGCATGTCTTCATGGATTTGTGCACAGGGACATTGTCATGCTGGGACAATAGAATAAATGTGATTAGACAAGAAATTGCGAAATGCACAGGAATTCATTGATTAATTAATGTATTTTTGAAAAAGTGGCTCTAATGAGCAAAAGTGCAGCAAGACACTCGTCTAATGTGTTAAACAAACAGATGTAAGTTCCAGTGGTTTTGGTCCAGCTGTGAAATTAGACACGTTGCTTTCAGCTGCACATACCAGCGCCGAGGTCAAAGTCGTCTTCATTGATTTTCTGATGCCCTTTCGGATCCCACTTTATGTGTGTGTGTGTTTGTGTGTGTGTATATGTGTGTGTGTATAATCCTTCATAATTAGTCGTTCTCTTTTTCGATGGAGTCTGTAGGTCGCCCCGCTGAGTGATTAAAACTGAGTGAATGAAACACTTACTGAGCTGCTTATTCAAATCAAATTTATTTACCGAATGGAAAATTATTTCATTTTAATAGAAACTGAAAGTTTTAGCTTTAAAAAATCTTAAATAATGTGAAAT
>VCAZ01000159.1:270000-311028 GCA_005784505.1 Bagarius yarrelli | reverse complement strand
ATATTATTTAAGCATTATATAACGAAAGACGCGTATAAATTTGTGCAAAAAATAATTTTCGTTTGTTTGATAAAAAAAAAAATTAACACGAGCAAATGTTTTTAGCGAAAAACTAAAAAAACAGTTTGTCATTTAAAAGGGTTGCATGTTTTGTGTTTCTTCTGCGGTGGTTCGTTGTAGCTTAGAAGTGTGTGGTTGAGATTGTATTATTATAAAGGTTTTTGCTACAGGAAAGGATTCTATATAATTGTAGGTTTGAACTAAATAGCGAAAGGGTTTACGCGCTTTAGATTTTTTCTTTTTTTTCCGAAGATTATATAATATAAAATGCTGGGCATGTAACCGCAGTAGTTTTCGGCTTCTAAGGCGAACAAAGGTGATAATTAGGCTAATGAGTTAGGATTTCAGCAGAATTCCTTATAAAGCAGTCTGTTATTCCTGCAAAAGTTGATTTATGTACTTTTTTTTAAACACCCCATATTTAAACTTGAGAAAACCATAATGAGATATTAGTGGAGTCGAGCAGAACGCCGGGTCCTTTAAACGTTTGGTTATAAAAAAAAAATTAGATTTGATTGAGTTGTGTATGTTGAATAAAGTAGAATGATAGAAGTTTATTAAAGGTTCGAACGTAACGGACCATCAAACGTCTCATAGAACATCAGACAATTGTGTGTTTTATTAGACCAGTCAATGTTCACACTATAGACAATCAAGTATTCTTAGACTAGTCGCTTGTTTTTGGAGTCAGACATTCAAATGTTCTCATTAGACAATCAATGTTCTCATTAGTCCATAACAGGTTTCGATACATGTCAAGCCAATCACATGTCTCACAGTTTATCAGATTAAATTTATTTATTGTACTCTGTAGCAATCTCCGTCCTCCTGCCCTCTCTTCTCTTCCCCCGTTTAAACACATCAGCGTTCTTAGTTTATCACTCATCATATCTCATCCCTCTCTTAGTAAGAGTGTACTCATATTCTGGGGCTAGTATCTGTTTTTTCATATTCCCACTTCTGTCCTTCTGTCGTCTATCCCCTCGGTCCTCTCAATCTCTTTTTCTCTTTTCTCTGTTATCTTCTTTCTCTCTTCTATCTCCTCTCATCTATTCTCTCTCTCACTCTTTTTCGCTCTCTCTCAATCTCTCTCTTTCATTTTCTCTTCTCTTTTCCGTTCTCTCTCTCTCTCTCTCTCTCACTCGTTTCGCTCTCTCTCAATCTCTCTTTTCTCTTTTCTCGTCTCTCTTTCCTTTCTCTCTCTCCTCTCTCTCTCTCTCACTACTCACTCAGCGCATTAGTTCTAAAATGGTCAGACTTTCAAGGAGCAAATCTCAATGATGGCGAATTATTATTAACCATCGAGTCGTGTGCAGTGTTCTGAAGCCGCCGCGGAAGAACAGAATGCTAGAGACGAATGATGAGAGAGAGAGAGAGAGAGAGAGAGAGAGAGAGAGAGAGAAGCTGTTAACAAAGACTTTTCAATGTAGATGAATGAATAAACGCTTTATCTCTTTAGGTTTACTACCTTTTTCCTTCTCTCTCTTAAATTTTATCTCTAATTATTTCTCTGTTTTTCACTCTTTTCTACTTTTTCTTGCTATTCTCTCCATTTTATTTATTTTATATCTCATTTCTCTTCATGCTGCGTTATGTTTCACTCTTCTTCATAAGCTCTCATGGTTTCCTTTTTTTTGTTTTTTTTCATCGCTTATTGCCAGACATACAACAATGGCAGATAGAAAAAAGGATCAGGAAAAATGAGAAAGAATAAAATAAAAAAAAAACAAGAACAACGAATAACCGCGCGGAGAGTAGCGATAGCAAGAAGTGAAAAAAAACACGTACACGGCTTCTGTTCAAGAGAAATACTTCAGTGCTCTACAAGTTCTATAAAGGGAAAAACATCCTTATCATTATAAGGCAAAAGATTGGACACCTCCATTCATCAATGCTCCTCTCACTCTCGCTCCGATAAGAACCTCCACACTCTGGAAAGGTTTTCAACTCGATTGCGTCATGTGATGTGGATGATCATTCAATACAATAGTGTAAATAAATGTCTTTATTGTTCTTTACTTACAGACAGTCAAATGTTTCACATATCCATCTTAAGTGGGGGTCAGAGCACAGGGTCAGATATGATACAGCAGCCCTGGAGCAAAAAAGGGTTAGGGTTTTGCTCAAGGACTCAACAGTGGCAGACTGGTGGTGGCGGCTTCAACCAGGTTCCAGTCTCAATAAACAACTCAGCTCCTTAACCGTTGGAAGCCATAAGATAGACACTAATGTTGAGGTGAGCTGGTCTGGGGTCCATATGATCAAAGGTGAGGACCTGTTCTTTTGAATCACAATAATATGGTGTTTATTGCTGTTAACACCTGATCTACACTTCCCCGAAAACTGTGTGGATTTGATAATTCGGTTCCAATAGTATGAGTGAGATCAGACACTAATGTTGAGGTTTGGAGGTCTGGGGTCGTCGGGGTTCCAGTTCTCCCAAAGGTGTTCAGTTAAAGGAGTTGAGTCAGAATCAGGACTGTGTACAGGACATGAGAGTTCTTCTCCTCCAATCAGAACACAGCATGTCTTAATGGAGATCAGGGGGTTTTGTGCACAGGGACATTGTCATGTTGGGAAAGGGTTCGAGTCTTTTAGTTCCAGGGAAGGAAAAATGTAATCAAGGTACACACACTTATATAGGTGTGTTGGTAAGTAATCCACAATTATAAGTAATCCAATAATGGGACCTCGTAAGCCGCCATTGTTCCTTTCAAATATACATCAAGGCACGTTCTTAAATTATTTTTTTTTTTATCTCTCTTGATTTTTCCCAGTCGATTTTCTCTTTTTCTGAATCACTGGCCCGATTTTAATCTCTTCCTTTAAGCCAATTGGAGAAAGAGATATAGACTTTAGCTGATTTCCGTACAACACTCGTTTCCATCTTCCACTCGGCAGATTCCAGACCCTGGGTCGCTTCCAATTGTGTGTCTAATTGATTACTTCCCATGCAATTACGCTTGTGTCATACTCAATATTTCAGCCTTTAGAGCGGGTTGGCTGGGGTAGGAGGGGTGCCATGATGCTCATCTAAAGGACATCAGCGCTTCCTATCTGCATTTTTGGTGCTGCGTTATTAATCTTGCAGTGCCAGGCGTAACGCCGCAGTAAGCAGAGGTGTAAATGCGAGGTCATCCAAGTGTAAAGGGTGACTCCAATGTCAGTAGCGTCCTCCGTCTACAGTATCCAGCCCATGCTGGTGCAGGCTGAAAGTAAGAAGGGGAAAAAATGGCATTTCTGCTTAAAACTAGCCGCAATAGAACAGCCCTCATTTCCATGAGCTGAAGCAGGTGCCTGGTAATTAAGCTGTTGAGAAAATGGTGTATTTTTCCATAAACCAGACGGATTGACTGGATCGTTTCTCGCTTTGCAGCCCGAAGTCATTTACATTCACTCGTTTTGCTGACTGGTTTTTTATTAATGAAGACACGTGGGATAAAATTGGGGTAAAGAACATAATAACCCGTCGCTGGCAAATTACAGAGCTTACAGTCCCGTCGTTACTGCAGACATGATATAAATGCATAATAGTAAAAGTGTGTGTGTGTGTGTGTGTGTGTGTGTGTGAGCAGGTTTATGTTGGAAAAAGAGGAATAATGTTCATCTTTAGGTGGTTTAGTTTGATCATTATTTTTTTTTTCTCACTTATTTTCATCTCATTCATTCCTATTTTTCTTCTTGATGATTCTCTTTTTACTTCTCTCCATCTTTTATTTCTATCCTTCCCTACATTTACTACAGGTATAAGTTTAATGTACGGGATAGCTAGAAATATGACGGATAGAATAAAAGAGTCATATATACGTAGAAAGGCGTGACATGTTTGTTAAAAACAACCAATCAGCTTCCTTACTTTTTGAGTTACACTGAAACCTCAGCAGTAAAATGAAGAAGGGGTTAGGGTTAGGGTTAGGCGTTTGGGTTTAGGGTTAGGGTTAAGGTTAGGGTTTAGAGTTAGGGTTAGGGTTAGTTAGTTAGTTAGAGGTTAGGTTAGGGTTAGGTTAGGGTTAGAAGTTAGGGGTGGTTTTAGGGTTACTTAGGTAGTTAGGGTTTAGTAAGGTTTAGGGTTTGGCGAGTTAGGGTTAGGGTAGGGGTTAGCATACGTTATCGTTACACTTCGGCTTAGGGTTAAGGGTTTAAGTTAGGTTGGAGTAGGGGTTAGGGTTAAGGTTAGGGTTTAGGATTAGGGTTGCTTTTATTTCCCAAAGCAACTAAGCTTTGGGAACTAAAATTTAAAAAGCAGAAGACTTTTTTTCTCCTAAATATGACATGTTCTACAGTTTGGAGTATAAGAGAGAGACAGACAGATAGAGAGAGAGAGAGAGAGAGAGAGAGAGAGAGAGAGAGAGAGAGAGAGAGAGACGATAGAGAGAGAGAGAGAGAGAGAGAGAGGGAGAGCGAGAGAGAGAGAGAGAGAGAGAGAGAGAGAGAGAGAGAGAGAGACGATGGGAGAATTGCGTAAAGATGAAATGGAGGGAGTAGAAGCGGAGCAGACTGGAGGAACTGCACTCATGAATAATGGATTCAGTGTCATCATTAAGAATTTGAATGATTAAAAGATCACACTTGGCTTCCAACGCTATTCTCCGACGGGAGAATAAAGAGAGAGAGAGAGAGAGAGAGAGAGAGAGAGAGAAAAGAGCCTTGTGTTTAAACTATGATTTAAATCTACACTTACAGTAAGAAAAAATCCTTAAAAAAACATGTAAAGGAAGTGAAGTGAGTGAAGTTCTGCTTTAATGATGTGGAGAAGTTCTTTGAGGGGGCGGAGCCTCATACATGACAGACCAATGATTTCACAGACTGACCAGAAGCGTGCATATGAAATCTGTTCATTATAAACTCTTTATAAAGTTTACATGAAGTTTGGGAAATATTTCAATATCGTATATAATTAATCTAATTATCCAATCATTCATTTTCCTTTTACTCGTTCTTTTTTCTTTCTTTCTCTTAATTTACTTTTCCTCTCTTTATCTTCATTTCATTTCTCTCTATTTAGACAGTGTTCCTTTTCTTTTTTCTCAAGTTTGTTCACTTTTCTGTCTTTTGTTTAATTGTTTTCTTTTCATCCTTCCTTCCTTCCTTTCTTTATTCCTCCTATTCACTTGTTTACCCATGTCAATATTAATCTATTATTCTCTTTTCCCCTCTTTTTTAATTTAGATTTTCAATACATTAATCTTTACAGTAAGTGATTAGCACCATGGCTGGAATTTTGTGTTCCCGTCCACACTGTTTGGTTCTCCGTCGTTTGGAACGGTGTGTCTCATGACGAGATGTTGTACTATTATGCATACACATCAAATAACATACATAAATTTTATGTGACGTCTATAGCTAAAATATTGATCCTTATTGACTGCAATTCCATGACACCTTCTTGACCTTGGCCAGCTTTTTTTTCACACACTCGCCGTGCGGGACATTTTCCTTTATAACCCTTGCTAATAAAACCTGGCCTCCCCGGACGGAACAGGTTCCTATTTTTCACCTCCGTCATTTTATTTGGTGTTACTTTTTTATTTGTGTCAACCTTGGCGGGATTCAGATGAGATTTATTTCCGCCTGCCTTGCTGTCTGCTGTATTTATTTTTCTCCTGTCATTCCTTTTCAGGAGTTATTACCGTCTTTGTCCTTCCGCTGTCTGTAGATGCTCTCGAGCCCCGACGACACGTCTAATGTCGCGTAGAGGATCCTTGCTCTATCCAAATAAATTTAAACTCGATGCGGGCACCCGGTATTCAACCTGTCATGCCCGTTCTCATGTCACGGCCCGTCATACATTTATCATCCCCGCCGCCCCTTTCGCTCTGTAATGACGTTCCCATGGGCTTCGCCCTGTCCTGCAACGGTCAGTCATGCCTGAATGTCAGGCGCCGTCTCATTAAAAAGGCATTTAAAAGCTGCCGTAAGGATCTCTGGTCTTGCACCGGTTTGCCTTCCATACACACAGTTTCCAGCGTTCCCAAAGGAGCGACGGTGTTAAGAAGGCATTGGCCACAGTTAAACGAGTGGCGTTGTTCTTTTCAGGTCAGTAGTTAAAAACATAAAAGTGCAATTACATTCTAATAGAGTCGCCTGGGTTTTATTTTTAGTGAAGTAGCGGGGGGGTGGCGGGGTTGAGCCTACCTTTTTCAGTTCCCCCACAGATTTATGAGAGGCGGTCTTTCCTCTGACCTTGGGTGAGGTATTAATGGAAATACAATCGTCTTACCGCCTCAGCAGCGTAGCTAAGATTAGGCCTGAGACCCGTTTCCGTTTCACACTCCCCTTATTTAAATGCGTAACACTTCTCCTGATAGGGCTGATGGTTTTAATGTTTTTATGAGGCTGTTTATGTCAGTCTGGCTTGCCCTGATGTCAAAATGATGGTTGCAGGTGTCATTGTGAAAAGCTCTCAACTTGATTATGCTGCATTATTTCGAGTGCTGGCAGAGAGACACAGGATTTAGTGGTACGTTGCTTGTCTATGCCGGGTCCTGCCGTCATGCTGTCTGGCATCGTGTTATGTCTGTCTTTTTGTTTTGATCTTTAATACGTTTGTTGCCTTGTGTTATTAGGACAGCATTGATAGACAAGAGAGGAACCATAGCAGTGGTTAAGGTGTTGAACTGCTAATTGGAAGATTAAGGTTTGATTCTCAAAGACACTCAATCTGATATGGCAGCCCGGATGTTTACATAATCACCATTTTATTGCTGAGTGAATCCAGGGGGCGTCAATAGCAAAATGGAATTAAAATATCAATGATATTGATATCGCATAATAATAAGTATTCCAACTAATAGACGAGTCTCTCTCTCTCACTTTCTTTCTCTTATTCTCTCGCTTCCTCTCTCTCTCTTTCTCTCAATTTTTCTCTCTATCTCCTGTTTTCTCTTTCTCTTTTTTTTGTATTGCTCTTTCTCTGTCTCCTGGGCTCTCTCTTCTCTCTATCTCTCTCTCACATGTTCTCTTTCTCTCTCTTTCAGTTTCTCCTTGTCTCTGTTTCTCTCACTTTGTCTTTCTCTCTCTTTCTCTATTTTCTCTTTCTGTTTCTCTCCTTCCCTCTATCTGTCTGTCCATCCATCTGTCCATCCCTAAGTCCGTTCGTCTGTCTATCCATCCATCTATCCATCTATCTATCTATCTATCTATCTATCTATCTATCTATCTATCTATCTATGTGCAGCCCAGAGTACTGGATAAACGTTAATTTTAATTCATTCTATTATTCATTCCCTTTTAATGATAACAGCTGAAGCTCCACCTTTTCTGCCTCCAGTAATCACACGTCCCGGCACGGTGCAGGTGGATGCAGCTAAAAATAAACAATTGGTGAAGAAATGGTTAATTTTCCCCTCTGTTTTTAACACAGATCAGCAAACAGAAATGCTGTGAGAGTATAAACTGGAGAGGATGTGCTGTCAGTCAGCATTCGATTATCAAAAAGAGCAAATCGGTGCAAGTTTATGTATGATACACACTCATACACACACAGCCAAGAGTAGCAAGAGTACACACTTTATTTTAAAACTACAACCGGCACCAAATTTCTTCACAATGTTTAAAGCTTTTTCTCAGGTTGATGGAACGTTTATGTTTTTCTGGAATTATTTGCCACACAAATCTTCCAGGTGAAAGTGTGTAGAAAAACATGACACCAAGCTTCGGGTTTTGATGGATGGGATGCGGATCTTGTGTTTTGTCTGGCTGAGGCAGGAAGACTTGGCACAAGTTGAAGTATCATTTCTCATCTGGTGCGCCAGGGTCACCAAGCCAACGCTGCCAAACAGCTGATAGGGGCTGGCAAAGGAATGCAAAGTGTGTTAGGTTGTGCTGGTCGTCTACCAAATACACAATTATTAATGAGCACTCGGTATCGGATACGACTGGACAGGTTTGATATACAGCCAACAAAAATAAAGGGAACTTTACTGTTTACAAGCTAAAAAAAAGCTTCTGGAAACTGGACTAAAAGAAAGCCATGACTCCTGAATGAATCAGCAGTTTACGTTTATTAAAACTCTTTCCAGAATTAATATTTTTTGTATACACATGAAACCAGGCTTTATTTTACACCGAAACATTTTTCCAAAGACTTTTATTTTTGTAATCTTTTTTTAAGTATTATTTAATTCATTGAATAGAAAAGTAGATAGATTGTCTGTTAGGCAATAAATAAATCCATCCATCCATTCATTCATCCATCCATCCCTCTGTCCATCCATTTATTCATCCAAACATCTATCTATCTATCTATCTATCTATCTATCTATCTATCTATCTATCTATCTGTCTATCCACCCACCCATCTATCTATTCAATTTATTCATCCCTTCATCCATCCATCCATCCATCCATCTATTCATCCATCCATCCACCCATCCATCTGCCGGAGTCTATGCCAGCTGTCATTGGGTGAAAGGCAGGGGTCACCCAGGACAGGTCACAAGTCTATCACACCCACCCACTTTGACTGACTTGATTGACTTACATTTATCTTATTTATAAAACTGAGCTGTTAAGAGTTAGGGGCCTTTCTCAGGGGCCAAGCAGTGTCAGCTTGGTGGACTCATGATCTACCAACTAATAGTCACCCTAACCACTGAGCTACCACTAACTGATCGATGTTATATTCAATATTTATAATCCCACACTCCGTTACCTGGTTCTGGTTCTGGTTCTGGTTCTGGTCCGATGTTTCACCATAAAGTCGTCTAAAGGAGATTTTAAATGCCATTATTGTCTCAGCTTTTCTCACTGGCAATGAATCTTAATTTAATTAGAATCTTTCTTGGTTGTCAGATGCCTATACAAAAATAACAGATTAAACCAAGCTACTGTATCTGTAATGTGTGTGTGGGATGTCGGTGTTATGTGTAGTGTCACGGTTTGCAGCATAAATTACACCAACCGTCATCTGTTACACCTACAAGTTAATTCATAATTTTATCCACAAAATACAGTACGAGTGAAAGACTTAGCATCTTCTCTCAGGAAACTCAAGCTAACTAGTTGCTAGTACGCTTAAACTGTTGAAAGGACAACCATCAAAAAAAGGAAGGAAGAATAAAAAGAAAAGAGCTCCTGGAGTGTGTGTGTGTGTGTGTGTGCTGTTGTTAGCTGAACATTAGGCAGTCGGTGAGCGTAGCAGGAAGTTCTGGGTAATTTACGCTCCTCTGGTGAATAGGTCTTACTTACTGGCTGTGTAATGTGGTGTGTGTGTGTGTGTGTGTGTTGGATTTTAGTATCAGTGTTATATTAGTGTTGGTGATCGCTCCCTCTGGGCAAGAAACGTTCCATCTGATTTACGTTTCCTTTACATATATCAGAGTGTGTTCGGGTTTGTGTGTGTGTGTGTATGTGTGTGTATGGTCAACTGTCTGTCAGAGAGAGTTCTAAAGAAGAGAAAGTCTAGTGGAAGCAGAGACGTGGACCGCCTGTGTTGTTTGATAATGTGTGTGTTTGTGTGTGTGTGTGTGTGTGTGTGAGGGAGAGACACTGGGCCCCCAGAGATCTGCTATATTAGTAGTAATAATACTTCCAGTAATGTAATAAAGATCACTTCATGGGGCCCAACATTGCTAGCGGTGCCCCGGTAGCACATAGTGGCTGTAGATGTGTGTTTTTAAATAATATTACGCTGTTGGCACTTTTTTGGCCCAATCGCATTTCTACCCCTCAGTCCGACCCCTCTGTTTTGCATGTTCATGTGAAAGAGTAGAGTTGTCTCTATTATCTTTTGTTGAGGTTGTAGGGCAGGGGTGGGCAAACTCGGTCCTGAAGGGTCGGGTTGTCCTGCAGAGTTTAACTCCAACCTGCCTCAACACATTCACCTGTAAGTTCACCTGGCAAGATCTTGATTAGTTGGTTCAGGTGTTTGATTTGAGTAAGAGCTAAATTCTGCAGGACACCCCGACCCTCCAGGACCTGAAGTTTGGACACCCCTGGTGTAGGGGTCATGGTAAGAGCCAGATACCCTTTCTTAGATACATTAGCTTCAGCAGCAACATGGCTGCCCAAGCGACCAATGAGATTCACACAGTATTTTCTATCCATTAATAAGAAATTTAACGACCAACAATCATCTGTTTTATGACATTTAATGCTGTGCTCATATTACAAAAAAACATTTGTAAAAATAGTTTGCTAACGTTACACACTGTGGCACGATCGTCCTACGGCGGTCAGATATTCCTGATGAAGTTACCTGATGACTTGACAGAACATCCTGTCAGAAAAGTCTAGTGGCAGGAAATGAGCTTTTTAGCGCGTGTGTACTGGTTTAGTAGTGATGTCCCTAAAGGAATATTTTTATCACACTGTTTTAAGGCCTAAGAAAAGGGATAGGGGTATAAACTAGAATTGGGTTTGGGGCTTTTTTCCTTTAACCAGTGTTTTTTTTTTTGTTTTTTTTTTTAATATTAACATTTAGGAATAATTAAAACGCACTGGTCTAATCAAATATTTAGTCAAATACACTCCAGTTTATCCATCAGTTGAGTTTTACCTTTAGATAATTTACTTTTATTTGTTTCAGACGGCTTCAGATTCTCTTCCTGGCAAATAAAAGAGGCGCTTGACCTTGCTGTGATCTTCGGTGATGATCTGTTTGGCCTGTTTAGTCGTTTGTGATCATTGTTCCTCTCTCTGCCTTGACGAACGAAACGAGCTGGCCGGCTTTAATTGGAAGCGAGAGTGAGAGTAAGCGAGAGAGAGAGAGAGAGAGAGAGAGGGAGGAATGTCACCAGAGACGTGACCTGTGATGGCTGCAGTCGATGCTCATTGAATGCACTAATAAAGATTTTTCCTTCATTATTCCCCGGAATGTTTACACTAAAAAAAAACAAGGAAAAAACGAACGGCTATTTGACCTCAGACGTTTATTACAAGCCGTTAAAGCTTCACAGGAATGACGTCGATTGTACAGTCAGGCTAATTTATAAGAATAGAGCCTTTCCTGTCAGGGTTTGTAGCTGCGGTGAAGATGAATGTTTTTTTAGTTTGTCACTTTGAAGGAAATGATGAACAGACTCGGTTTAAGCGGAATCGTTTGCTAGCATTTGCATGTCTTATAGTGTAAAATGTTCCTTTCTTTATTCTTAATAGCTACTCGGGTTTGTTCTGGTCTGTGGAGCTGGGGTTTCAGTGAGCTCAGGAACACTGGAATGAAGATAGAATGAAGATACTGGATATCCTAGTCGGAAAAACAGGCTGTATTTACACAGCATCATATAAATAAATATATATTGGTGTCCACCTGAGTTGACTTCATGTGTCTCTTATTCAATGACGCTCGCTTCGCATTATCAGGTAAAAATTCTACACTAATGGACAAATCTGATTCATAGCCGATTTATTTCCACATATGAATCCAATCTAAAAATATCAAAATCCCATGTGATCTTATTTTTTTTCTGCCTACACCATCGTGCGTCAAATCCCATCTGTACCACAGTGGAGGAAAAAAAATGGGAATTGGGTTACATGCGGTGGATGCGGTGTAAATGTGTCCACAGTCAATTTTTTAGTTTTTAGAATTTATCTTCTGTTAATAATTTTTGCACCTCAGCATCCCTAAAAAATGTACGAGCCCCTTATCCTTCTAGGGTTGCCAAATATGTACATAACACTTGCCTGTTGGAACGTCAGACAGTCTGAATTGTCTTTTCTCAGGAAGAAAAAGGAAGAATCGGATTTTCCCAGCATGCCGTGTGCTGTGTTTCTAGCCGGTTGCTGGATGTCAGTGTGTGTTCTGCCATGTTGGTGAAGCTCTTTGATCTTCCTCAGTAGAACACACTCATAGATAACCTTCGCTGTCAAACTATGTAACGTTAAAATCAGAAGCTGTTGCGATTTTGCCTGCGTTTCTGTGGCGCCTGCGGGCGCTGAAAGTTCACGCTAATGTTTTCTCCTAATATCACCTCATTAGAGCGACTGTCTCATCAGCCAGACTGAATCCGTCTGCTCTTTAGAGTATCTGGAGCATTTAGAGGATGTAAAGCATCACTTCTTCCTTCTGCGAGTGGGAATTTGTTGTTGTTTAGAAAAAGTTGATAATATAAAAAGAAAGGAGGAGAGAAGGAGAAGAAGATAAAAAAAAAAAAAAAAAAAAAGGGAAAGAGAAAAAAAAACTGAGGAATGGAAAAGTGAGGAGAAATAATAAAAAGAATAGAAGAGGGAAAACTGCAAACAAGGAAAGAAGGGAAATGGTAGAAAAAAGATAATAAATAAGGGACACGTAGAAAAAAATATAAAAAGAGAAGCAAAAGAGAAGAGAAGAGAAGAGAAGAGAAGAGAAGAGAAGAGAAAAATAAAGATAAAAAAACAAACTGTTGGTCAGTTAAATAAAATGGAGGCAAAAAAGCAGAAATAATGAAATGATAAAGAAAGGTGTGCTGTAAAGTATTTACCCCCCTCCCTCCCTCCACTGTTTAGACTGGTTGGTATGGATGTCAGCGCTCTGCCTGTGTTGTGGAGCAGGTTGTGGTGATGGTCTGAAGCTCAGCGAATGACTCATTAGCACTTGGTCCTGTAGGCCGATTGATCTAAGCGTCTGTTGGACCGTTATCAGCTTCGGCTAGGCCGCGGTCATGAACACGACTCATCTGATTCAGCAGCTAATCTCCTTCTGGAGTACGAGAAAATTCCAACTCTGTAAATATCCTTAATCTGACATAAGCTGGCTATCCCTTCCTTTCCTCCACAGAAGTGTGGATTATCCTCTCTCTCCAGCAGTTCTCTGAGATAATAATGGGCCATGTTGTCCGCTGGCTCAGCCCTGAGACGTCTCATGGTTCTGATGATTGGTTAGCAAAAACAAATTAATTTGTCGGTGTTGCCAGCGACCCGTGTGACACGGTCTGGTGTTTGGTATGTATTAGGGCCAGTGGGAAAGCCCATGCCGTCTCTCAGAGGATGAAAATATTCAATTACAGACTTGTTAGCGTTGTTATCCTGGAATGGATTAGGCATTGACAGAGAAATGTAATTATTTCCGTCTCTCCTCTTCACTTCCGCTGTCCTAAAAAAGAGAAAGATGAATGCCAGTAATAACAGCGATATCTGTGGGATTCGTCCAGACTGTTAAATAAATACGATTGAGTCATAAAGCCCAGACTCGGCCGCGGCTTTAACTGTTGACTTCAATGGCATAAGGAATTAACTTTCTATAGCAGAACCCACCAACATTTATACCACAGCCGGTAGTCATTCATTCATTCATTCATTCATTCATCTTCTATACCCGCTTATTCCCTAATTCGGGGTCACAGGGATCTGCTGGAGTCTATCCCAGCCGTCTCTGAAAGGGTGAAAGGCAGGAGGGGGACACCCTGGACAGGTCACCAGTCCATCACGGGGCCACACACATACACACTCCTATGGGCAATTTAGAATCACCAATCAATCTAACATACATTTTTTTGGACTGTAGGAGGAAACCGGAGAACCCGGAGTAAACACACACACACACACACACACAGGTTCTGTTCATAATATAAGCAGGCAGTCACTGATAATGTGATGTTAATCAGATATACTGAAGCATAATATTATGGGATATGTTATGTGTATGACTTGCTCAGGAGATATGTCTTTAATTTATGTTAAACTGGTAGCCTGTGTCTGAACCCTGAACATTGTCAGGAAGACCATTCCAAAGTTTAGGAGCTAAATATGAAAGTCTCCAATTAAACTAGGAAAACTAGTTAAAAGTTTGGGATAGGACAGAGAAAGGAAAAGAGAAGAATGAACACAGATAAGGGAAAGAAATTAATGGATGAAAATGAAGATAAAGGGAAATAAAAGAAAAAAAGAAGCAATGGAGAGAAAAGGATAAATAATGGAAAACACCGACAAAAAAAGAAAATAATGGAAAACTTTGTCTTATACCTTAGTTTAGTGCACTTCTCTTTTCCCTCGACAAAGTGGTAAAACCGAACACTTCCCTCCCTTTTCCTTTCCTTACCTTTCCCTCTTCTTCCCTCCCATCCTGTTTTTTTCCTTCCATTTCCAATTTGTCCTTTCACATCCTATTTTTCTGTCTTTCTTTTGTTTTTTGTCTTTTTCCTTTCTTTACCTTCCTGTTCTGTCTCATACGTTTCCTTACTTATTTTTCTGTCCGTTTATTTCTCTTTTTTTCTTATCTATTGTTTTACTTTTACCCCCCATTTCGACTGGTCCAGTCCTTTACTTTTTCTTTCATGTCCATTCCTTTATAATACATTGCTTTCTTGTCCCGTCTTTAACTTTTCCTTTCCTGTCCTTCCCTTTCCTTTATCTTCCCTTTTTTTTAATTTTTGTGCTTCCCTTTACTCCCCCTCCCATCCCTTCCCTTCCCTTCACTTCACTTCCCTTCCCTTCCCTTCCCTTCCCTTCTCTTTCCTTTCCTTTCCTTTCCTTTCCTTTCCTATTCTGTCCAACTGTCCTGTTATGTCCTTTATACACAGTTTTTTCCATGGAACCTGTGCTCTGTTCCATGGAAAATGTGCTCTTTTTTACCTCAAATAATTTGCTGACTCAATTGATCTGTTAATTACTTTTTTCTCTGTTTCACTTCCAGAAATTCTGCATGGCGGCGTGTACGTGGACCAGAACAAGTTGCTTTGCCACGCTGACACCATCCATTGGCAGGATATCGTGAAGAACGCTCGTCCTGAATATCTGGTGGTGCCGTCCAACAGCAGCAACACTTGTAAGGGTCATGCAGACTAGTTAGAACTTTCTTTACTCTTCTTGATATTTCTTCTGTGTTTAAATACCAGCAGACTGTCGTCCAATCCCAGCTAGTGATGATGTAGAGAGAAATAGAACTCGGTGTTGTTTTAGTTTTTGGTTTGGGCTTCTTTATTTTACTTCTTTATTGATTCCACCCTGGTAAACAATTTAATGACCAAACAGAGGAGGAGGATTTCTCTGAATTGTGAGACGTAATTGGATCGGCTCAGCGTTACCTTTACACATCAGAGAGTATCGGTCCGGGTCGTCTCCTGACCCGACTGATGATGCATGTTCAATGCACTTGCTGTTTTTCTTCTCATTGCTTTGATCTGATTTTACCCTCACCGCAACAGAACACGACTCGACAAGCACGGCATCCTCAGAGGCAGAACATTCTATTTATTTGGGAATTTTTGTTTGGATCAACAATAAATAACAGATGTTCTTATTTACTTTTTTGCAAAATGCATTTATATTTCAGGATCTCGTTATAGTGCATGATTTCTGATTGGTTTCGTCAAAGCCACTAAAAACCACTGCTAGGCTAAACATGACGATTCACGCAAATATACTAAAAAACTAAAAAATGTTTCAACAATTTTTGCTCTGTAAGATGCCTCAAATGCTACGTAAGCATTAAAGTTCCTTCCTTTACCTACTTGAGTTCTGTGTAAGGTTTTCCCAACATAATGAAAAACAAACTCGCATCGAAATACAAGTCTCCTAAACTAGTGTAACAATTTCGTCTGGCGACCACAGGAGGGCGACCACAGGAGTTCTAGCAGTCACTTCCGGTGCCACTTCCGGTGGTTAGTGTTTATAAGCTAGCATTACCACATTGCAAAGTATTGTTAGTCCTGTCTACTTACTAAGCGTTAGTAAGTAGTTTGTAGTCTGTTGTTTTACTTTTACCTTCCCCCTCCCTCCCATTTCGATTGGTCCAGTCCTTTACTTTTCCTTTCCTGTCCATTCCTTTCCTTTATCTTCCCCTTTTTTTAATTTTTGTATTTCTACTTAGCAACCCTCGAGTTTCTTTCAGTCATACGCTGGGAGATACCATCTCAGATAAGGGTGAAATGTGGGGAAGACCAAGTTAATAGATATCGTCCAGCTTCTGATTAACCAAACACATAATCAACAGTGGGTGGGGCAGAAAAAGTGTTAGAGAGACAAACAGATGAGTTGTAGGTGCCAGAGAACAGTTTGTAGAGACACAGAGACTCTGTGAGTCCATGAGAGCAAATAGAGTCTTCCATGGTGTAATTACCCTTAAGTGAAGTGGTCCAGGGATAGGGTTCGCCATTTCACCGCTCACTAATCTTATACTGTAATTAGCCATAAGTTAATTAAAGCTAGAAGGTAACAAAGGCTGTAGCAGAGAAAGAGAGAGAGTGAAAGAGAGAGAGAGCGAGAGAGAGAAATAAAGCGCTAGCTTTAGGTCTCTGGTGCAGTCAGAGGAAGCCCGGGTTCCTGGTGAGTCAATCAAAAAGAGCTTAGTGTCTGACCGAGCCATCGGTGTCCCGTCTAACCCACCAGCACAAAACGGAAATCTGTTCGCCGTCTTCACAGCTACTGTTTAAATCCCCCACATCAAAATTCCAACCCACACACACACACACCGGTTAGCAACGAGGTGGATACGAGTGTTGGAAGGAACCCAGCTGAGTGCTGTGTCCTGTTACACAGCAGGTTCTCGCTGATGCCTAATTGGAGATGGGTTTGTGGTGTGTGTTGGGGAACAGCTTGCAGAGATGCTATGAGATCAGAGTGCAGACAGAATGAAATGGTTCAGGATGATGAGGACGGATATGATTGACTGGAGTGTTGAAATTAGGAAGGTGTTGAAATGTTTTATGTTGCCATACTGTAATAGAGATAAATGTCCAGTATTAATACTATCATCATTTTAACGGCTTAAAAATAAAGAATAAAACACTTTTACAGACGGTGTTTAATGCATAGATACACTCACATTAATATAAACCTAAATAACCTGCAGCTACGTCCATGCAGTGATCCAATCCGATGGATGGATGGATGGATGGATGGATGGATGGATGGATGGATGGATGGATGGATGATGGATGATAGGTAAAAGGAAAAAAAGGATAAAAAGGTAAAAAAGAAAGAAAGAAAGAAAGAAAGAAAGAAAGAAAAAGAATAGCATACAGATAAATAATTGAATGATAAATGGATGGATGGGGGATGGAGAATTAGATGGGTACATAGATAAAAGAATAAGTAGTGTAGAAAGTATAGGAATAGAGGAGTTATAAAAGGCATAAAGATAAAGAATAAAAGGATGGAAGGAAGGAAGGAAGGAACAGTAAAAAACAGGCATACAGATGATGGCTGGATGGATGGATGGATGGATGGACGGTGGATGGGGAGATATAAAGTTATATCGTTAGTGAGTAGATAATTAGAAACGAAACATACAGAAGAATGAAGGAAAAAAGGTGGATGGAGGAAGGATAGAAATGCATATGAGTAAACAGAAAAAAGGGTTTTCAGTTTGTCTTTTCAACATTACAACTTAGTATTTTGTATTACATTACAGATAAATGTTAATACTGTGTGTGTGTGTGTGTGTGTGTGTGTTTCAGGTCAGAGGTGCCATCGTGCCTGCAACGGCCGCTGTTGGGGTCCGAAAGAGAGCCAGTGTCAGAGCTGTGAGTCTATCTATCTGTCCGTCTGTCTGTCCATCAGCTTATCTAACTGTCTTTCCATCAGCTCTATCTATCTATCTATCTATCTATCTATCTATCTATCTATCTGTCTGTCTGTCTGTCTGTCTATCTGTCTGTCTATCTGTCTGTCTATCTATCTGTCTGTCTATCTATCTATCTATCTCTATCTATCTATCTATCTATCTATCTATCTATCTATCTATCTATCTATCTATCTATCTGGATCTATCTGTCTGTCTGTCTATCTATCTATCTATCTATCTATACTACAATGTACTGTAGTGCACCCTTAAGTTTACTATTTCAAAAAAACTTTTCTTTGTATGTTTTGTTCTAAAATGAAGTTTCAGTTGTTTTTGACGTCGTAGGTTTTGTTGTCTTTATTATAACTTGTGTGATAAAGTTGTAGTGTCGCATCTGCTTCCGTCCGGGAGAAGAGTTCATCACCACGCTACTCTGGTTCTATTGAAATCCGAGCAATCGATGGGGTGAAAGCTAGAATCTGGCAGCCGTAGCGGCGCGGTCCTCCCGCGTGTTGTTCAGCAAGCTAAACGCAACAGTGCGCGTTTTCTATCTCACGTCTAACTAACAGCAGAAAAATCGGAATGTTTCTTTAATCTCCTTTTTCTTCTTTTTCTTTTTTTCTAAAACCCACCCTAATTAATCAAACTGTCCCGTCTTTTGTCTTTATTTTACAGATGTCTCTTTCATTTCACGCTGTGCTTTCCGCCATCTGGAAATCTTCATTTCTTCTGTGTACCTACCATTTTCCACCTGACACCTTTTTTTTCTCCTCCTCTTTCTGTTGTCTTTTTTCCTTGCTTTGTCTTTCGCAGTTTCGAGCTTTTAGTTCTGTTGTGCGTTTTTCCAGCAGCTTTTAGAGGTGTCTGACAGTAATTTCGTCAGTGCTGTCAGATAGCTTCCTTATCAACACAGCTCTTCAGTGGTTTTACTTTTCTTTATCTTGTTTGTTCTCCTTTAAAAATGTTCTTTCTTTTCTTACACGAGTCCCCATCATCCAGCTTCTTCAACTTTTCTGTTCATTTACTTCGTGTAACACGTCATCATATCACTTAAACTTTTATTTTGTGGTGATTATATCTTATTTTTATTTAACTAAGCAGTTAAAGATTAAGGTCTGTCTGTCTGTCTATCTATCTATCTATCTATCTGTCATTCTATCTATCTATCTATCTATCTATCTATCTATCTATCTATCTATCATTTTGTCTATTTATTTGTGTAGCTGTCTGCCTGTTTGTCTGTCTGTCTATCTATCTGTCTGTCTATGGGTGGCAGCTTGGTGGTGGTGGTGGGAATCAAACCCATGACCCTCCAGTCAGCAGTCTAACAGCTTAATCACTGCGCTACACTGCAGAACTGCAGAAATCAGAGCTGAGAGGAAGAAATACTTTTCTTTAAATGATGAGGCTTAATGGTTTCTCGTTCTGGATTAATGGGAAGGAGGACGAGGAGTTGCTGAATGGAGGATTAAATAACATCTTTTTTAGCTAAATTTTATTAAAAAGGACTTTATGACACCAAACTGGTCCATTATTGCTAATTTTATTTAAAGATTTGTACAAATAGTCCATTAGGAGAGCAGGCTTTTAGGCCGAGACCAGCAGGTGCATCTCCTCAGCCTGTGTTTAACATCTGCACAAACAAAAGTCAGATAGAAAAAATACCACACAAAGAAACCTGCAAAGCTCAGACCGGACCAACAAAACACAACTTTTAATAAAAGACACACAGACCTGTATAAACAGACGCACTAATAAAGACCTACAGCGTAAACAGACGAGTGCAATGAACAGCTACAGAAATGACGAGACGAAATAAGAACGGAATGAATAATAAACATTGGGAGAATAAGAGCAAAACAAAGATAAATAAATAAAGTCTATCTATAACTGTCTATCTGTCTGTCTGCATTCCTGTCTGTCTGTCTCTCTGTCTGTCTGTTCTATCTATCTTTGTGTGTGTGTGCATGTGTCTGTCTGTCCACCAGCTCATCTATCTATCTGTTTATCTGTCTGTCTATCTGTTGGTTAATAAATCTATCTATCTATCTATCTATCTATCTATCTATCTATCTATCTATCTATCTATCTATCTATCTATCTATCTATCTATCTAATCTATCTATCTATCTATCTATCTATCTATCTATCTGTCTATCTGTCTGTCTGTCTGTCTGTCTAACTCATCTGTGTAGCTGGTGATTTGCATTAGCCCCTTCTGACCAATCAGATTTCAGTATTCAGCCTGGCTGTGGTTCAGATTTTGGTCTAAACTGCAACAACAAAATGTCTAAAATCTTTAAAAAAAAACAGCTGTAATAAAGGAATAAAGGCACTTTATCTGAGGGACGTCCCACACCGCTTTCTCCTTATACTCTCTGTTCTGTCAATGGTGGAAGATTTCTGTTGTCTTTGGTAAATTGTTGTGGTAAAGATATATATAGATATATATATATATATATATATATATATATATATATATATATATATATATATATATATATATATATATATTGATGTGCGCACACACACACACACACACACACACACACACACATTTATATACATTGTGGAATAATGCCTGCATACACCTTATTTACAGCTAGTCTTATTTCTATTCTAGCCTTCCTTTTCTCTGCATCACACACACACACACACACACACACGAGATTTGGGGGGTGTATTGTGAGACACAGACTCGTGCACATTGCAAGGTTGCAGGGATTATCTACATGTGAGCCTGAATACACAGACAGTAAATACGAGAATATACGATCGGAAAAATGATCCGACCTCCAAAAAAAACACGTTTCGAATAAATGTCATCGAAACATAAAAACAAACGGAAAAGATTTTACGATAAACACCTGAAAAAACCTGCTGGTTCCTTAAAGCTTTATTATTTATTTTAAAATGAGGTCTGTAATTAACTTAATTCATTTTAAATTATTTGGTAGGCTTAGTGATAAATTGGTGGAACAATATTTCTATTTTTGCCATAAAAAAGCCTCATTTTTACCAAAAATATTAGGTTGCATTAGGACATGCTAGGATTCACTGACTCTTTCCAGTGAATCAGCTCATCTGAACCATGAGAGTCGACTCTTTTGATTCACAAACAAATTTTAAAAATCCAGTATTTTTATTTACATTTCTGGAATTTGGCCGACGCCCACTCACATTTAACTCATTTATGTAACTGATCAGTTGGGGTTAAGGGCCTTGCTCAGGGGCCCCACAGCAGAAACTTGGTGGTGCTGGGAATCAAACCCAAAACCATAGTTATTGGTCTCTCATTTTTTTTTAGTTTGTCATTCAGTATTTTTTCTAGACATAAGACAAAGACAAACTAGTCACGTGACCTACAGCCGACCAATCATCCCCTTTTTTTTTTCAATATGCATTTTGGAAGAATATAAATAGACGTGTGTAAATAAAGATATTTTATTTTTCCTTTTATTTCTTCGTTTTTCTGTCTCACTGTCTGTCAGTCTTCTGTAAAATTGTCTCTGTCCTCTCACTACCCTCTTTGTCTATCTCTCTGCCCTCCTCTCTACCTCTTTTTGTTTTTCTGTCCCTGTGTTAGTTTGTCTGTATATCTATGTTTGTCTGCCTGCCTGTTTTCCCTTCTTTCTCTCTCTCTCCCTGCTTAATTCCTTTGCCACTGCATGTGTCTCTGTCTGTCTTCTCTCCTCTCCTCTTCTATGTCTCTGTCTGTCTGTCTGTCTGTTTGTCCCTCTCTCTCTCTCTCTCTCTGCTTTCTGTTTCTTTGGTTTCCTGTCTCACTGTCTGCCTGTCTTTCTGTCTCCCAGTGACTAAGACGGTGTGTGCTGAACAGTGTGACGGTCGTTGTTTCGGTCCGTACGTCAGTGACTGCTGTCATAAGGAGTGTGCAGGAGGTTGCTCAGGTCCCAAAGACACTGACTGCTATGTATGTAACACACACACACACACACACACACTCTTATTGTTATTAGGGTCATACCGTTACCACCCAGATCGTTTTTTCTCTTATTATACTGACTCATTTATATTTCGATTCATTTCAGGCCTGCACTAACTTTAACGACAGCGGGGCGTGTGTGACGCAGTGTCCTCAACCCTTCGTCTACAACCCCACCACATTCCAACTGGAACACAACCCTCGCGCCAAGTATACCTACGGAGCTTTCTGCGTCAAGAAGTGTCCACGTAAGACACCACTCGCCTCATCCAGCTGGTCTGTGTGTTTCCAATCAACCAATCATAATTATCTGATGTCATCAGTGTGTGTCGACCAAACCCGCCTCCATCCATTTTTTAATCTTTTCCATTTTCGTCCAAAAACAAACTGAAAAACTTCAAGTAAATTCTGAACAATATCTGATTGGCTGAGAAGTGAATTTAGACACTGAATCCTAAACAATCACTAATAAACAATTGAGTGTAAAATGTTGTGAAATGGTGAACCTGTAGAACTGCAATAGAGCAACATTCACACTATAAAACAGGCTTTAACATTTACACCATTTGGCAGATGTTCTTACATTTATCTCTTTATACAACTGAGCAATTAGGGGTTAAGGGCCTTGCTCAGGGGCCCAACAGTGGTGTCTTAATGATGCTGGGAACCCTATTCTTTCTAGTAGCAGTCCAATACCTTAACCACTAAGCCACATCTTCCCCGTTATTTCTAACTAGCCACCACTTCCTAATTACTGCTAAACATTATTTCATTAAATCACAACCTTTAAACATTTATTAATCAAAAAACTGAACTGCACATACGTATAATTGTTGTATGCAGTTGTTCAGTACAGCATGTGATTTAAGTATTTCATATAATATTACATTTTGGTCTATAATTAGAAAAAAGGTTTTAAAATAGATGGAGGCAGGTTTGGTCGACACACACTGATGACATCAGATGGTTATGATTGGTTGATTGAAATATTGATCCAGGATCACATTCTACTTGGCAACATCTCATCCGTGTTTATTTGTATTGCACACTTTTTTTTTAAAGAATTTTTGTAGTCAAGGTTCCAGTTCATCCCAAAGCGTCACTCCAGAACACTCCAAGTTTCAGGGGTTCTGTGCACCAGGACATTGTCATGCTGGAAAAGTGGTGAAGTCTCTTACAAAGACTTTCTAGTTAGCATGTTTTTTGTAAACCTCCAGAATTTAGGGTTCAAGTCCCACCTCTATCATGTATGTATGGTTTCTATTAGTTATTTTAGTTTGTGATGTCCACCATGTCCAGAGTGTCTCCTGTCTTGTGCCCCGAGTCCAGAGTGAGACAGGAGAGGTTTTTCATGACCCTGTGTAGCTAAAGAGCCTATCGGATGTGATGTGTACTTTTACAAGTTGTTTGAACTGAAATGTGTGTTAGCAGTGTGTGTACACAACCACCCGGAAATGACAAAGATCCACTCTGTGTTTTCTTGTTCAATCATTTTCCCCTTTCTCAAATCAAGCTGTTTTTAGATGCCTGTTTTTTGCGACATCACACAGACCAAGGTTGCTCCCACAACTGTTGATTGACACTGCCGGTTTAGCACAGACCCGCCCCCGAGAAGTGTTGCCAGATTGGGCAGTCCAACACCTTAAGCACTAAGATGTAAACATAAATTCTACAGCACAGTCAAAGTTGTTTCTTAGCATATCCCATCTTAGTAAGTTGGGGTCAGAGCCCAGGGTTAGAGTTGATACAGGTGCAGGAAGGGTTTAGGGGCTTGATCAAGGATCCAACAGTGGCCCACTGGCGGTGGTGGGGCTTGAACCCCAGTATTCCTTACCAACTCAGCACCTTAATAATTTAAGCCACCACTGCCACATCCTCAATATCATAGCAGACAGTATGGTGTTTGTGCACGTCTCGTTATTTTATAGCGCTCACTTCCTGTGTGGGTGTTAGTTAGTAGGTGCGAAACTGAGACTGAAAGATCAGGCGACCTGTTCTTCTCCGGGCTGGATTTTCTTTCGGCAGCACAGCAATCATCCAATGATGAAGGGATTTAGCATGAAGCAAGTCTCTTTCCTGTAGCTGAGTCACTGCGACTGGACCTGCTGCTGGTGTTTATCCGTCTGCTTGCTGATGTGCCAGGCGACACTCGGTGACGAGATTCCTGTAGGCGTGTACCGAACAAAATTGGCACCGCTTTAGAATGGAATCGAACTTGTTTGATAAACGGTTTTAGCTTGTTGTGTTATTTGTTTCTTTTTATTTGGACGTGTTGTGTTCATGACTACATCTTCTTCCGGCAGATAACTTCGTGGTGGATCACAGCTCTTGTGTCCGTGCGTGCCCCAGCAACAAGATGGAAGTGGAGGAGAACAAGATAAAAATGTGCATTCCCTGCACCGATATATGCCCCAAAGGTACCCACCCACAACCCACACCTACAGTTTAACACACTATATAACCACTCTGTTTATTTTATCTGCCCCAGTGGTGCCCACCTACATCTTATACCTATAACACACTATCGATCCATACTGCTCATTTTAAACTTGCCCTAAAGGTACACACAAACCACAGGTTTTTCTTGTAACTCGAAATCTCCTCTAAAGTGTTAATTTACACGTTTAACACATCTTAAAACCATCCTGTTTATTTGCATTCTGCCCCAAAGTTATGCACACTACTATTCATTTAACCTTCAATCAACCCTTTAAACGTACACATTGAAAACACTCCGTCAATCCATTAGGAAATTCTGCTCCAAAGTTAATGTACTTATGTAACTAACCTAAAAATGCTATTAAGCCTCCAAAAGACATTAAATAACTATCCTAACCACTAACTAACCTAAAAATGCCCTACGGGCTTCTACAGATATTAAATAACGACTCTCACCAATAACTAACCTAAAAAAAAATGCCCTTAAGGCTCCTGCAGACATTAAATAAATAATCTAACCAATAACTTATTTAAACTGCCCTAAAGGCTCCTACAGCCATAAAATAACTAACCTAACTAATAACTTAATCTGAAAGTGCCCTTAAGGCTTCAACAGACATTAAAATAACTATTCTATCCAATAATTCACCTAAAATGCCCTAAAGGCTCCTGCAGACAGGAATTACAATCACATCAAACAGACTTTACACTTTATCCAGTCCCTCTACTAGAATATTGACAATATTTAACATTATTTTAACTTTTATTTGACCCATATTTTATAGCTTAGTTGCCTTAAAGCTGCCTTGTGGCTGTACTTCTACTCTAAATGTTGCCGTGTGTGTGTGTGTGTGTGTGTGTGTGTTGCAGCGTGCGATGGAATCGGGACAGCAAGTCTGCAAACAGCTCAAACTGTCGATTCCAGCAACATCGACAGGTTTATTAACTGCACTAAGATCAATGGTAACCTGGTGTTCCTCATCACGGGAATCAAAGGGTGAGAACTGTTCTCTAATAGAGCAAGAAAAAGAAGCAGTGTGGTGTCTTACAAGGCTCTTGGGTATGGGTTGGGTTTTAAACCCCACCACTGCTGAGAAGCCCCTAACCTTCGCTGGTCAGTGAGCAGTAACGTATATGTAAAGAATCATGACTAAATTATTTTGTTGCTATATATGATATAATTTATGCATCTAAATCTAGATTAAAGTGGGTTGTGCTTTAGTCACATTTGGTTCTGGAAATGATTCAGAAGCACTGAATCATTGTGTATCATCTGCCCTATAGGTTCAATTTAGAAAGCTACAATTCTTTTTACGAGTGTTGTCAAGTGGATGTATCTTAAATTATTCAGTACACACTATACAAACTATCTAAAAGCTTTTATTGTTGAACTTTCAAAAGAGTTTTAATGCATCATTAGTCAATAAAGTGTGTTTCAAGACCCAACAGAACACCGACTGAACCTGAATCAAGTTGAAAATGATTCTTATACCTTCAGAGACCTCAGCGTAAAGAAACGATTCGTTATGTTTGCTGTCACAGAAGTAAAAAAGAGCTTTAGTACATATACCACAACCAAGTTGGCACTGTTGGGCCCCTGAGCAAGGCCCTTAACCCCCAAATGCTCAGATGTATGGATAAGGACATCTGCACAAATGCTGTAAATATAACTGTACTTTTAATTGGACTGCTGACTATACACAGAGGCACAAACCGCCCAATTTTCCTAAATCCTTGAAAAATAAACGTGCAGGTGCAGCTTGTGATTAAAGAATCGGTGGAAAAAACTATATGAAAAAATCTACAGCACCTCAGAATGATGACCTTCTGCTGTACTACTAAAATTATTTTTAGCAACCTTGCATCAACTGCAAAAAAAATACAATAAATAATCATGAAAATAAAAGGAAGCTATTTTTTTTTTCTAACCTTTCACATTAAAATGTTCTGCACACATGTTGTTTTATATCAAAGAAAATATCTTTTCTTTCTTCTTTTCAAGTTTCAAGATTTTGTCTTAAAACCAAGTCTTACACAAGCCTTAACCCACATATCTGCCCTTATCTGAGCTTTTATTTTGAAGGATACTGCTCATCAGACTGTTAGATAGTAATAACCTTGTTTCCAAAACATGCGTTCAGCATTTTTTTGCAGAAATAACACTTGTTTATTGGGTTTGATTATCTGTGCTAATCTTCTTCTTTCTTTCTGTTCATTTGGCAGTGATGTGTACCACAACATCGAGGCTTTGGATCCAGAGAAACTCAGCGTGTTCCGTACGGTTCGAGAGATCACTGGTGAGATACTGCAGCTCGCTCTCCGTCTGAGAGTACTTTCTTTTTTTGTTTGCTACAAAACTTGCTTTAAACTATAACCTGTCAGGTTAACCCCTTACTCTGATCTGAATCAGTCGTATTTTTTTCCTCCCTCAAAAGTCTTTTGATATAAATAAATTCAGTTTTTTTCTGAAAAATGTCGCCGCTAGAATTGCACTAGTACTTTGACATGTTATTTATTTTTCTTATGAAGCACCTAAAGGGACTTTTGCAATAATAAGTAATAAGTAATACTGAGACAGAAACACAAGCCACTTTTGTGTGTGCATAACATTCCCACAGTCGCCAGATGCGTGGAAGTTATTATGGCAGGAAGAGCGAGACTACATCTGGAATAAAATGCTTAAAACAGCACACACAAATGTGATGGTTAGGTGTCCCAATACTTTTGGCCTCATAGCAAAGTTCTAATGAGAAAGCCAGGTGATGGTGGCGAGAGAAAAAAACTAGCCAGAGCTGGTGCCTGGCCAGGACCGGGGATATGACTGACGACCATGTAAGAAGGAGAAAGCACACCGTTCAGTGTCAGGCTTCTTTTGTATGGGTAAATAAATGGGATATTAATCAGATTTGTGCATTAGCGTCTGCTATGTAAGCAGACAGATCGGATTTCCACCTGTCACTGCGAGTCGAACGTTTTACAGAGCAACTTACATTTATCTCTTTTTATACAAATGAGCAATTGGGGGTTAAGGACCTTGCGTAGAAGCCCAGTGACAGCAACTTGGTGGTTCTGGGAATCGAACCCTGATCTTCCAGATAGCAACCACATCCCCATATAAACACATAACTTACTAACCTAAAGACAGCATTGTCTGCCGACCACGAGTAACATACTAAATAATCATTTTATAGACAAAATGCACCCTTTTTTCCGGTCAGAATGAGTCTTTTTGTCTCAGCTACAAAGCCAACAATACACAGCTTGTGATGTTACAGAGAACTCCAACCCCTTTTTACCTGTCCAAAAGATTTTGCTTTACCAGAAAACATAAAGGGAAAAGAAGTTCCAGCATCAGCTGATACAGAAACTTTGACACCATCTAAAAACTGCTGAAGAAACTCTTTACAGAACATGGGGTTGGTCTGCACTAAGGAATTACTGCAGTGTGGTATAAAACTGCCTGTGGCTGTCTCAGAGAGATTCAGGAACTGAACGGAGCACATCTCCATAATCAGTGGTGTTTTAGCTGCAAAACCGGGACTCCGGGGTAGAATGTTAGGAAAGAAGAGTCATTGTCTGCCATGTCTTTTTCTGCGTCTAAAATCAGATACTACTTAAATACATACTATATTTAGGTTAGTATGTACTTTCGGACCGTTAAAAATAGTACAGTTTACATGTATGGCATTTTGTTGGTGCCCTTTTCCAGTGCGACTTACATTTATCTTATCGTTTATCTTATCATTTATCAGTTATACAACCAAGCAGTTGGGGGTAAAGGCCTTGCTCAGGGGGCCCATCAGTGAAAACATGGTTGTACTGGCAAATTCAGACTAAGTTTTTTTTTTTATCCGAAGGTTGAATAAACCTTGTTCTTGTGCTCGAAAAAGCATGTGGAAAGACTTTGACTGTCTTTCTGTCTGTCTCTCTCTCTCTCTCTCGCTCCGGTGGCACCAGCAGGGGACGGGCCAGAGGCAGTCAAGCATGTGTATCTCCCTTTCTCACCTCCTGAAACATAAGGCTTGACAGAACAACGTCCTCTCTGCCTATGTGTCATTTCTGTTCCGTGCCCTTGACTCAGGGTGTTAAGAAATGCCACTTTGAAATGCCCCAGATTGGCAGGGATACACAATAATTTGCAAAAGTTTTAGGCAAGTGGGGAAAAATATAACTAAACTATAAAATAAAAGGGTGTGAGCCTTTTTTTTCAAAACAGCATTAATTCCTTTAGGTCCTAGAAGTGGTAGCTCACTGGTTAAGGTGTTGGACTGCTAATTGAAAGATCTGGGTTTGATTTCCAGGACCACCAAGCTGCCACTGCCAACCCCCAATCGCTTAGATAAATGTATAATGAGATAAATGTAAGTCGGTCTGGATAAGGGCGTCTGCCAAATGCTGTAAAATGTAGGTGTAGGTTCTCTTGCACATGGTTTTTAAAGCACCTCGGCAGGTCGGTTGGTCTCAACTTCTTATAGGATTAATCACAGATGGTCTGTGGATGTAGGATAAATCCTTCTGTCTCCTTATGGAATCCCAGACAGTGGGGTTGAGATCATGGTTCTGTAAGTCGAATGAATACTGTTTGGACCCCTTTTCATTTTCAGGACCTTTCAGTGATATTTTCATTCACCTACATTTACTTTTACTTTTACAGCAATTGGCAGATGTTTTTATCCAGAGCGACTTACATTTATCTCTTTATACAACTGAGCAATTGGAGATTAAGGGCCTTGCTCAGGGGCCCAGCAGTGGTAAGCTGGTGGTGCTGGGAATCAAACCCTGATCCTCCAAATTAGCAGTCCAGCACCTAAACCACTGCGCTACCACTTCCCTACTTATTTGTCTCTATACAATATCAGGCTAGTAAAACTAGCATCCCAAAGTTACCGGATCTAAAAAAAATGTCATGTTGTTTACCAAGAACATGTAAAGTTCTCCATCCTAAAATTAATTTTAACCCTGACTCCTTCAAAACATTTTGGAGTGTTAACTACATTTCTTTTACCTCAGCACCGATTGTCCACACATTGTAGAAGCGCACGTTTTTTCTGTACGTAATTGACTAGCAATATTTTGTTACCTTGCTGCTTTTGGTGTGACACATATAACCATGTTCTGTGTGTGATTTATTATAAAAGCTCCTGTTAGCATACTAGTATTAGCCTAGCCATTTTATCCATGTGTTATTATTGATTAGCAAGATTCTGTTAGCGTGCTGCTGTAAGCCTAAAATAGACAGGTGCTCAGCGGTACCTCATTAGCGCCATTAGACGATGCAGGCTTGGCTGTGCACATAAAATAAACAGATTCAAACCCCAGACAGACAAGTGGCTTGCTTACTCTTCGCACACACACACACACACACACACACACACACACACCCACACACACAATCTTTCCCAGAGTTGTTTATGATCCACACTCACACACACATTTGCTTGACTTCCCATTGCTGCAATTTTATCATTAAGGCAATTAGTGTCAACAGACGGCACCCTTGCAACACATCATGGTGGAAGACACGGCCGTAATCTGCCTTCACAACCCACAAGGGGCTCACAAGCACACTAATAACAGTTACAGGACGCAGTTAAAGATACAAGGCCACAATTGCCAAGTGTCGGAATGAGAGCAGAGCTGTTTCGCGATCATTTTTTTTCCCCACCTGTACTGTCACCACATTTTCAAGACTAAAACAGGTGGAAAGCGATCCCTGTTCATTTCCAACAAGTCATAACAGACCTGTATGGTGATCCCTTAATGTGAACTAACCCTGATCACCAACAGATTACCAAAGCTGAGTCGGTCTTTAGTATTTATGGGAGGAGAAATTACACAGTAGAGACCTGATGGAAATTTGTCATTTTTGTTATAAGAGATTTTGTCCTAAAGGCACGTTTAGAGGTCAGAGTTCACATTAGACAGTAGGAACCACAAGATAGAGTCATGCTCCAGTCCTGGGCCACGTTTTGGCCATTGTGATATCCTGAGTGATGCAACTAATGCTTCATCTTTGACATCCTGCTTTTCTCCATTTTAATGTTATTTGAGTAATTTATGTTCCTCTTGTCCTTACAGACCTCACTTCTCCTCCATATGCACCACTAATCTCTTCATATCTCCTCCTTCCTGGGTTTTTCTTTTTTTTTTTGCTCTCCACTTTATTTTTTTCTCATCTCTGCATCTCCATCCTGTTTGTCCTTTCTTCACTCATGTCCCCGGTGCAATTTCATCTCATGAAATATTCAACATTTTAATACATTATTTAAATTTCTAAATAATGTGCAGTCCATGCTATTAGCCTTTTATTCAACACTTCCACTTAAAAACATCTGGAACAAGTGCTGGATATTTATAGGAGGTGGTAGAAGAATAAAAGAAACCTGTAAGCAGCTCAACACCCACGCCTCAGTCTATGGAACCTTTGATTACAGTCGTTAATATTTATTGCTTATTGTTGTTTGTGTTAATTGCACCATCAGTGAGATATTGTTCTGGACGTTATGGAGTATCGCTAGAGCTCACGGTGATTTCCACCAGGTGTGAAACCAAAACGTCCGCTTTCTGTTTGGTAATAAACCAGGGGTATAACTGTGGCTCTAAATAAAGAGAACAGTGGAAGGAAAGAAAGAAGGAAGGAAGGCAGGCAGGAAGAAAGGGAGAAATGAATGTCAGGCAAGGGAAAAGAAAATAGAAGAAATAAAGGAAAGAAGGCTAGAATGTTGAACAAGGCAGAAGGAAAAAGAAAAAAGGAAGGAAGAAAAGTCGAGGGAGGGAAAGTAGAAGAAAGGAAGAAAGGAAAGTCAAAGGGAGGAAGGAAGGAAGGAAGGAAGGAGGGAGGGAAAGTTGAAGGAAGGAAGAAAGGAAGGAAAGTCAAACGAAGGAAAGTAGAACGAAGGAAGAAACGAAAGTCAAAGGAAGGAAGAAAGGAAGGAAGAAAGGAAGGAAGGGAGGAAGGAAGGAAGACAGGAATGTCAGGCAAGGTAAAAGAAAATCAAAGAAATGACAGAAAGAAGGCTAAAATGTTGAACAAAGGGGAAGGAAAAAGACAAAAAGGGAGGCATGAAAAAAGGGAAGTAGAAGAAAGGAAAGAAGGGAGGAAGAAGGGTAAGTAGAAGGAAGGACCACACTCAAGGTTTATTTAAATAGCATGAGGTAAAAGCGAAGGTGAGCTAACAGACCTGATTTAAATTTTGAGTGTTCACACTGTCATAGTTTTTTCAGAGACGGATGTGTCTTCTCTCTTTTTCAGGTTTTCTGAACATTCAGTCATGGCCGGAAAACATGACGGACCTGAGCGTCTTTTCTAATTTGGCGACCATCGGGGGCAGATCTCTCTATAGGCAAGTTTGTCTCTGCTTTCACCCACATGTTTTAATGAGATCTCTGTGGGACCGCTGTCTCACTGCTCAATTGACCTTAATGGACACGGTTTATTTTGCTAGTCTTGGTGGCTCTGGAAGACGGCATTTATTAGCGTAATCGCCACATTCGCTTGCTGTTGCTATGGCTAACAGTCCATGTGCTGATTATTTCTGTAATAATTCTTACAGTTAAAAAGACGGAGACGATTAGACACTGTCGTCAGTCTGTCAAGGTGATTTCACCATTTAGTGTATTCCAAATTCTGAAATTAGCCTTTAACTGTAGCAGAGAAAGAAAAAAAAGATAGAGCGTGACAGAGGCCGAGACAGAGAGCGAGAGAAAGTCTTCCAACTCGCTTAAAGCGTCTTGCGGTCATTCCCTTAGTGCCCTACTATTGTACCAATTACTGCCTGTCACACGATACAGCAGTGGAACGCACAGGGTCTGACACTGCCAGAGAAAGCAAGAGAGTTTGAGAGAGGAAGAGAAAGAAGAAGAGAGAAAACATTGGCAGAAATTAGAGTGGGTTGGCACAAGAGTCAGAAAAACAGAAAAAAGAAAAACAGTTTGGGAAGATGACATGAGCTCATCAGTTAGGAGAGAAAACAAGGAAGTAAAAACAAAATGTTAGCAGCAGTGAAGGAAAAGTGAAAAAAAAAGGAATAAAAAGAGAAACAAGTTAGTAAGAGACCATGAAATAAAAGGAACAGAGAAAAAAACCTAAGGAATGGAGGAAAGAAAGACATTGGAATTCCAAGAAGGAAGGAATGATTAGAGAAATTATATAAAATTAATAGACGAATTGGGGAAAGAAATAAAGGAAGTGTTTAATAAAGGATGAAATAGTGAAGAATAAGGAAGAAAAGGAAGTGAAAAAAACAGACAAAAATTGAGTAAGCATAGGAGGTAAAAAGTAAGAAAGAAGAAGGGATGAAAAATACAATATAAATCAAATATAAAGCAAGAGAATTAAGAAAGATGAAGAAAGAAAGAAGAAAAATTGGAGAAGAATGAATACGGAGGATGCATGGTGGACCGAGGAGAAAGAAAATGGACAAGAATAGAGAAAGGAAACTTGGTACAGGAAGAAGAAAGAAAAATTGGGACAAAGGAGGGAATTAAAAAGAAAACAGGTAAAGAGAAAAAGGGGAAAATAGGGAATAGAGTAATAGGAAAGAGTAAAGAAAAGACAAGGATAAAGTAAGGATTTAGTATTAGTCTGTTTGCAATCCGCTTAGCTCATCCAGCTGTGAATGAAATCTCTATCGCTGGAGCAACAGGTGTGGTGGCGGCATTGATTTTTGCCTTTCTGCGAAATGTTATGGATTAATTAGTCATTTCTTGTCTAACTTGTCATTTCACGCCTTTTCTTCTCTCAGTGGAATCTCTCTGCTGGTGCTTAAGCAGCAGTGGATTTCATCACTGCAGCTGCAGTCTCTGCGTGAGATTAGCGCCGGCAACATCTATATCACCAACAACAGCCAGCTGTGTTACTACAACACCATCAACTGGACCAGCCTCTTCCGAATCCCAGCGCAAAAAGCCCTAATCCGGAACAACCGGGACCCCAAAGAGTGCGGTAAGGGCGGCTTCCCACCTACACCCAAACCTAATCCCATACATCATCTACCAAGATCTGCAGAACCATGCCAATGGATTTACTTCCACAACCCTTTCCAGATGTTGTCCTTCCCAGATTTGCAAAGCTGACCAGCTATTAGCAAATGTACATATATACTTATGTAAATTTATACATATAGATGTACATTCAAATACCCAGACATTCAGGATATACTGTACATCTCTGATATACATCATAACATGTAAATGATCTCCTGGAGGTCATTTTAATAGTTCCACAATTAGGCAAGAATCCATGAGGTGATTATTTTTATAACACCAGACTCTTCTGTAAGGTCAGACTGGTTTAAAAAATAATCTGACCAGGTCAAAAGTGTTCTTCAAAATTTTAGTCAAAAAATTAGCATTCTATTCTGAGGAGACATAATTTCCAGTTCCGATGCATCTCATCTGAAGTTCTATGTTGGAATGCAAAGATAATGGTATTCAAATCATTATATTTACAGCTTTACATTACAGCTAAAGCATATTTTGTGTACTTTACTGTAGTTAGACATCTGTTTCACATTAAATCCTCCATCGTATAACTTCCAAAATAATGTCTATGGGTCTTACCACCAGTTAAATCACGACTACACCCACTGAAGCAGAGTCAATCTCTGATTTTCAGATGGTGTCCAATGTCAGCAAGTTTGTGTGACAAGCTGCCCAGGCTCTTTCCCCCAGGACCCACTTCATGCTAGTTCCTTGTATTGAAGTCTTAAGGCTACATCCCAGTTTCTGTAAAGTGGTAGTTCAGTGGTTAAGGTGTTGGATTGCCGATCAGAAGATAGTTGGTTCGAATCCCGGCCCTACCAAGCTGAAACTGTTGGGCCTCTGAGCAAGAACTTTACCCCCTCTGCTTAGATGTATAAAAATGAGATAAGTGTAAGTCACTCTGGATAAGGGTGCCTGAAAAATGTCAGAAATGTAAAAGAACCAGATTAGTAGGAGTAAGTGTGTGGTCTCTTTTTCTTTCTGGATGAGTGCACCATGCCTAGCAGGAGATCAAAAAGCCTTCACTCCTTCCCCAGCAAGGGGTGACCAAAGGCCAAAAGGAACAGAGGATGGTGTCAGATCCAGCCGAGTCATTCTTCTCTCCTCTTTTTCCGTGTTGCTTCCATCCTTGAAGAAAAGTGGCACTCTCAGACTTGTGGTCAAAGTTCTGCACTATTTTACCAAATATAAAGAAAGAGTAAGAAGACCTCTGGGGGAGTGCACACAAACTCCACTTGCTTATTCCATCAGCAACAATCCAATTACCCATTCTCTGCAAATGTCAAGTCATCCTGTGAACTATTGAATGAAATTAATTGCAGGGAGGCACTGCTAAAGTTTTTTTGACATTTCGGAGCTGTGTCCTCCAGTGAAGCCTATAATCGCCAAAGAGAACTGCACTCCCTTCTCCACATCTTTGTTCTTTTTTTTCCATCCCAAAGTGATGGTTGACTCGGAGAGGTTGATGTTATGACGCAACAGGAATCATTGTTGGAGACGTCTTTTGCACTTTCAGAGTCTTTAAACTTTAGTGTTCGCTAAGCTAATTTTTTTCTTTATCAGCTAGGTTCACTTTCACCAGTGTTTGGTTAAGATGAGGGTAATCTAGAACCCTGGTGTGGTCTTAGTGTGAGGCGAGAACACAAGAACCACACTTAGTTGTGGCTCAACACAGGTAGTTCGAGAAAAAAATGAAAACTAAAATCAATACACTATGTTTGAAAGTATTTATTTATATACTAAGTTATTATTCTGCAATTTACTCTTTATAATTGTGTTATTTTTTGCAAAAGCTTTCCAAAATTTCGACTTTTAACAGACCAATGAAATGGTTTTATAGGAGTTTTAATTAATCAATTGATTAATTGATTGATTGATTAGTTGGTTGTTTGTTTGTGTGATTCACTAATTGATTGACTGACTAACTGGTTGGCTCGTTGATTGATTACTTGCTTAGTTAGGTGTTTGGATGGTTGATTGGTTGATTTATTGACTGATTGATTGATTGATTAATCGATTAATTGATTGAATGATTTATTGACTGATTTAGTGGTTGATTGATTGATTAACTAATTGGTTGATGCATCGGTTAATCGATTATTCACTTAGATGGGTGATTGGTTGGTTGATTGATTGATTAATTAATTTCTTGGATGATTGATTGATTCACTGGTTGATTGACTGATAAATTAATTGGTTAATTGAATACTTACATCATAAAGAGGAGCGAGTTCATTTGTCTGTGTATGTAACATCCGATTTTCTTCAGTAGATTAATCTAGCAACAAGCATTAAACGCCGCTGAGCCTCTTGATTTTAGCATTATAGTTGTTTACTTTACTTTCTTAAAGGTTAACTGCTCTTATAGATCCACCAGAACTCCACTAAGTTCATGGATTATCACAAAGCAAGCTCGAGAATGTATCTCCGCTCAGTGTAATTGCATATGGGGTAACTTTTATATGCTCGTCTGCACTTTGTATAAGTGTTTCCAGTGCACAGGTTTCACTCTTCCTTTAACGTCAGCCGGTGTTACTGCACTTTACCAGCATTACCTGACTCGGCTCCTCTCAGCCGCAGGTGCATCTTCTGTAATTTTTGATTTCTATATTCAAAAATTACTTTCAGTTCACCAGCAGCATCTGGCGAGACAGCAATTACGTCCGTCATGAGCAAACGACCCATTCTGCTGTAATTAACAGACTAATGTCATAGGTAAAAACAAAAAAATGTACTAAAACGTATATGACAAACACAAACACACCCCAGTCTTGTGGGGGTTTTTTGTGTTTCCATGTAACCTTTTGAGGTTATAATTTCCATGTTGACAAGAATTCCTTTTGCCCTGATAATTGATGTTTCAGAAGACTGGTGGCGGGCATCAGTGGAAATGTCATTCAGTAAAATGTCACTTAGCTGAGAAAAATGGCTGTCATTCTGAGTCAGTGCTCAAATTATATTAAACCCCACAGGGTTTCTGCAAGGGGGCAATGTTAGAGCAAAAGGTGATGGGCAATTACTGTAGCTGTGAGCTATTGATAGAAAAGTGGAATAATAGAATATTTTTCATTACTAATGTGGGTGTAGATCATGGGGGTTATTATATAGGGTAAAGGGATAAGAAAGCTAAATGGTATATAATTGAGTTATATGATTTTTTTATTATTTTTATGTATTTTCACGTTTAAAATGTAAAACTAATATAAAACAGTCTAAAACCAGACCAGGATGATCTCAATAGCTGCCAAAATACTCCAAAACCAGCCCAGGCCACCCGCCAAAACCAGCCCAGGCCACCCGCCAAAACTAGCCCAAGGCCTCCAGAACCCCCCAAACAGCCAAAGATATCACAGCTAGGTAGCAGCTCAGTGGTTAGGGTGTTGGACCACTGTTTGGAAGATTGTAGGTTTAATTTCTGGGACCACCAAGATAGAAAGATCAGATGGGTTAAAAAGGACAGATAATTGTAAGTCACTCTGGATGAGAGCGTCTACCAAATGCTAGGAAATGTAAATGTAAAGATCAACTTACTATATGTAATCATATGACCACCTCAAAACCAATCGAAACCATTCTGAAATAAGTCTAATACCACCGCATAAAAACAATAAAGACACCTACAGACCAATGAAAGATGTTCTGTAGCCAACCAAGAGCCCCTTAAGATCTGGCAACTCGGTTTTGCTCGCAAAGTTGAGTGTAATTCGGAAAAGACTGACATATAAGTAAAACAGATAATGGAAAAATAAATGAATAAATAAAAAGATAAATAAACGAATAAATAATTAAATAAATGCATCAATGTTTTTAGCTTAACTCCCAGCCTGGTATGTGTTTGCTTCCTGTAATATGTGATACTACTGGGGATGAAAATCCTTAGCCGCTATGCTAATGGTGTTTGTGTGTGTGTGTGTGTGTGTGTGCACCCACATCATTACAGTGGCAGTATTTCACTGCTGTGTAATATTTCAAAGCACCGCACCACCGATCTAAGACCTCGTTAAAACCACCCCAAACTACCCCAAGACCAATCCCCTTTAAACACTTCCAGATTCTGCAAGGGTCCCTGCAGGACTGTCCCAAAATCTGACCAAAACATAACAGCCCAAAAACCATTATTCTCTCCTTTCATTATCTCCGCCTGTTTATTGCTGAAAGAATCGCATGTGCATGTTCTTGTTTATGTGCGTGTGTGTGTGTGTGTGTGTGTGTGTGTGTGTGGTGTCTCTAAAGTGTCAGCATTATTTTGCACACAGCTGCTGTGTTCTTTTCCACAGTGGAGCCTCTGTCTAGACCCGTCTGTCCTTTCCAGCATTTGTTACTGAAATGCAGGGGGCTGCAGCAGCAAACTCTCAGCGTTTGTCCAATGTGCATGAATACAGCTGGATTAGGCGACCCAGATGTGTTTAATGAGCTCAGGCAAATAAAGACAGAACATCTTACGAGCCAGTGTAACTTCTACTGAAGGTGCCATCAGAAATCACTGTCCCTCAAAGAACTTTAGTTCTTTTTTAGAGCTTTTGAGACCTGTTGTGAGGAGCAGCGGAGAACCCTGAGGGTCTAACTCAAATCATTCCTTCAATTAAAGTACTAAAATAGTCCAATACTACAGTAGAACCCTGGCACACCAATGTGGTTAGTTCTTATGGTGAAAATTCAGAATTGTGATGTACATTTTTAAACAGAAACGGAAATCCTTTCCTTTCCTCTTTTTCCTTTCCTTTCCTTTCCTCTCCTCTTTTTCCTTTCCTTTCCTTTCCTTTCCTTTCCTCCCCTTTTTCCTCTTTTTTTTTTTTCCTTTTTTCCTTTCCTTTCCTTTCCTTTCCTCTCCTCTTTTTTCCTTTCCTTTCCTTTTCCCTTTCCTCTCCTCTTTTTTCTTTTTCTTTCCTTGTTTCCTTTCCTTTTCCTGTTTTTTTCCTCTCTGCTCTCTTTTTTTTTTTTTTTCAGTTTTTTTTTTTTTTTTTTTTTTTTTTTTTTTTTTTTTTTCTGTTTTTTTTTGTTTTTTTTTTTTTTTGTCCTCCTTTCCTTTTCCTTTCCTTTTTTTTTTTTTTTTTGTTTTCCTTTTTTTTTTTTCCTTTCCTCTTTCCCTTTCCTTTCCTTTTTCCTTTCCTTTCCTTTCCTTTCCCTTTTCCTTTCCTTTCCTTTTTTGTCCTCTTTTCCCTTCCTTTCCTTTCCTTTCCTTTCCTTTCCTTTCCTTTTTCTTTTCCTTTTCCTTTCCTTTCCTTTCCTTTCCTTTCCTTTCCTTTCCTTTTTCCTTTCCTTTCCTCCTCCTTTTTTCCTTTCCTTTCCTTTCCTCTTTTTCCTTTCCTTTCCTTTTCTCTCCTCTTTTTCCTTTCCTTTCCTTTCCTTGTCCCAAAAGTCTACCAAAACCACTCTATTTTTTGAAACATGACACCATCAGATGAATTCTGGGTAATATTTTTAAGTCCACTTGGATTTACACTTATAGAAAGTGTGCATTAAGGGCACAAGTAGACGAGTCTGAGAATCTCACTAGTGAATTGGGACACCCTACACACTCCCACCTTAGACAGAGCCATCATTTCCAGAACAAAACAAATCACATCAAACACAATTTTGTCCATTTGTCCAATTTATACAGTGTGTTTAATACACACCCCTCTGTCAGTGTGTAAACTATAGCAACTCTCTGACCAATCAGAGTGCAGAATTCAGTGTGATGTAAATCGTTGTAAACGCATCTACTTTTAGTAACTGATAAGATAAACAGCTGTGATTACGTGTGTGTGTGTGTGTGTGTCTGTGTGTAACAGGAAATACGGTGTGTGTTCTTCTGTTTCAGTAATGGAGCGCATGGTGTGTGACCCCTTGTGTTCGGATGCTGGGTGTTGGGGTCCCGGGCCAGATCAGTGCCTGACCTGTCGCTTCTTCAGCAGGGGGCGCACGTGTGTGAAGTCCTGCAAACTGCATTATGGGTCAATTATGTAGCCTGTTTACTTCTATCACACACACACACACACACACACACAACAGGTGGCAAATCATGCAACCGGATATGTAAATTAGTTCCTGTTTACAGTTTCTTAAACACTTATCTGCATTATTCTTCCTTCTATCTATCTGTCTATCTATCTATCTATCTATCTATCTATCTATCTATCTATCTATCTATCTATCTTTATTGTTCTTAAGTTCTTTTTTTCCTTTTTGTTTTTCCTCCTCTCCTCTCTTCCCTTATTTCCTCCTATTGCGTTCTTACTTTATTGATTTATTATTCATTTATTAATGTTTCTCTCTCTCTCTCTCTCTCTTTTTTTCTCAGAGAGGTGCGAGAGTTTGCCAACGGCTCTGTGTGTGTGGAGTGTGATGCTCAGTGTCAGAGAGCAGAGGATGATGGTCTGACCTGCACCGGGCCGGTGAGTTACAGATCAGACCTTCACATCAGACCAGTAAAAAAAAATTCCTCCACAAAAGATGTGTTATTTTACTATTATTATAGTTAAAATATTTAAAGCCCCTTATTCCCTAATTCGGGGTCACAGGGATCTGCTGGAGTCTATCCCAGCCGTCTCTGAAAGGGGGAAAGACAGGAGGGGGACACCCTGGACAGGTCACCAGTCCATCACAGGGCCACACACACACACACACACACACTCACTCCTATGGGCAATTTAGAATCACCAATTAATCTAACATACATGTTTTTGGACTGTGGGCGGAAACCGGAGAACCCGGAGTAAACACACACACACACACACACACACAGGGCGAACATACAAACTCCACACAGAAAGGACCTAAAAATTGCATGAATTCCGACATTCCGCTCACACTGCGGTCGCATCGCAAAACATCTGACCCGTGTCGGGTTCGATGCCATATATGGAAGTGGAAAAGTCCGAATTGACGAGGTGTGCTTATGAAAAATCTCCTGATTAGGAAGTGATTATGGAAGATCCATTCCCTGTATTCTGTAGAGGGGGTCCTCTGCTGGCAGGGAGGTGTAACGTCATGACGTGAGCGTTAAAATCTGACAACAAACATTTCTTAGGAAAATATTTCTCCGAAATGATTGCGATTCACTTTCTGAGGAGGTGAAAGCTCTGAAGTGCTATTTTTCCTACAAAGAAGCACTTTCAGCATATGTGTGTGTGTGTGTGTGTGTGTGTGTGTGGTGAATTAATGAAGCAGTGTGATGGTAGCACTAGCACTCGTATTGATATCCAGTCTAACTGAGTGGCTCCTCTCCACTTCCTCCGCCGTTTCTATTAGCGCTATAAATCCCGTCCGCCTCATTGTTCTGGTCACGGTGTGGGCAGTGAGCGATGGTTATTATCGGTGGCCTGGTTGCTGGTGCTTTATAGCTCTTTGTTGCTCTTTTATTTCTTTCTGTCTCTTCCTTGCTCTTATTCTCTCCTGTTTTTTTTTTTTCTTCTGGCCAATTTATTCCGATTCGATGCACTGTAGCTTTATTGGTCTGGCTGGTGTGGATGAAACACAATATTTCCCAGGAACGAGTGATGAAGATCAGAAATATGGACAGAACAATAACAGAAATCATACAAAGCAGCAATACTACATATAATACAGCTATGGATTTTTTTCCCACCATTCTCTCTTTTTCTCTTTCTCTCTCTCTCTCTTGTTCTCTTTCTCTGTATGTCTTTCTCTGTCTCTCACTTTGTCTGTGTCTCTCTGTTTCATTCTTTTTCTCTGTCTTTGTCTCTCTCTCTCTTCTCTTGTTTCTTTTTTCACTCTTCTTGTCTTTTGCTCTCTTCTCTCTTCTGTCTTTCCTCCTTTTTTCACCTCCTTCTTTTTTCTTTCTTGTTTCCCCCTTCCTTTTTTCATTTCACCCTCCTCCTCTCTATTTCCTTGGTTTTCTTTCTCTTTCTCTCTGTTCTCTTTCCATTCCCCTTCTCTTCCCTCGATTTTCTTTCTTTTTCTTTCTTTTCCCCTCTCTTGTTTTCCTTTCCCTTTTCTGTCCTCCTCCTCCTCTCTTTCTCTTCTCTCCCCTCGTTCTCTCATCTCGGTTCTTTTCTTGCTTCTCTCTCGTCTTACTCTATCTCTCTCCCGTCTTCACTCTCTCTCTCTTTTTCTGTCTCTCTCTTTCTCTCTTGTTCTCTTTCTCTCTGTATTTCTTTTATTGTCTCTCATCCATCCTCTTCCTTTTTTACTCTCTCCCTCTCTGTCTCTTTTTATTTTCCCTCCTTCACTCTCTCTC
>VCAZ01000159.1:170000-267500 GCA_005784505.1 Bagarius yarrelli | reverse complement strand
CACACACACACACACACACACATATACAAATAAAAAAGTTTTTGTTTTGATCTTTGAATGTGTTAAAAAGTAATAACTTCCCTAGAAACCCGTCTGTACCACACACACACACACACACACACACACACGTACAAACACACATAAAACTATGCGCTATTTGTTACTTCGGACTTCACTGCGCCTGAGTCAGTAGGTACTTCCCGGCAGTTTAACATAGTTGTGTTTGTTTGTGTGTTTCTAAAACTCTAAACTTTTAATTTGGAATTAAAGAACAATTCTACTTCTATAAGAATTCACATACTAAAAAATAGATACTATATAGAATAAAAGTATGTGATTTCTATATACTATGCAACATTTTAGAAGCTTTAACAAATGTTAAACAATGTCAGCTGTATTAATCGGCTGTATTCGGGAAGTAAATACTCAAATAATGCCTTACAAACACAATAAAGACAAAGGAATAACAAAATAAGTCGTATTTAAAAAGGCTCATGGTCGCCCCCTGGTGGTGTGATGGGGTATCATTCTCCAGATGTTGATGTAGATGCCATTATTTGTCAGATAGAAGCTACAGCACAGTGAAATTTGTTTCTTCTCATATCAGAGCACAGGGTCAGCTATGATACAGCGCCCCCTGGAGCAGGAAGGGTTAATGCTCAAGGCTTGAGCCCAGGTCTTTTTGGTCTTCCAATCAACAACTCAGCACCTTAACCATTTAAGCCTCTACTGCCCCTGTGGTGCAGATCTCTGACATAAAGCTGGAAAGAAAAGTATTAAAGCAAAGACAACAGAATAAATGCTAGATGTCCACGTGTAGCGCGATCACATACACTGCTGAAGAGTGTGCTGGTGGTGTAAAGGCGTGTGAAGGATTGGAGCTCTGTGTGTCCAATCGATACTGAATTAACCGGACGGATTCTCATCTCCGCAACAGATAATCCAGCGCTGTGTGAATGGGACGTGTCTGTGTATTATTCAGAGTGCCACACACACACACACACACACACACACACACTAAACTACATCTGTTATGTTTTTGTGCTGTCTTCATAAATTAAAAGTTGAATTAGGTAAACGGACAGGTTAGAAATAAAAATAGAAATAATTCTGAAACTTAAAATATCGGTGTGATCTGAGGTTTAGTCTCTCGGTTGACCGATTTAGGTTGTAATGTATTTATTATTAGCTAAAATGTTTAATAAAATGTAATAATTAAAGCAAATGAAGTTTATTTCGTCATTCTGCCTGGCTGTAGGACTCCGCTGATCGCGGCCGGGGTGATTGGCGGCTTGTTTGTGGTGGTCATTGTGGCGCTGGGCGTGGCCGTGACTCTGAGGAGGAAAAGCATTAAAAAGAAAAGAGCGCTTAGGCGCTTCCTGGAGACTGAGGTTAGTGTTTGGTGTTTAGCTTTTACTTTCTGTACACACTTTATCCTGACTGAGATACTGTCATAATCACGAGATACTAAGTTATGTCAAAATTTAGCAAAATTATTTCGAAGAAAGCATCATTGTAAGATACTATCTCAGAAATAGAAGATAAGATCCTGTTGTTTTATGTATTGTTTTTATTTATTGAATGAATAAAGTCGGCTGCCAGACATTTTTGTGTCTTTCTCACTTACCAGCTTTCTCCTTGTCACTTCTGTGCTAAGTCCCTTACTAACTTTATGCTTAGCTGCTAATTCTCTTGCTAATTACAACACCATCAAATTCACTGAATCAACACCGCATGAGATCAGAGACCAGAGAAAAAGGTTTGAGTAAAGAAGCCCACCCAGCCGGAGGAACTGAAGGACGCCCTCGGGCCTGTCTGTCTTCTCTCTCACTGTTTATCTCGTGTCCTTTCTTCAGAGGCTGCGGCTTTCTGACATGCAAAGGAAGTTCTTCATCACCCTCAGGCTGTGAGAGAAACAGAGAAAATAGGAAGGAGGGATAGACGAAGTGAAAAGTCAGCTCGGGGGAAGCTCATAAAATCTTAAAGTCTCGCTAATTTAAATAAAGACATGACTCCGTCTCAGACACGTCCCTCTCTTTTCTCCTAGTTTGGGAGGTAAATTTCAGAAAGAAGAGATAAGTATTGTGAAGTATCTAATAGACAGACAGACAGACAGATAGATAGATAGACAGATAGATAGACAGATAGATAGACAGATAGATAGATAGGAAGGAAGGAGAGTGGAAAGTTAGGGGAAGTAGGGAAAGCAAAAAAAGAAAGTAGGTAGGCGAGGAGAAAGAATTAAAGAAAAAAGAAAAAAAAGAGAAGGGGATCTGAAGGAAGAATGTAGGGAAGGAAGAAATACAAAGAGTTGGAAGGAAGGAAGGACAGGAGGGACAGACAAAAAAACAAGCAGGATTGAAAAAAAAAGGAAGAACAGAATAAAGGAGAAAAGAAAAAATGAATAGAAAAAAGAAAGAAGAGGAAGTAGGGAAAGAAAAAAAAGTAGGTAAGTGAGAAAGAATTTCAAAAAAATAAGAAAGGAAGTAAAGGAAACTGAAGAAACAGGCAGGATTGGAAAAAATGAAGAACAGAATGCTGGAAGTGTAAAAATAAAGGAGGGAAAGAAAGAAGAATTGAAGAAAGAAAGGATGGAAAATGAAATGAAAAGGTAAGAGTAAGGAAAGAATAAAAAATGAAGGGAGAAAGGAATAAAGGAATGACTAAAGGACAAAAAGAAGATGGAATGTTAAAAAAGGCATTACCAAAGGATTCGGTGAAATAATTAATATTAGGAATTTTTAGGAAGAAATGGATAGAAAGATAACAGGAAGGAAGGATAGCAGTCGGAGAGGAATTGTTAAAGGAAGTAAAAAAGGGAATTATGCAGTCTACGCCTACGTCCTGTTATAATAAGCTCCACTCTTCTGGGAAGGCTTCCACCGGATGGCGAGAGCGAGGCTGTGGAAACAACTGTGCGATTTAGCTACAAGATCATCCGTCAGATCAAACTCTGGGGTTGATTGATGATGTCTTAATAAACACATCAGGACCAGTGATTTCAGCACCAGCGTTAGTGGACAGCTCCCTGTAGTCACACTCGCAGTAGACGGGCCTCTTTTATTCTTCCTTCATGTTTTCTTCTCCTTCACCAAGTCTCCTGGTTCCAAACTCTTTAATTAAAGAACGCCATTAGGCTTTAATCAGATGTCTGTGATGAGTCCAGGGACGTGATGGGAGCTGAGTAACTGTCATATCTTCTTCTCCTCCATTCTGTTTAACTCTCATCACTTCCTTGATCTTTGTCATGGCTTTTTTTTCTCTGAACAGTAAATTCCCTAATTATTTTTATTCCCGATCCATTTTTCGTTCTTTTTTTCTTTCTTTTATTCTCTGGCAGTTTTTCTGCTGTATTATCAGGTTTGTCTCTATCTCTCACTCTGTGTCAGTCTCCAGAAACTTCTCATCCAGCTCCACCCTTATCGCTTTCTCATTCTCATATTTCAGCTCCTCTGTGATCCCCTCAGGCTTTTGTCATTCCTCCCATTTTTATTCTCCTCGCACCACGGTGAAGAAGAAAGACCTAATTAATTAATTGAATGTGTAATCTTTGCACCCTACGGTTAATTTCACTTTTTTTTCTTTTTTTTTTCGGAGATAGCGCTCTGTCTTCTGATTCACAATGTCATTTCACAATCTGGGCTACATCCGGGCAGCGGGTGTAGGTCCGATTAGCGGAGGTAGGAACATGATTAAAGTGAGTGTGATGTTCTCTGTTGGTGGTGTTTCAGCTGGTAGAGCCTTTGACCCCAAGTGGTGCGGCGCCCAATCAGGCTCAGCTCAGAATCCTGAAGGAGACCGAGCTAAAGAGGGTGAAGGTTCTGGGCGCTGGGGCATTCGGCACTGTCTACAAGGTGATTATTACCGATACGGCACAGGGGGAGACGGGTTCAAATGGTAATTAGGTTGCATGTTTGGTGAAAAGGAATTTATTATAACAGGTCAAAGAAAAAAAAAGAGGAATTGACTTTCTAAAGGCGACATTTTAAATGTCTTTCAATGAATCAACGGGTGGCAGGAAGGAAGAAGGAAATTAAAAGGAAGGAATCATGAAAGGAAGAATTTATTTTAAAAAAAGGAAGAGAAAAGAAAGGAAATAATAATATTTTTTTTTGTTAATGTAAGCAGGTCGTCAAAAAAAATCACATCTAGTCACAAAATCGAAATTGGACATTAAGACCTGCAGTGTAAATGGGACATAAAAGACATTATTAACAGAAATCCGGGTTCTGCTGATGTTTTTGTGTTGACGTTCCTCTGACCCTGTATGAACAGGAATGTCTTTCTCCTCAGGGGATTTGGGTGCCCGAGGGTGAGACGGTGAAGATTCCGGTGGCAATTAAGATCCTGAACGAGGCCACGGGACCCAAAGCTAATGTGGAGTTCATGGACGTGAGTGTTTATTCTGGTTTTTTTGCCTGTTCAGCCAGCGTTTAAAGTGTAAATCCCTAAATGAGCTTTTAAAGCTTTAAACATGACGCAACTCAAAGAAACGCTGCCAAAAGACCCATTTACTGTGTGTGTGTGTGTGTGTGTGTGTGTGTGTGTGTGTGTGTGTTTGTGTAATAAACTCGAATGTTGCGATTCATTTTCATTTGTTTACTGGGTGTTTTACTTTCATGTTGGTGATATTTAGATGAGATGTTTAGAAATCCCAAATGGAGTTCATCTCTATACTCACTATCTGTAGGGTAGAACACACTGCTGCACCCTACCAAGTGCACTACACTCTACTCTACAGAGAGAGAGAGAGAGAAAGAGAGAGAGAGAAAGACTATTATTTGTTTCTCTCTCTCTCTCTCTTACACACACATACACATACATTTCTTTCTTCTTTTCTGTCTTTTTCTTTCTGTCTGTATTTCTTTATTTCTTTTTTTGCTTTTCCCTGTCATAGACCCCCTGTCTCTCTAATTTTGTTACTTCCTCTTCCTTCCTTCCTTCCTTCCTTTTTTTCTTTCTCTCTTTCCTTCTTTACAATTATGGGTTAAGGGGTTGATCTTTGAATTAGCAGTCTAACACCTTAACCACTGCACCACAACTCTTTCACTCTCTCTCTCTCTCTCTCTCTCTCTCTCTCTCCCCTCCTCTCTCTCTCTCTCTCTCTCTCCCCTCCTCTCTCTCTCTCTCTTTCTCTCTCTCTCCCTCCCTCTCTCTCTCTCTGTCTGTGTGTGAAATGGAGAGGTTTTACTGCTTAAATTTGCAATCAAAAGGCAGTTGCACGCTCAGGTTCACCATGAAACCAACCCACACACACACACCTACACCCACACACACAGACACACACCTACACCCACACACACAATTTGAATACTCATTACTGCACCTCCAAGTGTGTGATACTTTTGTCCACGGATAATTGTGTGTGTCTGTCTTTGTGATTGTAATTCTGTGTAATGTACAAATAATGGGATTTCTGTGTTTGTGTGTGTCTGTGTATTAGTTTGTATGTGTGTGTTGCCAGATTGTGCAGCTTCACGTATTAAAAAGAGAACAAATCGGACTAACAAAGAACAAATTAGTTCTTTATACTTTTTTTATACATTCAATCAGAACTCATCATTCAGAAACACAACCGTAAATAATTCCCTTTCTAATAATTCCCAATAAATGAAACACCAATGCAAACAGTAAACATCAACACTTCTGCTATTTATCTCTTTCATACAACTGAGCATTGCTCAGGGGCCCATCGGTGGAAGCTTGGGCTATCGAACCCTGATTTCTTTTTTGCAGACATGAAGCAGTATTCCAGTGTATTCCAGTGTATTCCAGTGTATTCCAGTGTATTCCAGTGTATTATTCCTAGAATCCAGTCTTTCTACCAGGGGTTATTATTATTATTATTATTATATTATTGTTATTATTTATTGTTATTATTTCATTTCATCAGCACAAAAACGCTGGGATGTACCATGAACCATGTACCACCCATTACCATGTGAGTGTGAATATGAACACTTCTGTCATCAAGATTCTGAAATTGCTGTGTTTTTTGGGGACCCGAAACAAATTAATAACATTTTAATTCATTTCAATGGAAAAAACTGGTTTGACATATGAGTAATCTGAGTTACGAGCTCAAGTTACACGGCACCACTGTGCTTAATTTTTTTATCCATCCGAGAAGTTTAGGGGTTATGGGCTTGCCTAGGGGCCCAGTACTGGTAGCTACTGCTGGACCGGTAGCCCTGTCCGAAATCACATTCCACATTCAGTACTAAGTATGTAAATACTTTCAGACTGTTATTAAAATACTTCTATATAGTATGGTTACAGCTAGTATAATTCGAACGTACTAACTTCGCCATTCTGATATAGTCACATGACATACGACATGGGAAAGTAAAGTGTAAATACTATGTGTACTTCAAAATCCGGGTGGGAGTAATAATAGATTATCTGGGACCTTTTCACATACTGTATTTTGCTCACTAAGAATTCGGATATACTACTCATCTCAAATACTCATTTTTGCGATTTCAGATAAAGCCCAGTTTTTCCAAAAACCTTAAGGGTTTTTTCCCCTTTTCCTCCAGGAGGCACTGATCATGGCCAGCATGGAGCATCCTCACCTGGTGCGTCTTCTCGGAGTGTGTTTGAGTCCTACTATCCAGCTGGTGACCCAGTTAATGCCTCATGGCTGCCTGCTGGACTACGTACACGAGCACAAGGACAACATCGGCTCCCAGCTGTTGCTCAACTGGTGTGTGCAGATAGCCAAGGTAAGAGGTCCGGGGCCTTGAAACGCTTCACTTAACGGTAAAAACTCCAACAAGAAGAAAAAAAACATTTTTTCAACATTGACAATTTTAGAAGAACTATAGAAGATTTCTAATTCTGAGATCATTAACACCATATCTGCTCTAAGAAATATAACTTGTTCTTAAATATGCAAAGTCATGAGTGTGCAGAAAAATACACATCATTAAATATTAGAATAAAAAAAGCAGAGCCATGAATTGGGGCAGCTAAAGCAACAAGGGTCGAGCTGCCACTTTTCAAACTAATGCCCCACCTGAACTACAACCCGCCCTGACATTTTGACCAGTTCTTTAAAAGGTCAAAGGCTTCCAGGTTGGGATCCATATGCAGCTTAATAGTCGGGAGTGGGTTCAGATTTTTCTCTGAGTCTGTCTCTCTCTCTCTCTCTCTCTTTCTGTCTGTCTGTCTGTAGTCAGTCTTTGTCTGAATTCTTTCCATGTGTGTCTGCACGCCCCCTTCCAATGGTCCCTAAAGTGACAACTGCTGACCTTTTACTTTAATCTAAAGGCACAAAATTAAATCCCAGAAGGGGATCAAGATTTGACAGTACATGGCTTCGTCTATCGTCTCTTAGATGCTGTGAAATTGTCCTGTCCCCTCAGCAGCAAAACACCCCCAAAGCAAAATGTTTTTACCTTCATGTTTGTTCTTGGGGTCCCAGGCAGCATTTCTCCTCCTCCAAACAGAGTGAGATGAGTTGATGCCTAAGAGCTTGATTTTGGTCTCATCTAACACCACCACTTTCACCCAGTTCTCCTCGAAACCATTAGCTGTTCATTGGTGAACTTCAGACAGGTCGGCTTTCTTGAGCAGGGGGACCGGTAATGTGAAAGTGGAGGTAAATTTTGCCCATTATTAACATTAGGTGTGTTTGCTGGATTTGTAAGGAATTAGACCAGCTGAAGATTGTCCTGTTCTGCAAATTTCAATATATTTAACGCACAAATGGAGGTTAAATGTCTGGAATATTATTTTAAAATAATTTCCTGCATATGACAAGGACACAAACTTGCAATTACAAACAAGCCAGAGTTTTTCTTGTTTGTGCAATATGAGCAAATAATTTAATTCGGCTTCCCACAGTTTGATTTCTTTTTCTGTCTCTATCTAATTTTGGTTTTTCCGTTCAACCAGACTGGACTTGACCTACGTTCAGTCTAAATTCTAGTAGCACTGTAGCAATACGATACAAAAAAAACAATGGCTGCTTTCTTGCGATTCTCAGTCTTCTGGAAACATTTTCTGGCCCGGTACTGTAAGACACGGGGAAACTTTAGCTTCTTCGGAAATCCGGAAAAGGCAGATCTAGATTTAGGGTGCCTCATTTGTCCTTTGAGATAAAAGAAAAAAGCCGCTAGTTTGGTGACACACATTATTTAAAACTTTCTGAGAATCTGTTTGCACAATGATTGGTTGTGCCTCATTTCGCCCACACCACCAATCTGTCAACAATAAACAGGGAAAAATCACATAGCTCTCGAGCGAATGCCAAAGGCGACGTTGGTAACGTGGGATTTCTCTTTCGAAAAATCTTTCCCTGCTGTTTATTACAGCAGTAAATTCAAAACACAAAGGCAGAAGTTTAGTCACAAAAAAGCTGGAGGTCTTTACACGGAAAACAATAAATACGAAATATAAAACTCAAAACGCGGATCGTGAATCGTAGTTAAACGCAGAAAACAGAAGTCGCTCGGAACGCTGTGAACCAGGTAATACTTTACAAAGACTAAGCTAACCAGATTAGCTTATATGGCTAACTTCTGGAACTGGATGTGGGGTTACAACTCAGACAAAAGTTCCCTCTGGTGGTCAAACTGGTGGAGGTGCCTGATTCTTTATATCGGATGCTGATATTTTTGAATGGCGCCCAGATTCACAGGCATTATTACTAACTGCATTTGCTCTCCATTACATCAACGTACCGACGAAACACATTTTGCTCCCCAACATCATGGTTTTGGAAATATTTAGGAAGAGATTTGAATTTTCAAACCAATTTAAAAAAGAAATCCAGAACTCGCGCAAGAATTTGTGTATATAATAAATGATATGGGAAATAGAATACAACCCTGAGGAACTCCTAGGGAAAAATCTTTCCTATTCTTCATTATCTATACATAATTATTTTAAGGCTTAAAAGCCTTCAACCCATTAAAAATGGAGACATGAACTTTAGTCAGACTGAAGAAAGTCAGACTATTAGATCATTACGTTAAAATAATTTTAAATATAAAAACTGTTCCTGAACGTACACATGCACCATATGTAGCTTAAACCCTAATGTCAAAAATCACCCTTGATTTATCCGGTAAACACAATATGTTCTCCTGCGAACCGCAAAATAACGCGTGTAACATCAACACACTCCGGATCTTTATATATCCGTGTCGGATTCGATCAGACGTAGAAAGTGAGGTTCATTTCTTCGGCCTGTCGTTCCACTACATTTAGCAGACTGCGGCTTTAATCGACGAAGCGTGTGATTGACATGTCTCTGGCCTTCTCTCACTCATGACTAAGTAGCAGTTTCATTTAGGACTCGAACAATGATTTCGGTTAACGCTTCAGCTCTTTTAGTGTGTGTGTTTGTGTGTTTTGTAATAGATAGAAAAATAGATATATAAAAGTCAGGAATAATTACATTTATGGCATTTGAGCGACGCCCTTATCCAGAGCAGATTTTTTTTATCCAACTGAGTAGTTTAGAGTTAGGGGCCTTGCTTAGGGGCCCAGATTGGCCAGATTGTTCCGGGGAATGGACCAACAATATTTCGATCAGCAGACCAGTACTTTACTCCATAAACCCGTACTATAAATTCTCCTTGCATTTTGTAGTTTTTCTTATACTATATAGTATGTTAGTATGCAGAGCTAGAGATCAGTCTGTCATCATTAAACGAGCAAACATCTGGAGCTTATAACATCAGGATTCCGGGTTTCAGGACTCACTCAGATGCAGAATAATTACACGTATAGCTGTTCTCTGTTTGCAATCCCTGTACGGCAAACTTTATTACATATCGAAGCAGTTGCTGCTTACTTAATGGAGCAGTTTGGGATTTTACAGGTAAGCTTTACATTACTCTGAGTACGATGATGATGAAGATGAAGATGATGAAGAGAAGGATGATGATGGCGGCACTGAGAGTCGAGGAAGCTTGAGAAGCTGGAAAATAGGCTTTGGGGAAAAAAGCTAAACATTTTGGCATTCTGCTGCCTACACACAAAAATATTTACCTTGAATTTATTCAATACATTAAAATATTTATTTTATTAAAATTGATTAATTTGATTGATTGATTACTAAAATATTTGTAGCGTTTTGGTCACTTATGCTTATTATTAATATGTTAATTTTGAGGTTTGGTATAAAAATATTATAATTTAGTGTTGTATAATATAATAATGTTGTGAGGAAGTGGTAGCGAAGATCTGGGTTCGATTCCCAGCACCACCAAGTTACCCTTGTTGAGTGAGGCCCTTAATCCCCAATTAAACATTTGTATAAAAGAGATAAATGTAAGTGGCTCTGGATAAGAACATCTGGCAAATGCTGTACATGTAAATGTTAATAAATTAATATTATATAATAAAAGAAATGGATTTATTAACCAGTAGATCTGGTGGTTTAGTGTTTAGCACTGTTGCTTCACAGTAAGAAGGTCCGGGGTTCAATTCCCCTTTCTGTGTGGAGTTTGTATGGTGACCTGTCCAGGGTGTCCCCCTCCTGTCTCGCACCCTTTCAGAGAAGGCTGGAAGAATGAATGAATGAATGAACCAGTAGATCTGTTTTTTATACCCTGTGTTATTATAAACCCTTTATGATTTTTTAGAATAATCCAGACGCCATATGGAAATGACATCATCCAGAAAATGACGTCCTCCCATTTTTGTCTGTCTGTCATGTGTTTGTGTGTTTTTGCGCTCAGGCCAGATTTCCTACATGTGCTTTTATTTGGCTCAGCGTGGAGACGAGCAGCTGTGAGGCGTTATACTTATAACAGTGGACTGACAGACTGTCACACTGTGATGACTGGCAGGGCGAGCTGGGGAAACACACACACACACACACACACACACACACAGTATGATGGAGTGCAGGTTTCACAATGAGCTAAAGGACTTTACGACCTCAGTGACAAATGACAAGCTCTTTCTTTTGTACTGTCTCACACACACACACACACACAAAAATTAAATAGAGGACTGCAAGTGAAAATCCCTCTCTCTCTCTCTCTCTCTCTCTCTCTCTCTCTCTCTCTCTCTCTTTTACGTTTACATTTACAGCATTTGGCAGTCTTTCTTATCCAAAACAATTTACATTAATCTCTTTTATACAAATGAACAATTAAGGGGTTAAGGGCCTCACTCAGGGGCCCAACGGGGGTAACTTAGTGGTGCTGGGAATCGAACCCGGATTTTCAAAATAGCAGTCCAACACCCTAACCACTGCTCTACCACTCCCCCCTCTGTCTCTTTTTTTCTGTCTCTCTGTCTTTCCCTTTTTTTTTTCTTTTTTTCTTTCTTTCTCTGTCTCTATTTTCTTTCTTTTTTCTCTGTCTTTTTCTTTCTTTCTTTTTCTTTCTTTCTGTTTCTTTCTTTTTCTTTCTTTCTTTCTTTTCTTTCTTTCTCTCTTCTCTTTCCTTTCTTCTTTCTTTCTGTCTCTGTCTCTCAGATCCTTTCTCATCTGATCCGCATTATTAAGCTTTCTTATTAAGTCAGCAGGTTATAATCACTGCAGTGACATGACACAGCGATGTTATTACTGCTGTTGAACTTTCAGTAGTGTTGTGACTCTGTGACTCTCAGTGTACTGAGAATGAATCTTTTGTTCATTTGTTCCTTCGTTCGTTAATTCTCTTTCTTTCTTTCTTTCTTTCTTTCTTTCTTTATTTGGTGCTGATGACAGGAATAAGTTAGAAATGAGGGAGTTTGTCAGTGGTATGACGTGTCAGTACCTCTCATCAGCCTCCGGTTTCACCGCTGCGGTTTAGGTGATGGAGGTAAAGTGACACCGCGAGTTTAGCTTCACTTCTTTTCCAATTACGCGCCTGTCAGTGTAGCTGCTCTGACGCACACCAGTAAATTGCACTGACCTGCACTTCCTGTTACAGCAAACAATAATAGAAAAGCTGCTGAACAAATAAATAATACATCATATCAGTGACGCTGGGACATCCTGTGTCTCAGGATGGGATGACAGGGTTTTTTTTCATTTTGTCCCATGGGGAGAGAACTGAGGACAGTGTTGGAGGTCCACTTGCCCTTCCAACCAGTCAGAAATCAGGGTCAAGCGGGGTAAATGGAGCTGCCGCATGTCCTCCACACACTACGGAAAGGTGACGGGAGACAAAATACACCTGTCACACCCAACACTACACCTCCGCTGCGTCCACTGTCCTCCAATTAAAAACCACAAACAGTAAAACACAAAAAAGGATGGAAAGAGGAGGAAAGGAAGGAAGGAAGGAACTGATGAATGGATGGATGGATGGATAGAAAGAGGAATGAAGGAAGGAAGGATGGAATGGATGGATGGATACACACGCTGATACACACACTTACACACACCTACAGCACTCATGCACACTGATACACACCTACAGCACACTTACATACTGATACACACTGATACACACACCTACACCACTCATACACACTGATACACACCTACAGCAAGATTACATACCGATACACATGCTGATACACACACTTACACACACCTACACCACTCATACACAGTCATCCACAAAGCTACAATTAATACAGGGACTCTCTGGCACACACTTGTTCATTGTTTTTAAAGACCATCTGTTGCTTACACACACACACACACACACACACACACACACACACAGATAAGTGAACTGGTTAACTGATATAAAGTCTTTTCTATAGTCCTGTAATGGCAGCGGGATGATGATAGTATGATGTTAGGAGTGTTAACTGCAGTCACGGAAGAGAAGAGAAGAGAAGAGAAGAGAAGAGAAGAGAAGAGAAGAGAGAAGAGAGGGGAGGGGAGGGGAGGGGAGGGAAGGGAATGGCAGGGGCTAACCTCATTGTATATGCCCCCCTCTCTCTTTCTCTATTTTTCTGTACCTCTCCTCCCTTTTTCTACTCTCATTCTTACTCTGCCCTCTCTATCTATTCCCTTTACCTCATTATCTGTTTTCCTCAGTCAATCTCTTTCTCTCTACATACCTCACCATCCTTCTCTACCTCATCCACACCCCTCTCTTTTTCTCCACCCACCAATTACCTTATTGTCTCTGTTTCTCTCTCTCTTTCTCTCGCTTCACCTCACCCACCATACTTCACCTCATCTTCTTACCCTCCCACTCTCTCAACTTTTACCTCATTGTCTGGTTCACTCTCTGGCTCTCTCTTTCTCTCTCTCTTTTCTCTTCTATATTGTCTTTGTTTCCCCGCTTTCTCTCTTTCTCTACTCATCCTCTTACCTGTAATTTTCTATCTCTCTGTCTCTGTCTCGTTGTCTTTGTTGCCCTCTGTCTGTACTTTCAGTCTTTCTGTCTCCCAAAGTTGCTTTTCTGGCATGACATTTTATGTAAGGACTCGACAGACTTCAGTCTTTTGGGAAGATCTGGTTTAAATCAGCATTTTATTTCTGCAAACTTCAGGTCTAAGGAGAAAAAAGGAAAAGTGTAAGAAAGCATGAAACATGGAGACGCTTAGCTAAAGTGAGCTTTAATGACTTTTAGAAACTGCTTGTTTTTGTGATCATTTAAAAGTCTGTCTTTGCCTCCGGAGACAAGTTCTATTACATCTTTCGGATTATTGTTGAGTTCCTGCTTCCAATCTGTACATGAATTCTCTTAGTAGGACTGAAGTACAGGCGTGCTGCTGACTCAGCATCTGTACTTCAGTCTCTGTAGGACACTTGCGAAGATGTTTCTGGTGTCTAAGGAATTTAAACACGCTGTACCGGTAATTATATAAATCTGGGTTCAATTTTTCTGCATCACCCTAAAACTGTGGTGAGACAGCTATGATATATAGTTTAGAAAGAAGTGGTGAGACAGTTATGATGTTTGGTTTAGAAAGAAGTGGTGAGACAGCTATGGTGTTTGGAACGAGTTCATCAGGGGGACGGCTCATGTTAGATGTTTTAGGGAGAAAGTCAGGGGAGCACAGATTGAGGTGGTTTGGACATGTCCAGAGGAGGGATAGTGAATATATTGGTGGTAGGATGTTAGAAATGAAGCTACCAGGCAGAAGATAAAGAGGAAGACCAGAGAGGAGGTATATGAATGTGATAAACGAGGATGAAGATAGTGTGTGTGAGTGAAGAGGATGTAGAGAATAGGGTTAGGTGGAGACAGATCATTAGCCGAAAGCAGAAGAAGAAGACGACCCTAAAGTTTGTGGGTCGACTTGTCTTGTCAGACTGTATAAACATATCCCATATCATCATTGTAGGAATCTCAGGATCTATCTATCCGTCTGTCTGTCTGCCTGTCTGTCTGTCTGTCTGTCCGCCTGTCTGTCTGTAGAAATAATATAATATGTCAAAAATGTCTGTATGTATTATTGTAAAATAACTGAAATGTATAGTAATAAAAGTACATTAATAAGTATTGGATAGTTGGTTAAGGCACTGGCGTATAGGTGGCACTGTTGTGCTCCAGGAGACCCGAGTTCGATTCCAGCTGCTTCACTTCTGGCTGCAAAATATAACTTTAAATAATAAAAGTTATACAATAGAGTTAAATTAAATAAAATTAGATTTAAAAAACTCTTTCCACTAGAGGGCACTTAACAAATCCTTGGACTCTTTAACATAAATCTAACACACGTGTCTCGGATCCAGCTGTTTCGCTATAGGCTAAAAGTCTGACAAATCCGTTGAATCCTACGGTTTCAGATGAATCGGATGAATCAGCCGTTTTTTATGTTTCTGACCTAAAACAACTAAGTCGGCTAACTGTTCCCACATTCACTAGCTAAAAAACTGAACGGCGTAGGTTTTAGTTTGTATTTATCAATTTTATTCTTAACTGATCCGAGTAATGTGAATCCGAGTCATTATAAAAGACCGGCTTATTTTAGCTCAGATGGATCAGGATTCGCTTATCTCCGAGTTCCTAAAACTTAGCACAGTACTTTATATGTGTTATTAACCCAGCTACTCATTAATATTCATGAAGCCTTTCCCAACGTTTGTTAATATTCATTAACTCGCTAAAAGCCTTTTCAACAAAGACAGCGGGATTCGACACTGCAATGCACACAGGTATCTTAATTAAAATCTTTTGTTACTGTTTGAATTGCAGGCAGAAGTTTACTCCTTATTTAATGCAGTAAAATTGCAAAAAGTGTGTATGTGTGTGTGTGTGTGTGTGTGTGTGTGTTCACATTGAGCTGTAAGGACGACGAATTGGAAGCTTTGTGTGATTTAGAGGGAAGGAAAAGATGTCTTTGATTATGTTAAAACTTTGTGAGGTTGTGTGTTAATTGTGCATTATCCCAAATTCCAGATGTGTGTGTGTGTTTTACTGTATCCTCATTATTTGGGTCGTAATTAGATGGGAGAGGGTTAGTATGTAAGTATAGGAGACCATAAGTTGAGGTGGACATCCGTGCCATCCTCGCTCTCCTTCATCACACCATTTTTCCCTCCTACATGATAATAACAGGTCTTACGATGACCGTCGTTTTGACTTTTCTTTTTAAATCTAAGTATTTATTTCATCCAAAGATTATTTTTATGTGCTTCAGTCTAAAATAATATCAATAATCATCCATCTTCGACAAATTGAGCGGTAAATGTGGCGGATGTGAGGTCTAGTTAGCAGAGCCGAGGCGAAGAAAGCGAGTGACAGCATCTCACAGAGTGTGTGTGTGTGTGTGTGAGAGAGAGAGAGAGAGAGAGAGAGAGAGAGAGAGAGAGAATGGAGGGGAGATGGGATTACGCTTTTACTCTCTTTACAGTCTGATCAAGAAATACTGACAAATTCGTACACAGCGTTTCAGAGAGAAAGAGAGAGAGAGAGCAAGAAAAAGAGAAAGAAAGAGAGGGAGAGAAAGAAAGAGCAAGTCAGACAGAGACAGAGTGGGAGCGAGAGAAACAAAGAGAGAGAAAAAGAGTGTGGGAGAAAAAAGACAGAGAGACAAAGAGAGAGCAAAGGGTAAAAGTGAGAGAGAGAGAGAGAGAGAGAGAGAGAGGAGGATAGCAAGAAAAAGAGAAAGAAAGAGGGAGAGAAAGAAAGAGCAAGTCAGACAGAGACAGAGTGGGAGCGAGTGAGAAACAAAGAGAGAGAAAAAGAGTGTGGGAGAAAAAAGACAGAGAGACAAAGAGAGAGCGAGAAAAGGGTAAAAGTGAGAAGAGAGAGAGAAGGAGAGAGAAAGAGAGGGAGAGAGCAAGAAAAAGAGAAAGAAAGAGAGGGAGAGAAAGAAAGAGCAAGTCATACAGAGACAGAGTGGAGCGAGAGAAACAAAGAGAGAGAAAAAGAGTGTTGTGGAGAACAAAGACAGAGAGACAAAAGAGAGAGCGAGAAAAGGGTAAAAGTGAGAGAGATAGAGAGAGAGAGAGTAGAGAGAGTAGAGAGGAGAGAGAGAGAGAGAGAGAGAGAGAGAGAGAGAGGAGAGAGAGAGAGGAGGAGGAACTCATGAAACTTTTATGAAAAAAAAATGGACAGAGGGAAGATGATTATTAAATTAGATAAAAGAATAATATATTAATTCTTAAAATAATATAGATTAATAATATATTGATAAATTATGATATAGAAATCGAATCCAAATGACGAATAAAATGTCTAGGATATGAAATGCAGTATATATATTTTTTTTTAATTTTTATATTGTTTTAAGTTTCTTTCTTGTCGTTTACTTTTCGATGATTATCGCGCTCCATTGATTAAATACTAATGTTTAATTATTAATTATAAATAAAATTATTACATTTTTTGTGCTGGTGAGTTTTTTTATTCTTTGTTTTTCTGCACGGTACTCTGCAACATTTGCATAAGCAGGTAAAGGCAAATCTACACACCCCCTCGTGGCCCGATCACATGTCACCCTACGTGTAGGTCACGTCCAAGGGCAGCTGGTGTGTGTTTGTGTGTGTGTATGTGTGTGTTGGGTATAAAATAAGCTGTCTCCAGTACCGAAAGCCGCCTCCCCTTACGTGTACCCCTTACTACTGTGTTGTTAATGAACTTGGCGACCCTCCTCCTGCCTCTGTGGGCCTCCAGGTCTCGGGGTCTCACCTGGAGGAGAGTGGTGGGTGCGAGCCCCTCCTTCCTCATGCCAAGCACATTACCAGCCCCATCTGGTGCCCCGTGCTACGTGCCAGAGACAGACGTGTGCTCCACCAGGGCAAGGTCACTTCATTGGCACTGATTCGGCTTTGATCCATTAAACCGCTGCATAAAAAACAATAGAGGCAAAGAAAGAGAGGGAGAGAAAGAAGGAAAGAGAGAGAAACGAGAGAGAGGAGAGAGAGAAGAAGGAAAGAGAGAGAGAGAAAAAGAGAGAGAGAATGAGAGAGCACAGTAAAGTAGGTCATATAATTATAATTATTATTATTTGTTATCATTATTTACAGAATTTAAAGCTACATTTTGATTGGTTAGAAGCGGCAGATTTCCCAGCATGCTCCTGTCTCATCCTAAATAAACAGCAATCCGATATGATAGACATGAGTGAAGACTTTTTTTCTCTTTCGGTGTCTGTCTCTCTCTGCATCTTTCTTTTTGTCAGTCTGCTTCTATTATCTCTATCTGTCTGTCTGTCTGTCTGTCTCACTCTCAAGCTTTCTGTTAGTTTGCCTGTGTCTCTATCTCTATCTCTCTTTTTCTCTTTGTAAGTCTGCTTCTCTTGTAAGTCTTGTCTCACTGTTTTCGATTTTTTTTTTTTCCGTTAGTCTGCCTCTGTCTATATTTTGGTATCAATCTCTCTCTCTCTCTCTCTCTCTCTCTCTCAGTCTGCCTCTCTCACCTATCTGTGTCTGTCTGTCTTACTCTCTTTTCTTAGTCTGCCTCTGTCTGTGTTTTGATATCAGTTAGCCTTTTTGTCTGTCTATTTCTCTGTCTCTCTCCTTTGTCTCTCTTTTGTTTTTGTCAGTCTGCTTCTATCACTTGTCTCTGTCTGTTTGTCTGTCTGTCTGCTTGCTCTCTCTGCCTGACTATTATTTTCAGTCCTCTTCTGTTCTTCTCTGTCCTTCTCCATCTCCAGTCTGTTTCTATAATTTCTATCTGTCTGTTTTTCACAACCTGCTTTTTATCACTACCCTCTCTCTCTCTCTCTCCTCTCTCTCTCTCTCTCTCTCTCTCTCTCTTTCGCTTCATCTATCTGAGCATTCAGGATAAATAATAAAGAGCGGCGAGATTTAAAGCATAAAATGCTTCAGTCTCATTAATATGCAGCAAATAAACACTAAGTGTGTGTAACAGGTTGGAAGTTAATCGTATCGAATCGCTTGCAGGCTTTTAGGGGTTTTTAAATGTCTCCTCACGTCAACATTCTTACTCGCCCTCATCTCGTCCCGACGGAAATTCATTCATTTATTACATCATTTTAATGTATTATTTACAATTAAAACATTATGGGGTTCGATTCCCCTGCAGGGGTCTTTCTGTGTGGAGTTTGTGTGTTCTCCCTGTGTGTGTGTGTGGGTTTACTCCGGGTTCTCCGGTTTCCTCCACCAGTCCAAAAACATGTATGTTAGATTGATTCGTGATTCTTAAAGTTACCGACTGCACTTTTTAGTTCAAGTAAAGACATTTGGGCTCTGACACGTACTTAAGTAAAAAAGTAATTTAACTTCCAGAAAAGTCAAGAAAAGTAAATAAACGACCAGTAAATTAACTGAAAAGTGAATCATTCATTCATTCATTCATCTTCTTTAGCCGCTTATTCCCTAATTCGGGTTCACAGGGATCTGCTGGAGTCCATCCCAGCTGTCTCTGAAAGGCAGGAGGGGGAAACCCTGGACAGGTCACCAATCCATCACAGGGCCAAAAGTGAATTTAACACTAGAATTACGTTAAAGTTCTGTAATAAATAAACATGATGCACCCAAAGGTGATGTAGATTCTGGTCTTCTGAAGGTGAACATTTAGTAAGTTAAGTTAATTGAGAGAGAGAGACAGACAGCGTGAGAGACAGAGAGTGTGAGAGTGTGAAAAAGAGAGAGAGAGAGAGAGAGAGAGAGAGAGACACTAATTCAATTTGTCTCCAGTCTTTTATAGAGCTCTGGTCCGAGGAGCGTCGGATCTAATGAAACCGAGAGGATCGAGGAATAATTTATGATATGATCAATCAGGAAACTTCTCACACCTTTGCTCTCAGTTGGGTTTCCTCCTCATATCAGCCAGATGTCTCCAGAAAGAGACCAGAGATTGTCCTAAGCGGGATTACATCAACAATAGGGAAAAACTACATTTTAAGCTGCCTCTGATAAACGAGGTCGTGTATCAGAAAGAACAAACGTCAAGCGCTTAATTAAATCAGGACAGTTTCAAAAAAACGCTTAAAAAAGAGAAATTTTTAATAAATTTAATTATTGACATTTGATTTATTTTAAAGAAAAGCATTCAAAAACTTTTAATGGCCAAGATTGCATCTAACTAGATATGAGTACATCTGGATACATTCATCTGTCTGTCTGTCTGTCTGTCTGTCTCTCCGACTATCATCTGTCTGTCTGTCTGTCTGTCTGTCTCTCCGACTATCATCTGTCTGTCTGCCTGTCTATTGGGATTTACAAATCTTTTTCTTCATTCTTCGTCTAGTTATTATCAATCATATGTCTGTCTGTCTGTCTATCTATCTATCTATCTATCTATCTATCTATCTATCTATCTATCTATCCATCCATCCATCCATCCATCCTGCATCCATCCATCCATGCATCTATCTGTCTATCATTGCCTGCCTGCCTGTCTGTCTGTTTGACCCTCAGACCCTGTTACAGTTACAACAATTAAATATTCACTAATATTACAGTACGTATTAATTTTAACAATAGAAACGGGTAGACAGTGAGACAGTTAATGACATCACCACCCGAGCTCTCTGTCTGGGACCCGAGTGAGAGATCACGGCTGCTGGGTGACACGTGCCATTGTGTTGTCTTTTAACTGCACACAGGAGTGAAACACTGCACGGCGGAGCATCTCATGACTCATTGTAATGAGGGTAAATATCGATCCACCTCCACTAATCTGATTTAAACCCACCGCGAGTGGCGCGGCCTCGGCTCCCAGCCTCGACAGGGACAATTGAGATGAGGACAGACTCTCTATTAACAGCTGGTGGAAAAACACAACAGACATTGTTGTCCTGTCAGCTTGGTGAGATAATGCAGTAGAACAGGGATGTGATGTGAGATATCTGGAGGTATTTCACGATTCGGTGTTTAGCTCGTTTTCTAAGACTCGGCGACGGAATCTGACTGGAAGTGACAGAATGATAAACACAGGGCTGGAACTCAAGAGCTGAAGTGATGACGATTTTATTTCAAGTAGTGCATTTTAACTTCTATAGTTGATGATTTTATGACTGGAGGTTCGGTCGTTATCTTGTGATTTTTTTATCTGCAATTTTCTTTTTTAAATGCTGATCCTTAACTGCATATTTTGTCCTCAATTGGAAACATTTTGGATCAGTTCACTTTTAGTAGCTGATTTTACCTGTAACTGGCAATTAAACTATAACCTACTGATTTTAACTTTTGGTTAAACTGCCAATGTTATGATTAGCTTATTAGCTTATTTTTTCATAGTAGCAGATTTAGGTTTTTACTTGAATTTTACTTACATACACTAAATTTACTTGGATGGATGGATGGATGGATGGATGGATGGATGGATGGATGGATGGATGGATGGATGGATGGATGGATGATGCATGGAATAATGAATAGTTAAATAGATGAATGGATGCATGCAGGAATTAATGGATAGATAAATGGATGGATGGATGGATGGATGGATGGATGGATGGATTGGTGGGTGGATTGTGGGTGGGTGGCTGCAACCATACATAAATTATGAATAGTAAATGAATGGATGCATGCAGGAATTAATGGATAGATAAATGGATAGATGGATGAATAAATGGACGGACAGACGGATGGATGGATATTACTTATGATTAATTGTCTTTAACTGCCTGTTATATCTTTGGTAGGAGATTTAATCTTAGATAAAACAGGAGTGAATGACTGATAAATATAACCTTTAGTTGTCAATTTTATCTTTAGCTAATGGCTTCATCTTTAGCTGCCACTTTTATCATTTTATCATTTCTTTTTTGTGAACATTAACTGGTGATTTAAACTTTAATTAGCTGCTTTATTCTTTCACTGCTAGTTTTATTATTAAGTGGCAGTTTTATCTTTTGACTGGTTTTATTAGAAGAAGGTTATTCTTGGGGAAAATAGATAAACGTGATGGACCTGTAATAAGTGTGGAGGTTATTTTACTCTACTCGACTTCTGGGATGGTTTATGTTAATATTTGTATGGCGGCTAGTTTATGATAGTTTGTACATTTTGTGTATTAAAGTACACAAAGGTGCAAAGATTAGTGTAGATTAGTTCCAGGTTTGTTTTCTCTCTCTCTATTGCGTATGCTAATTAAACCTTCTTTCTCTTTCTCTCCCGTCTTTCCTCAATCCACTAAGCACCAAACAGCAGCACAAGAAAAAGAGCCACGCAAATATCACCCAAATATCTGAAAACTCACTTTCATCCTTCGTCTGCGTCGAACTTGAATAACCCCTCGTTTATTTACATCCACTCTGACTGCCGGCGGTAATCACTAGCAGCTCATCCATTTTCCGCTGCCTAATTGTGTCAGAAATTGCTAACGCAGAGCATGATTTATATTCTTGAATACGAATACAGGAAGAGTCATCAGTATACACTTCAAAGACATATGCATATAAAGACACACGTTATTAACTGTTTAGGTCAGATTTTAGGAACCTAATAAAAGAGGTTATCTATGATAGCTGATTACATTTAACAGTCTGAAAAGATACATGCGTACGTTAATGGATGGATGCATGCATGTATTTGATGGGGATGCATGAAACTGAATAATGATGTGGATGGATGGATGGATGATATTCGATTAGATACATGAATTATGGAGCAATCAAATGTTTGCATAAATGCATGGATGGATGAATGAATATGATGGATAGTATAATGGTTGGATAGCTGCATGCATGCATGAATTGATGTATAGTTAGGTAATGGATGGATGGAATGGATGGATGGATGGATGGATGGACAGACAGACCGCAGGATGCATGCATGCCAGAATTGATGTATGGATAAATATTTGTTTGGATATATGGATGGATGCATGCATTAATGCATAGATGCAATGCTTGCATGATTTTTTGATTTGGATGGATGGATGAAGATGAATGAATTGAAATGATGGATGATAGGTAGATGGATGATCATGCATAAATTGATAGATGGAATGGCATTATGAATGGATGGATGGATGGATGGATGGATGGATGGATGGATGGATGGATGGATGGATGGATGGATGGATGCCAGATGATGATGGAATGGATATATGGGGATGGTGGATGGATGGAGATGGGGGATGGATGGATGGATGGATGGATGGATGGATGGATGGATGGATGGATGGATGTCTGCTTTGACAGATTATGGTTGACTGCACTACAGTTTAGAAAACGTGATTTGTCGATTAATTGTAACGTTTAATAATCGAGTGAAAGTTTGTGATTTGCACATAAATGATGCAAATACACAGATACACAGATTTATTAGTACAGATGCAAATAAAATAATTTGTGTATTATATTTTACGCAAATGCAAAGTCCGGCTTCGAGAAGAAGTGAGGAAATGAAAGCATTTCCAACGTCCTGTTTAAATTAAAGCACAGTCTTGTAGATCCTGAAAAAGATTCCTTTGGGAAAATAATAGTAAATTGCAGCACTCACACAGCCCAGATGTCTAATATATATCGGACATCTGGATTCATCAACCATAATCTCACAAATAGCTGTTCAATTAGCTGCCTTTACCTCCGCTTTAGTAAGCCTTCTGTTTAATGGAAAGAAACCCTTCAGCATTTTCTCACAATAAGTTGTTCCGAGTTTTTCTTGTTTTTAGACTAAGGATAATTTCAAGAAAGAACATTTAGAGAATTACTTTTCCCGTTCAGGGTTGCCACAACAGATCACAGTAGAGACGTTTATTCCATCGAAACCCATTCCTTTGGACTAACTTATACAGTGGATTAGGTTGGTTTCCTGACCAGAGTCGAACCCGGTTTGGGGGCAATAAGAGTGCCATCTGCCTCTCCGCTGGAAAACATCTGCAGACAAAAATGCTACACAATGAAAAGTATTAATAATTTTTATACATACATGATCTGATAGTAAACATCAGGGAATTTTTTAAAGCTGATTTCTATTTGTAGGATGATTCGGCTAACATTTGGTCCAGTAAATAACATCCCTTTCTTACGAAACACAGGATAGGCAGATAACGGAACCAGTGATTGTGATGATTATGGATTGTTAATAGTTTTATAGACAGTAAAGCTTTTGGCACCCCATATAGACGTTGACAAGCACAACAGACTCTGCCAGATAAGACACTCTCAGTCTCAAAACAAAATAACAACAACAACAAAAACCTCTTCTAGCTTATTTCCTTTAAGAAAAAGTCTGTTTTTGTTATTGACTTTTTTCTCTACAGCTATTCTCAGACCATCAGTCCAAAGAAAGTGAAGAGAAAAGTTAAGAGAAAAGTACCGGCTACTACTAAAAGTACTGCTTTCGGAAGTTCGAGAAGTTGGGAAGTGGTAGTGCAGTGGTAAGGCAGTGAGGCACTACCATCACACCCCCCTCTGCTGCAAATCCAGTTAGTTACAGATTTTCTCTTGCTTGAGATTGTTGTTACTCCGGACAGGTTTGCTGAACTGTTCACTAATAATGTTAAGCTGGTGTATTGCGGTATTTCTGCTAGTCATATAATAGCAGCATAAACAAAAGCATGTCGTCAAACTATATTATGTACAGGATCAAGATTCGAGGCTTGAAAGGGAGGCGTCCTCATCTGGAGGACTGGGTAATTACCCTTTTACATGGGAAACAAGTGCATGTAAACCGGAATTTTATTACAGTTATACTACAAAGTCTGTCTTGTTTACAAAATGATGGCATAAAATTGATGGCGCAAGATAGACCGATAATTTATACAAGACACAGTAGTATAAATCTAGTATTATAAGTAGTATAAAAATATAAATCAGCTAATACAGATTCAAAATGCAAAACAAAATTGCAGACCTTAAAGATACTCAGCAAGGTGTAAATGTCCAGCGGGACATTGGAAACATTGAGCCAGTAATCTTCTAATAAAAGCGGAAACGCGACATGGCAGTAGGCGGGGTTAAAAAAAAAGACCACGCAGAAACAAAATACCCAGTGCCAATATTTACAATTTAGTTATAATGGACTTACAGCTACTAAACTTAGCCCTTGATCCAGTGAGCCAATAGGAATTAAGTGAGAAGCTTTGTCCAGAAATAAACAGGTAGAATGAAGGTGCTCATTATTGATAAATGGCGCCCACGCCAGACCTTTAACTTAGAATTTAATCACTGATGTTTGATCAGTGAGTTGATTTGGTTTTCCCGATAGCAGCACTTGGTGTTTTATGTACTATTTAAAAAAAATGTAATATATGTCTGAGATTGCTCAGCTTCCCTTCTTAAATATGAATCAGGGTTTCCTGTGTTTGAAAAGAAAAAAAATGTGTCTTTTCCTCCTCTCCAATCACATTAGAATTTAAATCCCATCCATCCTTCAGCTCAAGGGCACTCAAAATCCACAGTCAAGGCCAATTTCTCACAAAAGCAGAACTCTCCTGTGAAAGGCCTCCATGCTGTGGATCACACTTAAATCAATTACATGCATTGTTTGCTCCTCTAGAAAAATCAATGCCCTGAGTTCTCATTGTTCTGAGAAATATGTGTCCATGCGTGAGAATCACCTGAGCGAGAAAAGCTTGATTCCTTTTCCTGTCAACAATCTTGATTAATTATCACAACAGAACCCTTTTTTTGCTGGATCACTGGGCTGGATGGTCTAACAGAGAGATTTAAGATCAGTGACTGTTTGATTCTTATTGCTTAGATGTACATGTGAAGGAGATACTGACATCTGCTACACTGGTGGTTCCATCAAGGGTTCATCATTAACATCTAGTTTGCATCTTCGAGAGACCTTAAGGATCATTTATGTACCTTTTGGAAAAAATCTCTGAAGTCTACCTTAAGTACACTATATACAGGTTCTATGCAATGAAGCAGTTAAGGGTTCGTGTGCTTAAGTAGTCTAGCAATAGTATCTTGGCCTTTTGTTCCGAACTACCCCTGCCTCAAGCTACTCCTGCTCTACAAATATTTTCAGGAACCTGTAAGAAAACACTGATGCTTTTTTGCATTTGCACTGGGCTCCAGCTTAGTGATTACTTTTACAGCCAGCCAATCAGAGTGCAATAGGAGCAGGTAAGTATGATGTTCTCAGCTTTAGGTTCAGCGTTATTTTTATTCACACCACTGTGAACTCTTGAGTCTGATCAGCCAGAAGGTCTTGACAGCAAAGGGTTGAGTTGAAGGTTTAGTTTCACTGCATGAATTTATGTTCTTTCCTATTTCCTCTAACTGAAACCTTTTCTGACAGTTTGCTGTGTGTCCTTAACCTTCACAGGGCATGATGTATCTGGAGGAACGAAGGCTGGTGCATCGAGACCTGGCAGCCAGGAATGTTCTGGTCAAATCCCCCAACCACATCAAGATCACAGACTTTGGTTTGGCAAGGCTGCTGGATGCAGATGAAAAGGAATACAATGCGGACGGAGGGAAGGTCAGTAAGTCTTGCGGTGTCCCCCTGGTTTGTTTGTTTGTTTCTATTTAGCTCCTCTGCGACTCCGGAGTTAGCAGGTGTGCTCAGTGTCTGACGGCAAAACAAGTTAATCCAATGTTGTTTAGAAGTAATGGAAAGATGCAGCGTGTTTAATATGCATCCCTTGATGGTCTCTTGGTTTTACAAACACCGGCTGCTATGACAGGTTAATTTACAGCACTCGCTACATAATCAACTTGTAAATTAGCTGTCCCACAAGAGCCTGAGGTTCTCTTATCCATATTCAAACACACTCCCTTACCCACCTTTTGTTTTTTTTATTACTATTTCTTTTTAACCCCACCGCAAACCCACCCACGTCCTTCACTGAATGCTACACCGGTCAGCTGATTGTTGGAGTGTGTGTGCAACTGCGCTATGCATCTCACCTATAAATGAGAACCGCTCGCCTCCTCAGTCCCCCATGTAACAATTAATTCCGCCTCAAAGAGAATCAAATCTTTCCATTTAGCTGTAACCGGCTGTGATGCGGAGCTTTAGGTGTTTGTGCTCCCCTGAGGAAGATACTTTAAACCTCTCCAGGAGCTGAAATGATGCAGACAAGTAAAATATGTTACCGTATTTAAAAAAAAAGGAAGTCTGGCTTTAAGAGTTTAATGAAAAGAATCAGACATGGCTGAACGTCGAGGATTATCAGGATATTTGGCTTATCATTTCTCTGGTTTATTCCATAAGGTAATAAGGACTGCAGTATTGCAATTTGCAAACCAATGCGGGTTTATTTTTATTAGATTATCCTCTTCTTCTTTTATTAATTAGCCCAGCATTTTGTTTTATATTAGATACTCAAGAGAGACAAATATTTTTCTGGTTTTACTTTAAATAAAAAAGACTTACTTTAGTTAGCCGGAAGGGCAACAGCAAGACTTTTTTTGTCAATATTGTAGTCCATGTGTTTAATGGCTGTTTATGTTGTTTGTGTTTTGTGATGTGATTCCCCGTCCAAGTGTCATGTTTCTATTAGTTTTCAGTTCTGTGTTGTCTAGTTCAGTTAATAGCTAACTGACACTTACTGTATTTATTCAAAACATCTTTAGTTAATATAACCTTGATTCAGTAAAAGTGAATAAAATGTTAAAACCGGCCGGTGCTGTGGTGTAGTGGATTAAGGCTCCAGCACCCACATGCGCAGTTGTGCTCTAGCGACCAGGGTTAGATTCCGGCTCGGGTCTTTTCCAGTGTCACCCCTCCGTCCCCTGTTTCATCTCGCTGTCCTATCAATAAAGACATAATGCCCCAAAACATATCTAAAAAAGTCAAAGGAAACTTGATAAAATATGTAAAACTAGTAATTAGCAACATACTCGTTTGCTAACTGCAGCAGCTAAGCTAGTTTAGCGCTGCATGGGACACTGATCTTGTGAAAAATTCTAACCTGACAGTACACTTCAGAAAAAGTCAGAAGTTGGAGGAAAAAAATATTTTAATTCTTAGCAATTTTAAGTCAGATAATAAATTTGTGGCTAGAAAAAAAGTCTGTAAGACTGTTTCACTTTCCCTAAATATGGAAACCGTTATTTTCCAGATGCCTATTAAATGGATGGCCTTGGAGTGTATACACTACAGAAAGTTCACTCACCAGAGCGATGTCTGGAGTTACGGTACGTATCATAACTATATGCTATCATCATCATTATCATCATCATCATCATCGTCAGCTGCAGTGGTGATGTGCTTACATTGTAAACAAGTCAAACAAATGAACATCGAAAGCAATTAAAACACATCCACGGAGCAGGATGGAAACGTAGCCTAGATGCTGAGCAGCTGCTTTTTATATCATATTTATATGTACAGTATATATACACAAATTACATAACATTTCCTCTATAACAACTGAAACACTTTTGTGAGTGTGAGTTTTCTCTCAGCTGCAGGCATCAGTTTGTCACAAATTTGACTTTTAATACAGTATCAGCTCATAAACATTCTATTATTCTAATTATCTTGTATTTTAAAATAGCTAAAGGACCGCCTCAGATATGAGTAATAAACAGTGATGTCATTCCATCCAAGTAGAGAAACTAATTCATCGCTGTCCAATTACTTTATTAAAAATGAATCAAAAATGAAAGAAGATCCAGAAGTCAACTGGGGCACATATTTTAGTGTTTTTAGTAAGTTTTCACTATTGTCTTATTTGATTCTGTAAAATTGACACAATCTCTATTGTTAAAAAGCGCTAAATAAATAAAGGGGACTTGACTTGACAAAGGAGACAAGTTCTTCTATGTGTAAAAATAAACCAGATCATAAACCAAAATTATATAAGCACTCATTCCTCACAGTGGTGTCAAATCCATTTAACCAGGTTGTTTTTCGCTTTGTTTCTTCCAGGAGTGACTATATGGGAGCTGATGACTTTCGGAGGAAAGCCGTACGACGGGATTCCCACACGGGAGATTCCTGACCTCCTGGAGAAAGGAGAGCGTCTCCCACAGCCGCCCATCTGCACCATCGACGTCTACATGGTCATGGTGAAATGTACGAACATGATGTCTTTCTTCACTTTCTTTCTTTCACACTGTTTCCTCACACATTTTCCTCTGAAGTAAAACAAAAACAGCTTAAAATAAAGTCCTAAGCGCCCTGAATGAATGAATAATGGAGTAGGAGTCTTCTTTAAATTATTCATTTTGGAAGCAATGGAATGTGGTGTGTTTTAAGTGCACTATACAAAATGTCTAACTCTACTGGATATCTTTTGGTTATTTTAATTTCTCATGGATCATTGCTCATTTTTTTAACCACCATAAACACTATAGATAGATAGATAGATAGATAGATAGATAGATAGATAGATAGATAGATAGATGATATACACATAAAAGTACTGGGAAATCTGACCCTTACATCCATGTGTATTTTTTTGAAGATTCTATTCCAAATATAGTCTCACTCATCCCCCCAGAATAACCTCCACACTCTAACTTTTTCCAGTCGATTGGGTCATGTGACTGTGTGGATTTGATCATTCAGTTCCAATAGTATGAGTGAGATCAGACACTAATGTTGAGGTTTGGAGGTCTGGGGTTCAGTCGGGGTTCCAGTTCATCACAAAGGTGTTCAGTTTAAAGGGGTGGAGTCAGAATCAGGACTCTGTACAGGACATGAGAGTTCTTCTCCTCCAATCAGAACACAGCATGTCTTCATGGAGATCAGGGATTTGTGCACAGGTTCATTGTCATGCTGGAATCGGATTTGGGGCTCTTAGTTCCAGTGAAGGAATAACGGAATGCTACAACAGTTGTGTGTGTGTGCCGGTGAGGTGTCCATAATCTTTTGTCCATATTGTGTAGATTATAAAGTTACACGAATGGTAAATTTAGCCAAGTGTTCTATCAAGTGACTATAATGCAGTTCTTTGCCTCAGATTTAGTGTTGCAACTATTCAGAATTTTTCTTTATAATATTTCTTACACATATTTATGACTTTAAATTGGTTTCAGTCGATGTTCAGTTAGTTAGTAAAAGCTCACAGTAGTGTTTGCCCTTCAGTGGTAGTTCCACGGTTGAGAATCATCATCACACAGAGATTGCACAGTATGCGGTGCAGTTTGAGGTCCTTCAGATCAACTCAACAAAAAAAACAAGCGTATTGTGTTTTGGCTTCAGGCTGGATGATTGACGCAGACAGCAGGCCGAAATTTAAGGAGCTAGCAGCAGAGTTCTGCAGGATGGCCCGTGATCCGCAGCGCTACCTCGTCATTCAGGTAAAACACAAACAATACTCCTCTCTCCTCTCTCTCTCACTCTTCTCTCTCTCTCCCTCTCTCTTTTCCTCTCTCTCTCTCTCTCTCTCTCTCTCTCTCTCTCTCTCTCTTTTCCTCTCTCTTTCTCTCTCTCTCTCTCTCTCTCTCTCTCTGTCTCTCTCATATTTCTTTTAGGTGTAAATGTAGCCATGACAGACATGTTGAGTACTTTGCAGTCGGTGTTCCAGTTCATCCCAGTGGAGTTGAGTCAGAGTCAGGACATGAGAGTTCCTTCACTCGAACCAGAACACATGTCTTCATAGAGCTATGTTTATCTTATGGTTACAACTGAGCAGAGTTATAGGACATACTCAAGGGCCCAGCAGTGGCAGTGTAGTTGTCCTGGGATTCAAACTCAAAACCTTCTATTCAGCAGTCCAACTTCATAACCACCCTTTTAGTCGTGTTCTAACTATAGAAGTTACCAGAATGTACCTTTCTGACCATAACCTTCCTGTACCTCAGGGTGATGACCGGATGAAGCTGCCCAGCCCTAATGACAGCAAGTTTTTCCAGAGTCTGTTGGATGAGGAGGAGCTGGAGGATCTGATGGATGCTGAGGAATACCTGGTGCCTCACACCTTCAACATTCCTCCTCTTACCTACACCACTCGCTCACGCCTCGACTCCAACCGAGTAAGTTTTTTAAAACATACATACACTGTTAGGAGGGTGGTGTAGGGGGATCTACTAGAGTTTATAATGTACAATTAGCACCACACAATACTACACCCCAACAATGTCCATGGGTACATTAAAGCAACACACCATTCAAACATCTGCTCAAAGTTTCCCCATGTGGTTTGATAAGCACAACTGTCAGTTACACCGGTCTTTTCAATTAGCAGTTCAACACCTTAACCACTTAGCTACTGCTTCCCTCCGTGGTAGATACTGTTGCCATAAAGTGTTTTTACCTACACTACGTTTTGGTCAGTTACCCGGATATGGGGCCATATTGCAGATACCTGCGAGATCTGCTCAGTTTAATGCAATTGTTTACGTTTGGTGCCGCCAATATGTCCGACTTCCGGATTGATAATGTAATGTGAAAAAACTCACTACATGTGAATTAACGAACTTATGACAAATAAGCTCAAAAGTACAAATAAGTCAGAAAAATGTACATATAAGACTTCAAATCCAGTAGCAGGAAGGCTAACATTAGATCCCGAATAGTTTTGCACTTTAATTATTAGCCCGTCCGATATTGTGTTGTGTGTCCAATCACTCTCCCTCCTTCTTTTGTATTTTTCCTATGACAAACCCCGCCTTTGGTTTCTCTGCCGGCTCTGCCATGGTGCTGGTTTTGAGGTTACAGTTAGCTGTTGACTAACTCCACCCAAGCTACCGGTCGAATATGGGTTGTATGCCATAAAGCAGGTAGTGGATGGACGAGGCTGTGTGTGCTGACCTGATCACGTAAACGTCCAGAGAGTGGTTGTAGCCATTAGCAGGCTACTCGGGTAGCAGTGGCAATAAAAATGAAGTTAAGAGTTGTTTTTACAGACATTATTTTCAGGTGGAAAAACTACATAGAGTTGCTGTAAATCCTGTAGCAATAAATTCTGTAAAAGAAAAGACCAAACTGACATTTCAACACTGACTTCTACAAAAAATCTACAGTTTCCTAGTTTTGTCACTCAAAAATCCTGAGCTCTTCTTACATTTACAGCATTTAGCAGACGCTCTTGTTCAGAGCGACGTACAAAAAGAACTCACGTGAAAAAAGAACTCACGTTCTTACAGGACGAATTTCCGGACAATCAGTCATGTCTGTCCTGTAGCACCCTTCACAGAGTGTTCTCCAGAATGTAAATTTTTCATCTTTCCTTACTTAAACAGAGAAGGACACGAGGTCAGATATGCGAACACGTCCTCTCTTCCTCGTATTCTTCTTTTTTCTCCCTCTTTCAGCTGCCAACATTCAGGTTTTGGATCATTTCACAAATCTTATGCATGGGTTTTGGAAGGTCCTTTGCATTTTAATGCACATTTTAGCTGTCCTGCAAGCAGTTTATCATACTTTCATAGTGAAGTTGCTGCTTATCTACTTCACTACTAATTTTGCATTAAGGTTTGATTGGATGGACACTTATTTATTACTAATGACGAAGACTTCATTGCTTGGTGGGCAGTACACAGTACATGCCATACAAATTCATCTTATTTAAACATTTTACAACCCCAAATCCAAGTAAAAATATTAAATTAGTTTTAAAGTACAAAAAATATTAGATTGAATTTAGATTAGATTAATCTTTAGTATTATTGCATATGGTTGGTTACAAGGCAGCGAAATGCAACAGTCCACTGTATAATGTTGGAGGATGTTCTGTATTTGCGATAACTGGAGAGACGCTGAGCCTCGGGATGTCCACGCCATTTTAAGCTTATTTAAATTTGTTCAGATTAGTAACTTAAAACTCAGTCAACATTTGGAAAGTGGTAGTGCAGTGGTTAAGGTTTCTTGTTTCTTTATCAGTTCTACTGATTTCTGTTTTGGTCATTGATAATTTTTCCCCTAATTTAGTTCCCAAAATTCCAGTTTTGGGTCATTTAGCGAATTTCCTTTTTTTTTTTTTTTTTTTTTTTTTTTTTTTTTTTTTTTTTTTTTTTTTTTTTTTTTTTTTTTTTTTTTTTTTTTTTTTTTAATGTTTTTTTGTTAAGTTTTTTTTTTTTTTGCAATTTTTAATTTTTTTTTTTTTTTTTTTTTTTTTTACTTATTTTTTTTACAATAACGCACTGATTGACTGCTAGCCTCCAGTTTCTAATAATTCTGTACTATTACTGGAGTCTGAGGGGGATTTGGGGCCGTGGAAATGTTTAGACATGCTCTGATATTTCTGTGTCTAAGTATGGTAACACTTAATACAGCACAAACTACGCTACAATAATATATCAACCAACCACCTGCATATGCATGTTTTTCAGAAAAATAGTGAAAATAATTAAAAAAAAACAGAGCCAAATAAGGCCAGAAAATAGACACACTAAAATTCTGCTTACAAGATTTTTTTTATACAAAAGAATGTAAAAATATTTTTTACACTAAATAACAATAGATTAATTGATTTACCTTCTGAAAGACACTTTTGTATTAAAGAGACCGTATGCGATCAATGGTCATGAATATTCAGGTGAATATAATCGAATATGAACCGATTGTTGACTTGCATCTAAGTCGATATTTGGTAGAACTCCTGTTGACTGTAGGTGTTGCTACAGATCTATTGATTTATATCCTGGCCAGCTTTGCATATCCAGATCATGGTTCTCGTGTACATTCTTTTTGGAGAACACTAATAAACAGCAATGTTAAGTCATAGATTGTCAGTCAGACTGAAGTCAGCTATTCTGAGATCTGAGTCTTTCTAACCTATTTAGGTTCTAAGGTTGAAACCATTGTTTCTCTGTATGTGGTCCTGTGATGGACTGGTGATCTGTTTAGGGTGACCCCTGCCTTTCAACCAATGGCAGCTGGAAAAAACTCCAGCAGGTCTTAGTAACCGTGGAGTACGGTGGCTTCGTGGTTAGCAAGGTTGCATCACAGGGAGAAGGTGCCATCTCCTGCAGGGGTGTGGAGTTTGTATGTTCTCCCTGTGTGTGTGTTTAGGCGTCCGTTGTCACATGACACAAATTAAACAAATAATTAATATTTTTGTTTTTAAGTTTTATTTATTTTTTTATTTCAATATCACATAACCTATTACTATTTGTTTCCTTTTTTATAATTTAATTACGTGCTTGTCAATAACTGGCGGACCCCCTGCAATTTCCTTGTCAACCACCAGGGATTGGAGAACCCCAGTCCTGGGAAACCCTGTGTTAGAGCATAGTGTATAGTCGTCCCTAAGCACACACAAATCCTGGCACTTAGTTACCTTTTTAATAATTTATTTTTTTTTTGATAAAACCTAATAAAAAACTTTATTTTTTAAATTTGGAAAGATCGTCTGCAAGAGTAACTAATGAAACGTTTCTAAAAAGTGACCACAGCTTTAAAAAAGATGAAAAACACATGATATTTGCTTGTGGTGACCTTTTTGACTTGTGAAAGCAATTACACTCGAGCAGATATCGATAGCTGCCTTTAAAGCGGATTGGGTAAAGAGGCCGTTCTGTCTCTCGGTGGAGAGGTACTGCCCACGTCCCCTCCCAGGATGCATCACCAGTGGCACTTTCATTACTAGGGCCAGACTGTGTAAATAGCAGGGTCCTCACTCAAGCGAAAGGGGATGTTTGCTCCCAGACAGCGAACGGCGGCTGAGTGTTTGCTCTACACCCCTTCGTCATCGGCTTATTAACTCTTAACAGTACTAATGGTATAGAAAAAGTCAGGAATGTAAACTCTCGGATAGTCTTTGTTTTATTACTTGTACTACTTTGCAAATTAACACAAAGAGAAAGAATGCAGCAATATTCAAATATTTAGAGAGAAATTCATCTATGAGTTCTCCATTTTGCTCACCATCAATCTTCTGCCTTCGCTGTGTGTCTTCAGCCCAAACAAGCGTGACCGTTCAGTAAAAAGAAACAAAGCATGACGACTCGAGAAGCGTGTGCTGAAAGAACAGCTGTAAAAATAAATATAGGAGAGCAGGAAGCGATCAATAGCTGGCACAAAGCTAAGAAAAAAAAAGATACAGTGTGGAGATACAGTATAGCGCCTCCCGTGGGCTGAAGGTACTTCAACACTCTCCTGGTATATCAAACCCTGAATTAGAAAATCTACAGAGGTATACAGATGAGACAACAGTTTATACCAACACCTCTATACGTGCAGAACCAGCTGGGCAAAGACAGTAGTGGGCTGAGCCCACCCAAACATCTGTCTTGTCCACCCAATCAAAATTAGGTAAGCCTCTGTGTCAGTAACAAATCCAATTCCCCCACTAAAATAAATATATATATATACACACCTATCTGTCTATCTATCTGTCTACCTATCTATTCCATCTATCTGTCTATCTATTTCGTCTGTTTGTCTGTCTATCCATGGACACACATGGACACCACCATTTGTTATTTTTGTTTACTTAAATACTGTTTTGTCGTAAACAAATAAAAAATAATGCAAAAAAAGATATTTATAACTTAGCAATCAATGCTCCATTTGCGCTAGTTGCAACCAAAGCTTCCCTCTTTTTTTCCTCCTGGAGAGACTATTGTTTTGCCAACTTTCAATATGGTGTGGAAAGCAAAATACTGCATTTGGTTTGCTGTGTATACTGTAAACGCAGAAATCGGATACGGGTCAGTTTAATGTAACGGAATATCAAAAGAAAATCCGATATATTCACAAAATCAGAATCGGACTTCAAGATCTGCAGGTAAAATGCAGACGTTTAAATACTGCAACTGTTTTTTTTTTCCTTATGGATGGAATAGAAGGCAAAGTGAAGCGCAGTGAATATCAATGAGCGATATCAATCCTCCGGAGTCTCTGTGGAACATGACAGACGTCTTTCTGCCGGTGTTCGCCGACTAAATTCTGCTCAGGGAAAACAAAACGGAGCTGAAATGCACGAAGCGGATTAGAATATTAAGTCGAAACGGAGGCTGGGCAAATCCTCAGCGAGTTGATAGTTGATTTCTATTTATTATTTATTATCCAGGTCCAAGCTGTATTATAGATTTAAAACTAATACTAATCACATTACTGACAATAGCTTATTAAAAAAAAGTCATCTTCTTTCAACAGTAAATTAAAAGACACAATTAACCCACGGTCCCATAAACGGCTGCATGCGAATTTGCTGTAATGCCATTTAAATTCATTGGGTCACATGGTTTGCTCTGGGTTATACAGGCGTATTTCACTAAAGTATTGATTTGTTTTCATTGTAATATAAATACATTGTATATTGTGGTGCTTTTAGTTTAGTTCACGCCTGTATTGTGGTGGCTTAGTGTATACAATGATTTGTGATATAGATTTTATTCTCTTTTTTTATGAATGTTGTCTGTTGCTGTATCCATTTGTTTACTATCTATTTCACACAAGAACTTACATTTACGGCATTTTGACACTATCCAAAGATACTTCGATTTTTCTGAGTAATTGGGGGTTAAGGGCCTTGCTCAGGGGCCCAGCAGTGGTAGGTTGGTGGTGCTTTCAATAAACGTCTTAACCAATGCGCTACCACTTCCGCTTTTGCTAAATTTATCCTCCTTGCTAATTTATACAATTAATAACTAAATTATTAAAAGGAAAAGTCTGCAACATTTCACTCAACAATTTCAGCAAAAAAACTTCAAACTTTCTAATATTGAATATTAATGTTTATATATGTAAGTGTTTATACAGATATATCGTTTGTTAGTGATTTAGTAGTAAAAGTTCTCATGTTAAAAGAGCCAGAATTGTAAATGTCAAGTTACACCCCTTGCTAACAGCAATTAATTGGTGAAATTAGCATTAAGCACTTCTTAGAAGTATTTAAGACTTGGTGATAGATGTAATGGGTAAAAGATGACATTTTAATGTACTAAGAAAATGATGTAATTCAGGACATAGGAATGAAAACAAATTAAAACTGGCTAGGCTGTTTGTAATTAACATTTTCCTGCCCCCTGCAGAATCAGTTTGCATATCAGGATGGCAGTTTTGGTATGGAGGCCATGATGGCCACTATACCGCGAGTGGTAGCCGTTTCCGCAGTATCACCACCCTGCTCCTCTCAAGAGATTCAGCAGGGGGCTACAGGAGTCACAGAAGACCCGCGGTGTAATGGCACCCTGAGAAAACAAGCATCCCCCAGGGTCAGGACCGGAGATGAAAGCAGTGCTCAGCGCTATAGCACAGAGCCCACACTGCTACTGAGTGAACAGGGACACAGAGCCGAAAAAGACCAGGATGGATACATGACTACTAAGAAGGAGAAGAAACCTACAGGTAAGACACACTGCAGCAGTGGTTCCAAACAGGGGGATCCCGACCCACATGGGTAGCGAAAAAAGGACAGGGCTATAGTGCGGAGTATGAAAAGAGGTTTGGGATTGAAATGTTTCTGGACCTGTCACTTAATATCCAATATACACTGATAGATGTCTAGATTAAGCAGAGCTGTTCTGCGCATAGCAGCTTTTGTGTTACCCATGAGGAAACCTATAACTTTGTAATTATTTACAGTACACATGGGGAGGCTGTAAAAATGTTACCACTGCCTTGTTGCCTTAGTATTGATGTCAAGATGGCTTTCTTTTCATTTTGTTCAAGTTAATTTTGGAAACCAAGAGAGAGCTTCCCTAGTTTAATAATACATGTCCTATGTCTGGGATTGATGTCATAAAGATCAGCTCAGATATGAAACCCACAGCAGAAACATTGGGCATTGTGTGGGAGGGGATTCTGTAAGAGATCTTTTTTTTCTAAAAAAATAATTCTTACTGGAATTTTGAGTTTCATCCTTTTCAATTCTACTAGATCATCTCAAGACAGTGGAAGAGAACCCATTTGTGACCCGCCGCAGAAATGGAGAAGTTCATAAACTGGATCAGGGGCACCATTCAAGCAACAATGGCCAGCCCAAACCAGATGACGACTATGTCAATGCTCCCCTTTATCTCAACACTTTCCACAACTCAGCAGAGAAGAGTCAGGAGGCCCTGCGTAAGAACGGCATCCCTGTGGCTCATGCGACAGTGGCATTGGGCAACCCTGGTACTGCCAGTGGCCAAAATGTTGCCCAAAAAGGTCACCCGTCGCACAGTGCTCCTTCAGGGCATGGCCACATCACAGCACAGCCCATTTACCCCCTTCAGGCTGGTATACCAACCCTTTCCGGCCACACCATCCATCCTTCACTTTCAGGTCATACCCTCCATGCGTCACATACCCTGCACCCAGCTCACTCTGGCACAGTTGTAGCAGATAAAAAACCCAAAAAGACCTTTGACAACCCTGAATACTGGCAGCACAGTCTTCCACCCAAGGCAACTCTACATGGGCCAGAGGTCTTGCAGGACTGCAGCACACGTTTCTTCTACAGGCAGAACGGGCGCATTCGGCCCGCTGTGGCTGAAAACCAGGAGTACTTAACTGAGTACGCCCTAAAAACAGGCACCGTGCTCCCACCACCACCCTACCGTCAGAGGAACACAGTGGTTTAGCAGTAGGGAAGCAAAAGAATAATACTGAGTGGTAGGAGAGGGAATAAAGAAGGAGGGGCATTTATTGTTTCCTTTAACACTGGATCTTACACCAGTACCAGTTCTCCTCCCCTCCCTTCCACTTCCCTCCTTTCCTCTCCTTCATTTTGGACTGTTTTCTCAGCAAGACAGAAAAAGGACAGCCATGTCAGTCAACCCTTCTCCTTGTGTTACCTCTCTACATCCCACTATTACAACAATTTCCCAGGATTACCAACTTGGACACTGGATTTTCTTGTCATCAAAGGTACCTTTCGACTGCAATACCATATCATTTACTTGCATTATAGTGGAATTGGTCTGGAGACATTCTTCAGGACTGGTGGACAAGTAAACCTTTGCAAAAGGTCCTTGACTATTAATCTACTGCCACACTGTGGTCATTTTTAACAAAAACAAAAGAGAAAACAAGACCTAGCACAGACTTCGTGTATGTGGGCCCTTTTTTCTGCACTGTTAGTACCCAAGTAACGAGTTAAACAAATATCACAATGCTATATATACCGATTCTTTGTTACATACCATTTATTCTCTACTATCGCTGCCTTTCTTTGCAAATAAACGCTAACAGCATTACATCACCATTAAGGTCATGTGACCTAATGTTGGGACCATAATGTGCCAGTACAAACCCAGTTTGTCCAAACGTCTCAAACACACGTGCACTTCAACACGGCAGCCTTTAAGGACGATATAAAGAGGAACTTATGGATATGCCGAAGTCTGTTCTTTATAAAAGAGGACGCCTTCAATGTTCTGCACCAGTATATTTTTGGTCCATACAGCCAGCATTGATTCTTTTTATCTCCCAGCAACAGTTGTCACACATCAAAGCTCCAGTTCTGGAAATGGACTACACATACAGAGGTGATAAAATGACTATACAGACTGCAGGAACCTGATCCATCCCAAATGTCTGATAATAACGACCAAGTCATACACCAATCAGTAATGGCCGATACAGACCTCTTGGTCAATACTAACCTTTTGTTGATGGCTTGGAAGCTACAGTCTGAGATCTGAGGAGCGATATGAAATTGCGCTAGTCCATCAAACAAGGGTCGGCGAAAGGCTCCCCGGGACTCACTATCGATAGTAACCGCTTGAGCTGGCACAATTAATACTGACGCAAAGGAGCATAAGGAGAAACAAGTGCCAGAAAAAGAAGGCAGAGTAGAAATAAAAAATAACTAATATTCAACATTTAGGGGAAAGACTTATGTTCTTGGTATGGGTCGTCTCCCTTCAGATGGTTTTCAGTTTGAAACACAGAACTAAAACAAACTTAAGTTGTACTTTGTGCAACTTTATAGGTTTGTATTATAAGATATTTGTTTCTTGTAATGTTGCAAAAATGTCAGACAGTCGGGCAAAGAGAGGGAGACAGCAGGAGAGAAAGAGAGACAGAGCGAGATCATGTCGATTATATTAAGTGTCCAAGGCCAGGATGATGTGTAATTTTGAGCACTGCCAGGCATTATGTTTTGCTGCTAATAGAAGGACTCCGCTGTTCTGATTTGTTGGTTGTAAAAGCACTTACTGGTCTGGCAATGTCAAGAAACAGCTCACTTTTCTTTCCTTAAGGTTGAAAAATAGTCATAATTCTTCATTTAATTCCACTTTTGTCATATCGGTGGTAAAGAAAAGCCAAACTGTATGGACGGGTTGTGTTCTGTGGACATTTTTTTTTACTTATAAATATTTTATAATGGGATGAAATCTGGTAATTCACGATATTTTTTTCTTTAATGGTAATTCTCCAAACTTAGCTTAGGTTTAATACACTGACAATGTTTTTATTTTATTTTTTTCACTTTCTTTGTATGTTTGCTTGCGTGTCGTTATTTTTAGTTGGTCGCTGCACTGAAATTGAAATCGGCACTAATTGCATACTGTACCAGCTGTTTGGGTTTTTTTTTTGTTTAGTTATGTACCGTTTGCTTTAAACAACGTGATCCATCTGAACACCAAATTGCTTCCTCGATTTTTCCGAAAGATATGTGAGCTCGATCAAATTAATTTATTGTTAAATTATTCTACGATGTTTCGACGAGAGATATAATTAAGGGATCAATTTGATACATTAATCTGATTTATTTTTTTTATTTTTTTTTAAGCTCTTGGCCATTGATTAATTATAATGCCAACATTAGACTTAGTGCCTGGATGACTACTTTACTTACGTGCATAATTACTGTGAGACGACTAACGGAAATAAGAGAAATCTGCAGAATGGGATGCGAAAGAGAAATTCTTATGGTGATATTTTTGCACATGTGCTCTCATGGAAGATACTATAAGATTTTCATGTCGAGAGAGAACGAGATCCACAAGAGAACGATGGTTGCAAAGAGGTGATCGTTTCTTTAGTTATTAATAATGCTTGAGCAACCAGGAAGTATATGACATCATAATCACTTCTTTTTTCCAACGTCACATTAAACAGCGCATCGAAACTCATCATTGTATGGAAAGCAGCTTTGGAGGACCTTTGGAGTCCTTGAAGAATCCTGTGTATAGTTGAAGCAAACACTGGGAGAGATTTTCTTAAGCTAACAAGCAGCTAATATAATAATGTCTAGACCAAAACACTGAAGGACTAACAGACATCTTTCATTAACTTGAAGTTAGACGGTTTGTGTGGCGGTTTGGGAAATCCATTCACGTGGTCTTTAATGAAACCGAGCTCTCGTAGGCGTAAACTGTGGATTAATCAAACGTTTATCATCAGTTTTACACTATTTCAACAACTAAAAGTGAACAAAACTAAAGATAAAACAAGAACTTTTTTATTTTATATTTATATACAATCTATATAAATATCATTTATAAGCTAATCTTCTTATAGAAACGCAACATTACTGCCAAATATTTGGAATATTGTGTGAAATGGGTTCAAACTTAACACCGCTTTTACAATGATCAGTCCCATTCATCCTTTTATTCATTCAATTATTCATTCATTCATTCGTTTATTCATTCATTTATTTCATTTCATTCTTAAATAAATTGGTCCCATGAGATTCTGGGTTTGATTCCCAGTACAACCAGATTACCACTGTTGGGCCCCTGAGCAAGGCCCTAACCCCCAAGTTGTTTCTTCTTCTCCTTTCAGCTGTTCCCTATTAGGGGTCGCTTTATAGCGAATCATCCGCCTCCCCTAACTCTATTCTCTACATCCTCTTCACTCACACACACTAACTTCATGTCCTGGCTTATCTCATCCCTATACCCCCTCTCTGGTCTTCCTCTTTACCTTCTGCCTGGTAGCTTTTCCTCCGTTATTTCATTTAATCACTTTTTTAGAATTTTCACATTTTGGGATCATTACAACTTTAAATAACTTTTTGGACAAAAAACGACTTGATTCGCAAATGTTTAAAGTTTTTTTCTTGTAATTTCCTTAGCAGTAAAAAAAAGCACCTGCTGACTTTCTATGATCGTTTTACTCATCTTCAGTCCACGCGACTCTCATCTCGGCTTGAAAGTGTGAAAAATGACGTCATTAACAAAAATTAAAAGCTCTTTTCAAATTAAGCGGAATTTGCTGGATGCTGGCCGTTATTTCCACTTATATCATCCCTTTTAAACTACGGGATGAATTAAAAAAACCAATATTTCAAATACTACTAATAATAATAATGTCCAACTTTTACTACCAGCTATTAAAAGTTAACATCGATTCCTGATCCACAGCCGCAGCTTACGGCTTTTCCCACACCATCACACAGATAATGGACGAAAAAAAGATGCAAACATCGCAATAACCTCATGCGTTTTCTTTCCTTTTATATGAATGTAAAAACAAATCTCTTAACATTTGAGCCAACTGAAGAATTATCTGTATCTTTTTTTATTTTAAGCAGTTGACATAACGTCATCGAAGGTTTCTTTATTTTTTTATTTTTTCATTTCTGAAGTTTACGTCTGAAGGTGAACTCATCTTTTATTCCTACATGGCGGTTTTACTTAGCGATGGAAGAGCGATGGCGTCTGTATGAAACGAAAAACCTGAAAGACAGCAATTAAAGAAACTGAAAGACAGCTATTAAAAAAGAAGTAAGAAATTGTTTATAATCCAACAGAAAAGTATACGATATCAGGTTTATGTATTAATTCGATTTTTTTTTAGCTATCACTGCTATCGACACTTTAAATAAGGGATCGTAACGAAGTTTAGGGTTTTTCTTACATCTTTTGGAATCCAGAAGTAAAGAGAGAGAGAGAGAGAGAGAGAGACAGAGAGAGAGAGAAAGACTAAGCACAGTTTATACATCCATCCTCTGCTTTATATCTAGCTAGTTAAAGCAAGAGGTCATCATCTCAAGCTAGAAAAAACACACACACACACACACAAAATGTGACATTTTGCAATGGCCGTTCTTTTACTACTGTTAATTAACCGAGAAAATGTGAATAGTATTTTTATAGATTGTCGATTCGGCCAGATGAATTTGTAAAAAAAAAATATCTCTACTCATTCTCTTTTGACAATGTTTGGACTGTTCAAAAGTGTGCATCTCACTTTAACCTCATCCTGTGTGTGTTTGGTGTGTGTGTGTGTGTGAGAGAGAGAGAGAGAGAGAGAGAGAGAGCTCAGTTACTTCAGTTTGATTTCTGTATATATCTGTAACGTGAGCAGCACTTCATTCATTTGTAGATTTTTTTATTTATATATATTTTTTTTGTAGCCCCCTGCTGTGATCCTTGTGACTGTATCTAGCCCAGCTTGGTGGATCTCGTGTTCTTACTCTCTACCCTAACCCTAAGTGGTAGAAGATGATTTTTTTTTCAGTCAGATATAACCTCACTTGCATCTATAATTTTTATCTTTTGTACAGAATAATACTGTGGAGGGAGTCCGTCGCTCTCTTGCAATACCGGTTATATCCTCACGGTGACGTTTTCCCCCTCGTTCACATTCGGATAAATTTTAACATCGAGACCATGTGGTTCTGGACCGGGAATCAGTCATAGGGTCCCTGTGACACTGAGAAGTTTGAACCGTATGACTTTATAAGTCTTCTCTTTCCGAGACACGGCGCAGACGTGGCTCTTGTTAATTGCCCTCCTAATGGTGTTTCTCCGTGAGATTAATGTGTCGTTATGTATTATCCACTTTGACAAATTGAATAATTGATCGGACGGCTCATTTCGCCTCCCCGAGCTTTGACTGATGGCTTGTCAGAGCAAATTCTCATCTTTGTTTTTTTTTCTTTCTTTCTTTCTTTCTTTCTTTCTTTCTTTCTTTCTTGTTGAGACGAGAGGCACCACGGAGAGCAGTGCAGTAGGAGATTGGGTTCCTGCTGATTCGATGCTCTTCCCATTTCCACTTTTTTTCCTCCCCAAAAAAAGTTTTGTTACATGAATCTGTCAAAAGTATATTTTTAATTTAATATGAATAAATAAATGCCGATACAGTACCTAAAACACGATGTGTCTGTGTATGTTTAAATGTATTTAAGATTGAATCCATGACCTGTCTGATGTTTGAAGATGTTGGACCAGGATAAAGGATGAAGGACCAGAGTGTGAGATCAAACATCACTTTTTCCAACACATTTGGGATCAATAGTTGTTACTAGCAGCCATATCACTAGCATTTTCACTGTTTATTAGTACTTTATAACCATATTTAGGTCCAATCCCATTTCTATTGTATAACCCACCTGTTTTTCTAAGCCCTTAAAACAGATGATAAGATGTAGGGCTAAAATATAACCCTAAAAAATGCGACACACTACTACACCAGTACACATCATCATACGTGCAGTAAAAAGCTAATTTCCTGCTACTAGACTTTCATTTCTGACAGGATATTCAGGTAACTTTAACAGTCATAAAATATGTTGTGTGACTTTCCTGCAGCAGTGTAACGTTAACAAACTTTAGTGTTTTTGTTTTTTTTTTGAAAAATGTAAAGATAAAATATGAACACAGCATTAAATGTGATAAAACAGATGATTTTTGTCATTAAATTCCTTATGAAAGCCAAGAAATACTTATTTGTGAATCTCATTGGTCGCTTGGGCAGCCATGTTGTCGCTGCAGCTAATGTATCTTGGGAAATTTCTCATACCCCTGCGTTTTAAAGTGTGGTCCTGAAAAATCTTCGTTTCCAAGGGTATCTGGCTCTTCTCTCAAGTGAGGGGTAGGGCTAAGGGGTAGAAATGAGATCGGGAGCCTTAGTTGCCCCCTTATCCTACCTTGTTGTTATAAGAAATTGGTCCCCAAACTGAGGAATGACAGCCTTTTGTTTTAATTCACAAATAAAGACTTCCTGAAATATGAAATATTTCAACTAGATCAACTAATAAAAACAAATTAAATCTCGCTGATAACCCGTTTGGCAGCACACGTGTCTCCGGTTCTATTGTTTCTATTGGTTAAAAAACTATCCAAGCGTCACACGCAAAAGAAAGAACAAATTATAGTTGGTTTCATTCAGCGTCACGTTTAGAGGATCGAAAAAAAAGTTGGAACGTATGAAAGTGGTAGCGCAGTCGTTAAGGTGTTGGACTGTTAACTGTAAGATCAGGGTTTGATTCCCAGCACCACTAAGTTGCCACTGTTGGGCCCCTGAGCGCGGCCCTTAACCCCTAATTGCTCAATTGTATGAAAGAGATAAATTGTAAGTCGCTCTGGATAAGAACGTCAAATGCCAGAAATGTAAATGAGTCACAGAGACTTTGTTTCTAGATGAACTGATTTCTGGTAGAATCCAACCAATCAGAATGCAAGTTCCTGTTTCTGTGTGGCACAACCCTCAGGTTCTCAGCCAGCAGTTTATGGGCATCGCATCTGAATCCTGCTTATAATAACACCAGCGTATAAAAACTGACCTATACCTGATTTATACTGACTGATTTCACTGATCGTAGCCGTGTTTCACTTTATTTCTCATAATTCGATTGGATGTTGATTGGATAGACATAATCACATGACATTTAAAAAAGATTTCAGATTATTCCGGTATCTGACATAAGCTTTACAAGCCAATCAGACGAGTCGGTGATGCTGAGGGTTCTGAACTTTTGCAAGGCTCTCCAGAGTTTGAAGGATGTTGGAGTTCTTACACACAGACTGTCGTCCTAAATGTGTTTTCCGTTCCATTTTCACCCTTTTCTCTCGTCAAACAAAGCGACTATTTTCTATTTTTATTCAGCGCTGAAGAGTGCTTAACCTAATGTGCTGGGTTTTAAGAGTAAGTACGATTGTGGATTTCTGTGGCATCAGAACGAATCTCTAATTGTCGACATGCCTGTTAATAAGAGACGCACAAAATATATCCACAGAACTAAAAAAAAAAAAAAAAAAAAAACCTTTTAAATCTGTCCTTGGTAGAAAAAAAAACTTTTTGAGAAGTGCTTCTGTGTGAAAATGGATGTTGAGTATTCGCACATTAGCAGCTTAGCCTTCCAATGTACTAGTCAGTGATTCACTTATATAATTATTCTCCCGTCTCTAAAGTTTTTACTGTGATACTGATACCGGTACTGTAAACCGCTTAACTTAAGAGCTTTGTAAGTATATTTACTTTAAACTAAAAATAAGTTAGTGTTTTTTTGGACTGATTAAAAAAAAGGTAGAACAGGGGTAATTAATAAATGTATACAGTAATGGCAAAAATATGTATACAGTAGGGATGCAACAGGTATCGGTATTGGACGAACTTATAAAATCACACACATTCACATTTATATTTTTGGTGTTCCACAGACACACGTTTTACAGAGTGACTTATCTTCATCGTATTTATTTAATTGAGCTGTTAAGGGTTAAGGGCCCTGCTCAGGAGCCCGACAGCAACAGATTGAACCCTGATCCTCTGATCAACAATCCAGAGTCGGATCTATTTAGGCAGCCACTGTCTTCAAAAAATAATGCAAAAATCTAAATATTTTATAAATTTAAAATTCATTTTATTTCTTTTTATGCTAATATCCTGCTATTTTAGCATCTTGAAAATCAAAATACAAACGTTTTCCCATTTTAGCTCTGTAACTGCTCTTACAGTCATTTCGAATCCAATCAAAAAATCTCCTTCTGACATATTGAGAAACAGGTTGATCAGGATAGCGAACGCCCACCGGACTCCATCTCCTGCTCCACACTTTATCACTGCGCTTTCTTATAAATTACAGATGTCAGAGGAGAAAAACGCACTTGGGCATCCGATAATAAAGCACCATTATTCCTGACACCAAGCAAGCGCGTGATAGATGCTGATCTTTTGCCAGAGATGATTTTTTTTACTGCATTATCTTTGGAAATCCAATATTGTAAGCAGGTAAGAGATACATCAGGAGGTCTTTCTTCTACTTTCATAAAAAAAAATTAAAAATCACTTTCCTCATGTCCATAATCGAGCGTGATGGGTTCTATCCATCATGGCCTGGTCACGATTTCTTCTTTTTTCCGACATTAGGCAAGGTTTTTACTTGATCTAAGGGATGACAATAAGGTTTGAATCTAAATGATATTAAATGCCTCTGGCTGTCATATTCTGGAACTTTATTTAGATTTTATTTTATTTTATTTTTTTTCACTGAAGGGATTTAGACTTTCTCCCACCACAATTTTGTTTCACATTTTATGATTTGAAAAAATATTATTACGTATATTCAGTGAATTCATCAGATAGACAGTGTGTTGCAGGAAACCCATGGGTGTAGCATAAACATCAACGCACACACACACACACACACACACACACACAAGGTTTAATAAACTGTTTGAGAAAATATTCTGTGATACAAATGATAAAATGACTAATTTTTTCACTCAGATGATCAGATAAGACGTTAGGGATGAGGGGACAGACGTCTGCAAGTGAGTTGAAAAAATTAGATTTACATGTTTATCCACATAAACATACATTTTCGGGCATTTAAAAACGGATATTTTATGTATTTTTTATTAAAATTAAGTAATAGATATTATAATGGAGCTTCATTACAGAGTGATTGTGAGCTCAATAAACTTTGTTTACTGTAATAAAACCCAAAAACTTGTAAACGATTACAGTAAAACTGCAGCTTACGAAGTTCTGGAGTTGAGTTTTCAGGGCGAAAATGTTTCTTGAGGAATGTGGTAGCTCAGTGCTTAAGGTGTTGGAATTGCTAACTGTTCAATTCCCAGCACCACCAATTTATTTTTAATTATCGCATAATTAGAAATAAAAAGATCAGAATCCACAATTAAATGTAAATAAATTCACAAATAAATCTTGGAGTTTCACTCTATGTCTACAGGATAATCAACTGCACCAGAAATCTCCATGAAGTGTTGTGTTCGAGCCTAAACAGGCCATTGAAGTTCTCTGAGCAGAGCTGGAATCCCAGAGATGGCTTTCATTACCTGTTACATTAGAATCAAGAGACGAGTCACAAACTCAGCGGCACATACCGACGCCGTCATGGCACATCAGCTAAATCTTCTGCATAAAGCCTCTGATTTGATTTTGGATTTAGTGCCTTCTGTTATTCACATTGGGGTTCCTCAGTGCAGCCAAGTCAACCTTTCTGATATTGAGTTGATACTGTAACACACTCGGATGGAAGTGCTGACTGAGCGGCTTGCTTATATTCTTATCCCTATAAAACTGTGTCAGCAAGAAAGAAAATAAAATCTTATTATATTATTGGTAGACCAGGGCAACAGATGGAATAGAACAAAGTCAGGAAGTGAAACAACAGAAAAAAGTTGCACATTTGTCAGCATGTCAAAGTTGCATTCACATGAACGCTCTGAACCAAAGTTTTACATCAGAACTTTGCCCAGAGCAACATACGACATCTGCTGGCTTGGTTTCTTCCCATAGTTCATTTTGGCACCAGGTGAGTGACACACAACTATTTGGTAGTTGGTGTTTGGTGTTTTGGCTTCTTTCATGTCAAAGCCAGGAAGTTCATTTCAGAAGTTTGTACTTCATAATCTCATCTGTGGGATCAGAGAAGATGAGGCCATACTTATGCTTTCTATTGTGATCAATAAGCTTATGGTACCCAACACCCTGCTGTCAGTCTATTGGTTGTCTTTTACTGGCCAACTTTTGGTAGAACTAATTAATGTAGCACAGAAACAGCCCACAATACCTGTTTTGGACAGGTCCCGATCCAGTCATCCAGCCACTACAATTGAGCCATCGTGCAAATCACTTACACTTGCCTATAGTTCCAGCAGCTTTCTATACATAATCTTTGAGAACTGACTGTTTATTTGCTGCCTAATGCCCCCCCACCCCTACATAACTGCCACTGTATCAGGATAATCAAAGGTTTTTCATCAGTGTCAAGTGGTGGATTTGTCCCTTAATTCTAGACGATGAGGTTCACCCTATGTTTTCTTCTTGTTTCTGATTACAACCAAGCCATATTTTACGCGCACCTTGCAGATCACACCAATTAGGTACATCTTCTAAACCCCTGCAAAGGTACATCCCGTAGCGGTGATGCTGTAGAAAAAAAGTTCTAGTTGTCCTTGAAACTTTTGAAGTGTAACTATAACTAAATCCACATTAGTACAGCTTTCAACAAGAAAAAAACGTGTCGATTCCCTAAAGCCCGCTTTTACATCCCAGTCTGTCTTCCTGTGCACTCCTCTGTCTCACTAAGCTCATTAAAAAAACCTTCTGATCTTTGGAAAAAACATGCAATAAATACCAACACTTGTTTTCAGCATCACTTGCTATTGCTCAGAGTCAAATCTCACTCTCACTTGTTTTATAGCTCCTGATTGTCTATTTTAAAGGGGCCAAAAATGTGCGGGACGCAGCTATGCGACGGGAGAAAATTTTCTCTTTTAATTAACTCGGCAAGGCGGCGAAGAGCGTCTATTGTCGGAGCTGAAAAACCGATGCAATTACCGCCTCTATTCAGCCGGTGTACAATAGTGTGTTGGAGCTTTATTGTGGAGTGACAATGCCATAATTGTAGAGTGTCACACCTCAGTGCAGCCAAGGCATCATACACTCTTATGTTCAAAGAAACACCAAGTACTCCGGAGCGCACTCTGGAACGATGAAGCAAAGAACGGCTAAATATTAAAGAGTTTTAATCATCACTTCCCGAGAGTCTTGTGAAGATGACAGCTCCATACTGCATTAGAAAGGAGGACTTGGGAAAATAAAATGTTTCTCACACAAATAATTATGCATAAGAAAAAGACGGGATGCAGAATTCTGGTTATGGAAATATGTGTATGGCTATTTGTAAAACTTATACACACACACAAGGGCTAAATAGGAGCCACTTGGCTAACATGTGCTTGTGTAGGCTGCAAGATTTTTGTTCTTTGCACAGCACAGTGGTTAAGTGGCTGGTCTGCCGACTGGAAGAAGCACCACCAAGCTACCACTGATGGACAGCGAGGCCCTTAACAGTCAGATAAAAAAGGTAAATGTAAGTCGTTCTGGATACGGAAGTCGACAAAATGCAACAAATGTAAATGTGACTTTGTATGAAACGAAAAGCTCAACTTGTTTTTTATACATGCATAGGGGAAGTGGTAGCACAGTGGTTAAGGTGTTGACCTACTAAATTAATAACTGGGGTTCAACTCAGTCCAGGAACACCAAGCCACCACAGCTGTGCCCTTGATCAAGTTCCTTAAGCCTCAATTCGCTCAGCTGTATAATGCAGAATAATGTAAGTCGCTCTGGATAAGGACGTCTGCCAAATGCCGCAAAGTGTAAATGCATGAAGAACCAAATCCCATGCAACAGATTTAATTCAATTCCAGTGCCAATGAACCTTCCTGGTCCACACAACAGCCTAAACATTATCAATTGTTTCTCCTCGTTTTAGACTAAACTTTCAAGAGAAATTTCTGAAATACTTCATATTTCACTAATACTATTGGAATTTTTCCAAAAATTTGAAGGTGCAATGTTAAGAAGGTTAGGGGCAGGTTTCCATGCTTATCATAACCGGATCGAACCCTTAAAATAAGTTGAATAACGAGTTACGAATATAGAGATTTATGAACACACTCTCGGGACGTTACTCTTTCGTAACTGGGGGAGTGTCTGTAGTCCCTACCTTCTCATACACTCACGTTTTACACTATAAGGGACAGTGTTTGGAGATGGAGGTGGGAGGATGCAGCAGCAGAGGCAGCAGCAGCACACAACATATAATACCTGATTCGGCTCAATAGGGAACGATTCTTGTCTCCTTTCGTTTGTCACAGAAACAGATCGACGTAATGGAAGTGAACTCTGAAAGATGGGCCATTTGTCATTTGTAAGTGCCTGCTACATCATTTTACCTGAGGCTCCAATCAATTATGAGGGAAAATGACAAAAAGAGATAAAGCTACAAACAAAAATAAATAATAAAAAATGCGGCGAACGAAACCAAAGTCAATCACGAGCTGGTACAAAAAGACTGTCGTTATTTAAAAATCCTTTACAGCAAAAAATCTTTTTTTCCCCTTTCTTCTTAGTTTAAACGCACTGTTTACGGTTCCGAAGACTAAAATCGAAGAAAATTAGGCCAATTAAGCCCCCGTTTATGGTTCAGTCTATTCCGTGGCCGTCTCCGTTCTCCGCTTGTGCGTTTAATCACAATAGGCAATCAGAAAATAGCCATCGACTAGAACTAGGGGCCCCATTGGGCAAGTGACTCCGGGGGGTTGCCGGGTTGCCGGGGTAATTACCACATTGCCCATTTCAGCTGTTAAAGAGAACGCACCCATTACTGCAGTCCTACCTGTGTGAAACTGTCTCGTTAGAGCAGTGTGAATGAGCTCAGATTTCATCAGCTTGCTTGTGTGGTGGCACCTGCGTAGGTCAGAGGAAGCTGTTCAGATACTTCAGTTAGTAAGAAACTTTTAGATCAGTTCTTCTTTTGATGTGTGTTTTTGTTTAATAAAACAATAACGGTGTTGTTTGTAATAGGAATGTGTTGTTTTTGGGAAGTGATAACACAGAGGTTAAGCCTTGGACTGCTACTTAGAAGATCAGGGTTCGATTCCCAGCACAACCAAGTTGAAACTGTTGGGCCCCTGAGCAAGGCCCTAAACCTCTAATTGCTTAGTTGTATAAAAGAGAAATGTAAGTCGCTCTGGATAAGGATGTCTGCCAAACAGGGATTTGGTAGCGCGGTGGTTAAAGTGTTGGACTGCTAATTGGAATAACGGGGTTTGATTTCCAGCACCACCAACTGCCACTGCTGGGCCCCTGAGTAAGGCCCTTAACCCCCAGTTGAGAAAAGAGATGAACGTTAGTTGTTCTGGATAAGGGACAGAAATGTAAATGTAATGTTTTGCAGGGCGATCTGCACTTTTCAGTTATGTCAGGTCAGGTTCTGTTAGATTAGTTTATGTTCTTTGGTTTGTTTGTTTGTTAAGCTAAGTGGTTAATGTGTTGGACTGCTGATCTAAATGTTATTGGTTCGATTCCCAGCACCACCACACATGGGCCCCTTAAGAAAGGCCCTTAACCCTCAAATGCTTAAATTTAATTCGCTCTGTAAATTCAGCTGCAGGTGGTATTAAAAAGTGGACAGTTACTGTAGTATATATTACAATACTCAGTTACTCTGAGCTGTATTCTGTGTTCACTCCATCCCCGGTTAGGGTTGAGGGCAGCCATGACACTCAACCGTTATTTCCCCATTGAGTGTTTGTTACCTGACGACTGATTTGTGAACGTTTTTAAACTGCTTCCTTTTCACAGCAGCTGCCAGAGATACAGAATTACAATCATCTTCACATAACAGAGCCAAATATCTCCTCTGAGGCCGTGATTATCTTCCTGGCATTGTTTTCTCCTTTCTGTGCATTGTGTGCCAACAAGAGCCTCAGCATACACACACACACACACACACACACACACCCCTACATACTCCTGGGTGAGAGAGACTGACTGGGTGAGAGAAATTTGTAAGAATTTGCACAAATTTGTATAAATCTCCAATCTGTTTTTTATTTTAGGATTTTAGACCATGCTAAACGAGGAGTGTCCTAACCTCTGATATGTCCCATACTGTGTTCATTCTCATTTTCTCTTTACTTTCGGTTTATTTTACAACAAACCTTTACATTTTTATTTTCTACTGTTGTATCACACCGCAGTAAATCATTTCTACAACTTTTATTTTAACATTCATTCAAGTCCCCAATTGCATTGTTTATGGCTTTGTGGTATAATAGAATAAAATTTGTCATTTTGTTTATAACAATGTTATTATTACATTATTATTATTATTACATTGTTATAAACAAAAGAACTTCTGATAAATCATTTTCCTAACAGTGTATGTCTGATCAGCTACTTTTCCTTATGTACATTAACAGCATTTCTCAGACGTCCTCATCCAGAGCAACTCACATTTATCTTATTTATACAACTGGGCAGTTGGGGGTTAAGGGCCTTGCTCAGGGGCCCAGCAGTGGTGCCTTGGTGGAGCTGGGAATCGAACCTACACTCTTAGGGTTGGTAGTCCAACACCTTAACTATTAGCCATCACTTCCCACTGTAACTGTTATTAGTTAATGTGTAAATGTATTAGTTCTGTTATTACACTGTTATAAACGGTTTGATAGTCACTGAAACACCTTATACAGCTGGGCCATATATGGACGGTTAAATGATAGATCAATAGATAAAGGGAGAGAGGGAGAGAGAGAAGGACAGAAAGAGGGAGAGGAAGAGAGAGAAAGAGAAAAAGAGAGAGAGAGAGAGAGAGAGAGAGAGAGAGAGAGAGAAGGAGCTTTTTGTTTCTTTGTTTCAATTTTCATTTTTCCCTTTTTACTTCCTTCTCTTTCTTTTATCTATTTCTCTTTCTTTCCGGCTCGTCTCTTTTTTCTTCCTTTTTTTTTCTTTCTTTCTTTCTTTCTTTCTTTCTTTCTTTTAATCCACAATTTTTACTAGGTTATTATGGCTCTAAGTATCTCGAGTCTTTGCTTAAAATGTGTAATTATTTGAATGATGTTATGATGTGATAAAAAAGATTGTTATTATTTTAACTAAAAAGAACTGCTGTTATTTTTAGAGATTTTGGTTGAGAAAAACGATGGCAATCGAGATAAATGTCCACTACAGCAGCGGCCTGTGAGCAGAGCGTTTACAGGAGAAGGTCGACATTAATCAGATAAAACGATGTGGAGAAGCTTTCTGTTCTGCTCGTCTCCTGCTAAAAGCTCCAAATCCGCTGAAGTTTTAAAGCGCTCTATAACATGTTGCTTATAATCGATAGCATGCAGTCATTAGGGGGCGCTGTAATAACTCAGTTTGAGTGGTCACACACATCGATTTCTTCAAGATCAGGTGAATTAAGTGTAAATATTCTGCCTATAAGAAACACTGAAAAGGTTTAATGCTATAAATCCTTCATATGATTGGACTTCCTGTATGTCCATTACGCTAACAGAATAAAAACAGGCGTACAGAATATTTTAAAACACTATAAATAATAAGACATAAAAAGAGTCCAGATTTATTCAGTGCTTAAAGAGAAAAGCTTTGGATTTTAGATGCTTAAAAACAAATTAGAACAAATTTTAGAAATCCGAAATAGATTGAAAATAATTTGAGTTTTCAAAGGTTTTTTTAATGAATTTGTTGCCTGTAGAAATCTGAATAAAACCCGATCAAAATCGAGTAATCCTTAAAGCCGAATGTTTATTTACATATAAGCTTTATATCAGGGGAAAAGTGTTAGCGCAGTGGGTGTTGGACTGCTAATTGGAAGATCCAGGTTCGATTCCCAGCGCCACCAAAATATCACTGTTGGGCCCCTGAACAAGGGCCCTTAACCTCCAATTGCTAAGATAAAACATAAACAAGCATAAACAAACATAAACATGAACATAAATAATTATAAACATAAACAAAACATAAACAAACAAACAAACAATAAGACAAATAAACATAAACAAACAAACATAAATGAACATAAACAAATAAACATAAACATGAACAAACAGACAAAAAACATAAACAAACATAAACATGAACAAAAAACATAAACAACCATAAACAAAAAACATAAACAAACAAACAAAAACATAAACAAACATAAACATACAACAAAAACATGAACCTAAAACCCTACATTATTTATTTGTTTGTTTGTTTGTTTGTTTATTTGTTTGTTTATTTGACCTAACTCTACCTGTTATCTGCTTTACTTTCTGGTGACTGCTGTCAAACTAATGTAAAACCTTTTTTTGGAAGATGAGCGAGGAAACGCACTACAAGCCTGCGACTGTAAAACATGTCGGAAATTATTTTAGAAACTAGTAAAAATAGTATTTTTTTTTTAAAGTTTTAGTGACTTAAACACAATTTGTTATTATGTATAAAATGTAGAGAGATGTGAATAATGAGGAAATGATATAAACAGCGACTTTACGGAAAAGCCACCACTGATCGGCGAGTAATCGGCGTACGGCAGTATGAGCAGAGAGAAGGATTAAATCCGTATCTGTACTTTTATTTTCATTTATTTTATTTTATAGAAAAATATACGAGGGATTTACTGAGGTTTACAATTCACCCAAACTTAAAGGGAAGCGAATGTTTGTGTTTCTGCGTTCGGCCAAAACAGTTCTGGCTTGTGAGCAAAAGGAAGTGTGTGTAAGAGTGAAAAAAGGTAATATTCTTTCGGAAAGTGTACAAATGAGAAGCTGATGAAATCAAGCGAAAGAACTTGGTTTTTGTTTGGTGTGGGTAAATTGGGAGGTTTAGGACAGACGCAAGCGCAGATTAAACTTTAACTGAAACAAAAACAAATAAACAAACAAAGGCAAATTGCGACTTGGCAAAAACATTGAGAAGTCGCATATTTTCATATTAGATAGTGTGTGAAAATGAGTAAAAGGTCCGAATCAAACAACTTCTTTCAGTGGTTCCTTTTAGGGGGAACCATAGTGAATCATCTGCCTCCACCTAACGCTGTCCTCTGCATCCTCATCACTCACACACACCAACCTCATGTCCTCATTTATCATCTCCATAAACCTCCACCTCTTTGGCTTATCTCCTCTGGCCTTTGCCTGCATCTCCATGTCCAACATCCTCCCACCGATAACCATCTCATTCTGTCCTCAGACATCCAGTATGTTCTGTATAGTATGGTAAAGAGTACTTTTTTTAAGTACTTGTCCATAAACCTTCTCCTCCACTTCTGTCCAATATCCAACATCCTCCTATCTCTTTTATTCACAAATATTTCTCTTCTCTCTCTTATTTTTCTCATTATGTGTCTTTTTCTCTCTTTCTTTCCTATTTTTCTTTCTGTCTCCCTCTCTCTCTCACACACACACTTTTATATCTTTTATTTCTTTCTGTCTCTCTCTCTCTATGTCTCTGTATCTGTCTCTGTTTCTCTATCTGTCTCTGTCTCTCTCTCTCTCTCTCTGTTTCTCTCTCTCTGTCTCTCTCTCTCTCTCTCTGTTTCTCTCTCTGTCTCTTCCTACTCACATTTAAATGATACAGACTGCACTTTTTCCTTTTCTTTTTTATAGTGTGTTAGTTTCATAGTCTGAGGTGTGTGTGTGTCTGTGTGTGTGTGTGGTTGACAGGCCCAGTCAAAGCTCTCAATGCAACAGTGGAGACAATTCTTTATCATTATTTAGACAGACTCACACACACACACACACACACACACACACACACACACACACACACACACGCACACTCGATAGCAACTGAAACAGAAAGATACATCTACTGTCACAACTAAACCTAACCCGACTTTAGCTTTTACACACAAACCAGCACTTACACACATTTACACACACACACACTCACACACACACTTACACACATACACTTTAACACTCACACACACACATATCTATATGTAGTCGTATCTTCACAGTCACATACATACACTTCCCGACAGAGAGCCGTAACAGGTTGGCAGTGAAGTGCAGATAAACTGATCGCATTTTTAAATGCATTAACGACCGGGTGACGTTTACAGCAGTGACAGAAATCGTTTTTATTTAACAGCTTTTTACAGCAGTTGAACTTATAGGTGGCAACATACATTTATCTCTTTTACCCAACTGAGTAGGCGTGTGCTAATGGCCTTACTCATGTCTTTAATTATTACTGTTATATCATCACAGTGCAAAACAACTCACTGTGCGATATTATTATTATTCTAGTATTAGTGATACTGTGTGTAATATATAGTGCAATAACATTCAAACAATTTTAGCACCTTTCCTGTAAAATCAATCAGTATTTAATGTTTAATATTCAAATTTATTTTTATTTTATTTTTTGATTCTTCTTTATAATAAACAGCTGCTAAACAAGAATTTCCTTCGGGATTAGAAGGAAGCGGGAAGATAAAGAATTAGCTTATCTTATCCTATCCTATTTTATCTTAGCTTAGCTTATCTTGTCTTATTTTAGCTCAGCTTAGCTTATCTTATCTTAGTATATATTATCTTATTTTAGCTTAGCTTATCTTAGCCTGACTTAGCTTACTTTAACTTAGCTTAGTTTATCTTATCTTATTTTTTTATCTTTTCTTATCTTATCTTATCTTAGTTTATCTTATTTTATCTTATCTTATCTTAGTTTAGCTAATTTAAATTCATTTTAGCTTACCTTAGCTAATCTTAGTATATATTATCTTATTTTATCTTAGCTTAGCTTAGCTTAGTTTAGCTTAGTTTAGCTTATTTCTACAGGCGAAAAGTAGGAAAAAGTGCCCTGGGCTCCATCAGAAATCGAATACTACCTAAGAATGTACTCCATTTAAGTAAATACGTATTTCCCGACTGTTAAACAACTCCAATATATATTTCGGGTTACAGCAGTGATGTGCAGTCCGGGTCAGTCAGTGGTGTGTGTCAGTGGTGTGTGTCAGTGGTGTGCAGTCAGTGTGTGTGCAGTTAGTCGTGGTCAGTGCGGGTCAGTCAGTGCGGGTTAGTCAGTGGTTCTCTGTTGTTCTAAACACTCAGAATCAGAATCACTGACTGTCATTTACACTCTAAACTCTAATATTAGTTCCATTAAATGGTATTAATTTATTCCAGCAGTTTATTCTCTTCATTTCGTAGTGTTTCTCTCGCTGCACTGCTTCCAGTACGTGTGTGTGGATGGGTTAGGGTTAAGGGCCTTGCTCGGGGCCCAACGGTGGCAAATTGGTGGTGCTGGCAATCAAACCCTGATCTTCCAATTAGTAGTTCAACACCTTAACCACTGCCAGAACAGCCACCGGTTGATATTTTCCGTTGGTGGTACACTGGATGATGCTGTTGCTGAAGCTCAGTGTGAAAATTCTGCTTTAAAACCAAAGCATGTTTTTTTTATTATATATTTTTTTTTACATTGTTTATCTTGGACGAGCTAATTAAAGTGTCAGAACTCGTTATGCCGGTGACGTCCCCCTGCCGTCCAAGGGTAAACGACAGTATCAATTTTCACTTTTTCCCTCTCTCTCTCTCTCTCTCTCTCTCTCTCTCTTTTTTTTTATTCCCCTCCTTCCCATCACACTATGCTCAGTCTCGCTCAGAGCTTCCTGTGTGACTTTGTCTAAAAAAACACCCATCATTTCCCTCATCAGCTCCTGTCAAGACAATTACTCACTGCGATCGGAGGCAGTTGAGGACTCATCAGACTGCAGGGCCACACTCTGCCTCACCACCCCCACCCCACCCCAGGGAGACACACTCACACGACACCAGACGGACTTTTCACTTTCTGCACTGAATTTAATCCTGGACTTCAGTCCAAGCCACTCATTAGCAGTTTCTGCAGTAATCAGAGGTAAAAAAGTGACACACTCGACTCATACACACTTAAAGATGGACTCATAGTGGAAAAAAATAACATTTGCACCTCTGACAAAATTATAGTTGTTTTTTTATGATGTAATGAACATGAACATCAATACAATGAATACATAAATTCAGGGAGTCGGAAGGTCCACCGATTTATCCCCTTAAAAAGGGAATCTGGAGCAAACGTCACTAAAGAATTTTAAAATAGTTGCTAATTTCATGTCACATTTTTATCTGAAACATCTGGAATAATAGCCAACAATCCTCATGCTAAACCTGTTGCTTATGGACTATATGATCAGCTAGAATTAATGATGTATAGTTTAGAGACAGTGGTGAGACAGTTATGATGTATAGTTTAGAGACAGTGGTGAGACAGCTATGATGTATAGTTTAGAGACAGTGGTGAGACAGCTATGATGTATAGTTTAGAGACAGTGGTGAGACAGCTATGATGTATAGTTTAGAGACAGTGGTGAGACAGCTATGATGTATAGTTTAGAGACAGTGGTGAGACCAGCTATGATGTATGGTTTAGAGACAGTGATGGGACCAGCTATGATGTATGGTTTAGGTGGCAGAGCTGAAGGTAGCAGAGCGGAAGATGAAGATGTTGAGGTTTTCTTTGGGAGTGACGAGGTTGGACAGGATTAGGAACGAGTTCATCAGGGGGACGGCTCATGTTAGATGTTTTTGGGAGAAAGTCAGAGAAGCACAGATGGTTTGGACATGTCCAGAGGAGGGATAGTGAATATATCGGTAGGAGGATGTTTGAAATGAAGCTACCAGGCAGAAGATAAAGAGGAAGACCAGAGAGGAGGAATATGGATGTGATAAACGAGGACATGAAGATAGTGTGTGTGAGTGAAGAGGATGTAGAGAATAAGGTTAGGTGGAGACAATGTGTATCCTTTCCAAGTGTGTAGGTGTGTGTGTGTGTGTGTGTGTAAAGAAAGCTGATATGAGATATAAAACAAAACCAGTGATCAGCCAGTTAAAGCCGTTCTATTGAATTCATACTGTAGTTCTAAAAATGACTCAAAGGCGCCCCCTCAAGAGAAGAATGATACATGCCATGATAACTTTAATTTAAATATATATACAGTATATCAGTACAGTATATTTATTTAACAAATTGTATAAAAACTGTGTTTCAGGGTGCCAGACTATGAGTGTGTGTGTGTACAGGAGGTTCATAAACTTTTGAAAAGCATGTGATTTGAGATCTCTCCACCTCCGTCAGCGCCGCCGTTCTAGAACAGGATCTGCGAGTGGAACGTCACAGTGGTGTAAAGCACATTTATATTCATGTACATTAGTTAAATCCCGTGTGTGTGTGTGCAGGATTAAAACTTGTGACAGGTTGAATAATAGCCGTGCCGGATTAGTAAATTACGAGTGGTCTCAGGAATGAGGGATACGGGGAAGACGGGAAGTGTTATTGCTCTGCAAGTCTACAGATCAATCAAACGGGTCGACCGTCAGTGTCGCTGAGATCTGAGATGGCGGGCGGGACTGATGGTATGGCAAGCTGACACCTGGATGATGGCTGGTAAATATGCAACAATCTCTCTCTCCGTCTTCCTGTCTCCGTCTTTCTTTCTTTCTATCTCTCTCTCTCTCTCTCTCTCTCTCTCTGTCTGTCTCTCTGTCTCTCTTACTCTCTTGTGCATCTTTCTCTCTCTCTCTCTCTCTCTCTTTATTCATCTTTCTTTCTCTCTGTCTTTCTCTTTCTTTCTGTCTCTGAAGGCTAAACTCACTAAAACTCTACTATCTTTTTATATAAATTGATAAATTACCGCCCCATCCGCATTACGTCCTTCACCCTTACTGCCAGGCCTTCCTTTCTTCCGTCCTTCCTTCCAACACCCCCCCACACACACACACCACCACCACCACCACCTTCCAAATTCGTTTCAGAGTAGGTAAACAAAGCGATATGAAAGATCGCAGCGTGCATGACGGAGAACCCAGGACTGATGCAATAAACCTCCTTCCACTTCCACCTGTCACTCCTGTATTTATTACCCGCGTTCGACGTTCGCTGCACACCAAAAAGCCAAGCCGGGGACGCTGTAAAAAATCTTTTCTGCCTCAGAAACATTACCCCTCCCTTTATCCAGGCAAGGATGGGAGTAATAAATTGAACACCAGATTTTGTGTGCGGTCTTATGTGGTCCTTATAAGCAGTTATGAATAAGGGCCTGATAAATGAAGCCGAATGCAGGGGAGGCGCTCACTTAGTAACAGGCTGATGTGTTTTATATTTTATAAATGATTTACATGATGTTTATTCAGGAAGTCTTATTATAGTAATTGCATTATATAGGCTAAAGTGTTGGGGACAACGTATATGTCCTACCGGAACAGGACAATCTCTAAACTTAGATGTCTGTATATGTTCTAAAATTCCATTATTCCCTGGAACTGTGAGACCCAAACCTTGTTCTATCATGGCAATGTCCCTGTGCACCTGTGTCCAAAGTTCCTGATCGCTATGAAGACATGCTGTGTTCTGATTGGAGAAGAAGAACTCTCATGTCCTGCACAGAGTCCTGATTCTGACCCCTTTGAACTGAACACCTCTGGGATGAACTGGAACCCTGGCTGAACCCCAGACCTCCAAACCTCAACATTAGTGTCTGATCTCACTCATACTGACCCAACATTTCCACCGCCACCACTGAGCCAGTGAGAGGCCTCTCGGCCTTGCTTTATTAAAAAATATGGATAAATGTATGTCACTATGGATATGGGACACTGCCATGTGACAGAAATGGAGGCTTAGTGGTTATGGTGTTGAACTGATACCAGAAAGACCTGGGTTCGATTCCCAGCACCAACAACCACCCCCTGAGCAAGGCCCTTAACCCCCAACGGCTCAGTTCTATAAATAGGAGATAAATGTAAGTTGCTCTGGATAAGGACGTCTGAAAAATGCTGCAAATGTAAAGGATGCTTCTGGTGTCCTCGTACCAAATCTCAAAACAAGACTTTAGAAGTCTCGTCAAGGCCATGTGTCCTCCCATGTCGGAGCTGTTTTGTTGGCACAATGAAAGGAACATCATATTACGCAGGTGTGGGTTTAATGTTGTGGCTAGTTAGAGTATGTTTGTGTTTGTGCGAGGGAAAGAAGCGAGTTAACAGGAAGCCGGCAGACTGAATTGAGCAGACATGGTAGCTCTTCACGTCCATATTTAGCAGTGTTCCTATGCACAAACCTCCTTCTCTCGGATTAGATAAACTATTTGGGGCAAACAGACTCAGCGAGTTTGACAGCTCAGTAAGTGAAGCCGCTCGCGAGCCGTGCACTGAAAGAGGAGTAATTTCATTTCATGTGTAAATATCTGTTTGTTTTCGGCGAGCACAGATGCGCCCAAAGTCGGCTTGACAGTTCTGACAAGCAATTACTGTTCCTAGTGTGTTACACAGGTGATGAGCGTAAAAACTGCTGCGGAAAAACACAACTCCACTAGTGTATGACACGAACGCTTACACCGGTGACCTGACAGGAGAACGTATCATTTCAGGTGCGAGTTATCTGATCAGGTTTACTGAGATCATACGGACGCTACAGGCTTTCTAATAGATCGTTAAGGCTGACATTTCTACGATATATATTATAAGTGAGGTCTTGAGTAAAGTGATTACTAGTGATCTCAGGCAATTAATGTGGTGATTGTTTAGAATGACTTAAAAAACAAGTGGTAGCCTAGCATGGTCAAAGGGTTGGATTGGTAATTGGGAAATCATGGTTTGGTTCCAAGCACCACCAAGCTGCCACCACTGGACCCCTGATCAAGGCCCCTTAAATAAACCCTTTATAAAACCCTTCCAGACACATCATCGGGCTTCATCTTTAAAAATTTGTGCTCAGAGTGTGTGTTGTGGGTAACGTCGGAACAGGAGGCTGGATTTTGTTTCAGATGTGTGTAAACTAATAAAGAACAGAGTGTTTTTGAGTGTGTGTTTGGTAAGTATTGACGACATGCATCGCAACATTTTTACAAATGGTTTCATCAGCCTGGGATCCTCTTTACGCGTGTTTGTAACAGGGCCGCTGATCTTCTGGAACTTTCAGGAGGAGATTTATGTCCTTACGTTGACTTCCTGGAGAAATTACATTCTGAATCCAACGCCACTTGCATACGCACCAACAGTAATCGCATCAAACCCGAAGGAGCTTATATAGATTTCCCCATGCTGCTTGTTGAACTCTTGCCTCGGGCAGACCGGACCGCTGCTGCTACATAAAGTACGTGACGTACGATGCTCATAAAAAGGTAATTATGCACACTGGAGGGTTATGAAACAATAACCAGGCGTGAGGTTAAGCCGCAGAAGAAACGTCGGGTTAGGCGTTTAGGAGGATTGGGGTCGGCTTTCCTAACTGGTCCATTTACTGTTAAATGCTAAGCACACAACCGTGTTTGCTTTTCCTCATAACTGGACACACATAATGAGAAAATATTACTCGTTTCCTGTAGAAACAAGGTGTTTTTAAGTTTTGTGAAATATCCGTACCTCTTGGCGCTGGTGATACACTCGTTATGCTACATATGTTTTCCATATACTTCCTGTGTTAGCATGCTGAGCTGTAAACTCAGTTAAAATGTCCACTCCAGTGAGTATTTTGTTGATTTTATGTGTGTGTGTGTGTGTGTTTGTTGTGTTATCTGAGATACCAGGTTGACTTATAAAAGATAAACTCTTTAATAATAAACAGATTGATGTTGCTGTGGTGTTTAGTGAAGCTTTGATGCTGAAGAATTCTGTTATTACTGTTGAAAACTAACACTAAACAAAGACATTTATATCATTTATACTTACGCGCCATTTTTTTAAATTATCAGTCCATCACCTTAACCATTGAGCTTCCACCAGACCTCATACATAAATATTATGTATCATTTTGTCATGTCATCACCCACCAAAAAATGTCATCTTTTGCACCCGCTTATTATCCATCACTATAGGTTTGGAATCAGTTGATTGAGGTACACAGATTAATCGATCTGACTTGATCTCTGCAGATCTGTGTGATCTGATTGAAATGCTATAAGCATTAAATCTCTTACAGGGATCAATACAGGGATGTGGTGGCTAAAACGTTAAGGTTCTGGGACATTGTAACCTTCTGCAAGGCCCATAACCATCCTTAACCTTTATTTAAAGTTGGTGGTGGTTTAACTGAGAGTGGAGGTGGGCAATCTCAGTCCAGGAGGGTCGGGGTGACTTCCAGAGCGACTTACATGTATCTCATCTCATACATCTGAGCAATTGGGGGTCAAGGGCCTTGCTCAGGGGCCCACCGGTGATGGCTTGTTGGAGGTGGGACAAGAACCCACAATCTTCGGGTTGGTAGTCCAACACCTTAACTATGAGCCACCACTTCCACAGTTTAGCTCCAACTTAGCTGTAAGTTTCAGGTAACCCTAGCAGGATCCTAATTAGTTGGTTCAGGTGTGTTTGATTAGGGTTGGAGCTAAACTCTGCAGGACACCCCAACCCTCTAGGACAGAGATTGCCCACCTCTGCTCTAGAGAATTAGGGTTCAGGCCCACTGTTAGGCCCTTACCCACTTTTTGCTCCAGGGGGCACTGTTTTATGGCTAACCTTGTGCTCCAGCTCACTCTAACTTGGTAGACTGGAAAATGCAAAGAAACAAATTTTACTGGACTGTAATGTACTGTAGATGTGATAAATAAGGGGGAAGTGGTAGCTAGGAGTGTTGATCCAGATTATTTACTGAATAAAATCTCAAGCATTTTATTGAAATTTAAATTAAATTCACCAATATATAAATCAACTATAAATTATCTGTTCTAACTTTAAAAAAAACATCTCGGTTCAATAAAAATATATATATATTTCGAATATTTTATTACTCCGTTTATGCTAGCTCATCAGAGAACTACGCTAATCACATCACATCACATCACATACAAAGCAAGAGAAAAAAATTCCCAAGTCTTTGTTTGAGCCGTAACGAGTTTCGCGGCTCGCAGGAAAATAAACAACCCGACGCATGTAAATGTGCATTACTGGGAGTCAACAATACTGTAGTGAACAACTTAAATTAGCATTTTACTATTTTTCAGTGTTTAATAATGAAAACATTTTTAAGATTAAGTCTCAAAATAATCATTTTGTGTTTAATATTTACTTTAGGCTAACAGTGTTTATGAAAAACTGGTGGTGGAGGCGTGTCTGTTGATAAATTTGCAGTGTGTGTGTGTGTGTGTGTGTGCGTGTGTGTGTTTTGATGAAATTAATGTGACCATGTAATGACCCGTCCTTGACAAGCGCCCTAGCCGAACCAGGTGTTATGCTAATTTCATCTGATTCTGTTCTGTTTGCATGAGAAAACAGCCTCTGGCGCACGTTTAGGATGTATAGTAGCTTCATGTTCACATTTTAACCTATTCTAGAGACTCCAAATCTAAAGTACTGATTCATCTGATTCATCTGAACCATGAGATTCAGAAAATCTGTCAGACTCGCAGCATGTAGCCAAACGGTAGTATACGAAACAGTCTGTGTGTGTGTGAGATTCACGAGTCCAAGGATTCAGTGGTTTCTAAGGATTCGGTGAGTGCCCTCTAGTGGAATACCATCGCAAAAGCAATCAAAATCCTTAAAAATACTCAAATGACTCAAAGGATTCGTGAGACTCGGATCTGTTCAATGACTGATTTAGAAGGATTTGAAGTTCACATTGAAGTTCTCTCTCTCTCTCTCTCTCTCTCTCTTTCTCTGTCTGTCTCTCTCTCTCTCTCTCTCTCTCACATGATCAATATTTTGGACTCAAGTGCATCATAGATTCCAGCTGCTGCTTCCACTGAACGTTGCAGCAGATGGTGGAGCAACAGGAGGTTCTGGGAGACTGAGAGAAAAACACACAGCACCATGAGGGATCTGTCCTTCCCTTTTCCTTTCCTCCTCCTCCTCCGTCTTCTCCTCCTCCCTCCAGCTTGACTGCTCCATCCACTGAGTCTCAAGCAGCTTTCCTTCTGACTCTGTCCTGGTGTTGTCATTAGAGACAGGAAAAACCGCCTCTCGCTAACACCTAGCATGATCCCAGTGTGTGTTCGGAAAGCTTCGATGAGCACCACAGCAGATAAGTAGCTGTGACAGTTTCTACGGGTTTGGGGTGTATCGGCGGAGTAAGGAACACACTTCAGGAGTGTGTGTTTGTGTGTATGAGTTTTTTTCACAAATCATATATCCGAATAATTCAATTTTTATATATTTATTTAAACATTTATTGATATTATTTACATATATTTTATTTTTAATATTAGGTTTTTAATAATGTAATTTAAATATTTTCTTCTGTTTGATGTAGTAATTATTAATACAAATAGTTTTTATGATAATAATATAAAAAATGAATAATTACAAAAAAACAAACAAATAGAATACAATAAAAATCCATGATTACAAATGATTCATCCCATTGTATTCATTTCCTTTAATATTTATATTAATTAAAGAAATAATAATAAATATTAATTTATTATGTGTACGTATTTTACCTGTTCATTTATTTATGCATTAATAAAATTATTTTATATACTTATCAACTTTTATTTCAAGATAACTTTTTATTTCACAAGATAAGGTATATAATCAAATTACATGAAAGAAGCATATATACATATAAATAATTAAATAAGTGTATAAATGAATCTATATATTTGAAATCAGACGGTAATGGACACGTTTATAATCAGTGCTTAAGATTTATAAAGAAGAAACGTGATGATGATCGTTTATTAATCACACATTGTTACACAATAAACGGAAAATTAGAAAGCAGCAAACTTTAAAATGCACTAAACTTGTGTTTCTGTTTTTAGGTGCCAGTGGAACTAAAGTCTAACGTGTCCCTAAGAGACTTAAAGTAGTTAGTAGTTTAGATTTTAAGTGGCTTTTAGTTGTTTCAGCAAAACCTATAAAGGTTATCAAAAGAAATTATGATTAATGGTTTGGCTTTGATTTCCGCACGCATTCGACCTCGGAATTGTTCCGATACGCTTCTGCACAACATCTGTCACAACATTTATTCCCGTCCAGAGTTGCATTCATTTTTTGCCAAGATCTGGTATTGATGATGGGAGAGACACACTGCGCAAACTCTTCTCCAGCACATCCCAAAGATTCTCAGTGGAGTTCGGGTCTGGACCATCTCCATCTCCATCCATCTCTCTTCTTCCTATGATGCACCCATCACTCTGGGTAAATCTGAACTCAGCAGACCACATGACCTTCTTCCATTGCTCCATATTGTTGAGTCCAACCTTTATGTTCCCTAGCAAATGGAAGCTTCATTTTCCAGATTAGCGTCAGTGATAAGTGGTTTTCATGAAGCTACACAGCAGTTTAGTCCCAATTCCTTGAGTTCCCTTCACACAGTATGTGTGGAAACACTCTTTCTTTCACTATTAATCATAGCATTGATTTCTACTGTGGGGGTTTTTATGATTTAATTTCACCAAACGTGTAAGTGATCGCCGATTATTCAAGACTTTTTTCTGACCACATTTCTTTCCTGAAGTTGATGGTTCCTCACTGTCCCTCCAGTTTATAATAATGCGCTGGACAGTTTTTAGTACTTCAGTAGTATCAGCTTCTCCTTTGATGTTTTCTTTGCTTGATTCATCCCAATAATTTGGCTCTTATGAAACAGATTAAATTCTTTTCCACAGTCACAGGATGCTAGCGGTATGATGAGACACTCTAAAATAACTTCCTGAAACATAATCAGTTATTATCCAATAGGAGGCTCTTACCTATTTTTTGGACCAGCCGTGTATATTTTATTATTCTGGTTAGATGTTAACTGCAGTTCTTCGTCTCTGTACTTAAATCTAATGTACTCTATTTCTAATAACTATCCTGTGTCTGGGTTTTGGGGTAAGTAGGTAGGGCAGTTAGATGGAAGCTCTTTCTTATAGAAGGAAACATAAAAATCTCATCCCAAAGCATTTATAAAGTGTGTTATAAGACAAATATCATTTGACCCACATACAAGCTTTGAATCCGATACCCTGAAGCATGCTGGTGGCAGCGTCAGCGTTTCTGGACTCCTGAATGAGTCCTCAGCTCGACCCTCACCAGATGAATGTTCTAACTGGAGACCCAGAAATGATTTATATGCAGTAGGTATCGACTTCCTGTCATTTTATTATTCAGAAGGTTTTTGTTTATTGAATCTGTGAGGTGTGTGTGTGTGTGTGTGTGTGTGTGTGTGTTTAATCCGCTGTAATTCCAAGGCTCAGAAGGTTTTTCATCGAGCGGTTGAGTCTATTTCCTGACTCTAATCTTAGATCAGCGACAGTGAAGAAGCTTTAATGGTGTAAATCTCTTTTCGACACTGCTACATTTTCCTGACTTATTCATTCATGACAAAATCCATTCACAGCCTGACAAACCCGCCGCCTCTGATGTATGGAGTCTGATCTCAGTGATACCTGACACACTCTCTCTCTCGAGAAGAAGAAGAAGAAGAAGAAGAAGAAGAGGAAGTCCAAGGTGTGTGTGTGTGTGTGTGTAAAAATGTTGTGATTTAAAAACTTAAATAATAAATGTTATATGTTTTATGCATAGGAGCTTTAAAAAAAATCATATTGTGTGTATTAATTATAATATATTTTGCTTTTTTATTACAAATATTGTTGAAAAAAATGTAATAAAAGAATTCAATAACTTTATTAGAATATATAACCAATTAGTAACGTTGTTATTATTATAATATAATATTAGCTCAGTGACGGGCGGTGCATTTGGTAGCCGGTCCTTCGGGGTGGATTTACCCCGACTGATACACGTCTACACCCCACTATCACATCCCAATTATAGAAACACATCAATACTAAACAAACACACAATATAACACGGCCTGGAATTACAGACAGACAAGAAACCCGTTAACACACAACCCCAAACCTCTACACTACAACCACAACTGTACCACCTACAACATCTGGAACAGTTCAGAATCAATATTTATCTTAATATTAATATAACATCAGAAAAAAAGATTAGATTAACATGGCAACACATAGAAACTGAAATCTGATTGGACGAAAAAAATCTAACATCCACATACACGTACTGGAAGCAGTGCAGCGAGAGAAACACTACGAAATGAAGAGAATAAACTGCTGGAATAAATTAATACCATTTAATGGAACTAATATTAGAATTTAGGTTGTAAGTGTCGGTCAGTGATTCTGATGTTGTTTATTCTAATGTATTTTTTATTTATATGTTTATCAGTTTAGGATTTTAATGTTTTAACGCAGGTTATTTTTTCCAGTTAAACCTTTTTTTGTCCCCAATTTAGATCTTATTTTATTTTAATTCCTGGTTTGGTAAATCATTGTTTGTTTGTTTGTTTGTTTGTTTGTTTGTTTATATTTTGACCTGCTTTTTGTCCGTCACTGACTCGTTTATCTGTGAGCCAGAAACCCCCCGGCGTCTGCACTGGTTCAGAAAAGCTGCTGTCGAGGGCGGGAGGTGGGCGAATCTTTTACGACAGCCATAAATCTGGATTTCACAGGGGTAATCAGCGATGAATATCTGCCCCCTCCTCCTCTTTACCTCATGTTATTTATTCTCATTGCACCCACTAACCACGCGACTCCCTCTGTTTATCCCTCAAACTGCTCAAAAGTTTCTTGAGGTCAGACAAATTTTTCACCTTCTTCTTCACCTTCATCTGAGACATTTCTAAAGCTGGAAATGACGAGCTTGAGCGTTTCAGTGGGAAACATCTGTTCTTCGAGGACTTGCAGACATGCAGACTAGTAAAGCTCTTTTTTGTGATTTTTATTTTTATTTGTAAGATTTACACTAAGTTCGATTACATGAAGCAGAAGACGGTTCTAATGTTTCATCCGGATAAAGTCTCAGATAAACACCAACGGAATGAAAATGGCCAAACCGTGCAGATGCAAGGAAGAACAGAAAAGGCCAAATCTTGTTATTGATTACTATTAATTACAATTAAAGTAAGTAAAAAGTAAATATTTAGAAATGGACTAAAAACATAAAAGAAAAAAATATTCTAGAAAGAAAGAAAAATATTTCATTTAAAAAAAAGAAAAGAAAGAAAGAATTCCTATTCTAGAAAGAAAGAAACTAAATGAGTAAGAAAGAAAGAAAATAAGAGAAAGAATTCCTATTCTAGAAAGAAAGACAAAAGAAATAATGATATTCTAAAAGAAATAAAGAATTTAGTGTCTGTTATATTTATTTACTTTAATTTAATAGTGTAATTTTTTTCCTATAAATAAAGATATTTGGTTCACTAGTTAGCTTAACTAGTGGGTTATCTAAACTAGGAGGTTAGTTTGATTTGCATTATTGGGTCTTTTGTTAAAGCGAGAATAATTGCAGTTTAGTTTAATGGCTGTTATACTTTAAAACACTGTTAAAATGACTAAAGGGGCGTTTTTAGAGAAATATTTATTTATTTTATAATCATTATTTTTAATGTAAAAACATTTGTGTCTTTAGATGTAAATTCAGTAAATGTAAAGAATAAATTAAGAAATGAACTGTTAACGATAAACTGTTAATGTAAACTGTTAACGATAAACTGTTAACGATAAACTGTTAACGATAAACTGTTAACTGATAAACTGTTAACGATAAACTGTTAACGATAAACTGTTAACGATAAACTGTTAACTGATAAACTGTTAACGATAAAACTGTTAAAATACGATAAACTTTAATTAAACTGTTAATGTAACATAAACTGTTATAAACTGTTAACTGATAAACTGTTAAAACTTAATGATAAACTGTTAACTGATAAACTGAAATTAAACTGATTAAACTGTTACCGAAAACTGATAACTGATGTTAACGATAAACTGTTAACGATCAAGCTGTTAACTGATAAAAATAACGTTAACGATTAACGTAATGTTAACTGCGGATAAACTGTTAACTGATAACTGTTAAGATGAAACTGTTAACGATAAACTGTTAACTGTTAACTGTTGAAAACTGTTTAAACTGTTTAACTGATGTTAAACGATAAACTGTTAAACTGATAAACTGATAAACTGTTAACGATAAACTGTTAACGATAAACTGTTAACGATAAACTGATAAACTGTTAACTGATAAACTGTTAACGATAAACTGTTAACGATAAACTGTTAACGTTAACGATTAAACTGTAACGATAACTGATAAACTGTTAACTGTGATAAACTGTTAACGATTTAACGTAACTGTTACGATAAACTGTTAAAGATAAACTGTTAACTGATTAAACTGTTAACGTTTAACTGATAAACTGTAACGATAACTGTAATAAAAACTGTTAACGATAAACTAAACTGTTAACTGATAAACTGTTAACGATAAACTGTTAATGATAAACTGTTAACGATAAACTGTTAACTGATAAACTGTTAACGATAAACTGTTAACGATAAACTGTTAACTGATATAAAATATTAACTGTTAACTGATAAACTGTTAACTGATAAACTGTTGATAAAACAATAACGATAAACGTTAACGATAAACTGTTAACTGACTGTTAAACTGATAAACTGTTAACTGATAACTGTTTAAACTGTTAACTGATAACTGATAAACTAACGTAACTGATACTGTTAACTGTTAACGATAAACTGTTAACTGATAAACTGTTAACGATAAACTGTTAACGATAAACTGTTAGCGATAAACTGTTAACGATAAACTGTTAACGATAAACTGTTAACTGATAAACTGTTAACTGCTAATAAAAACTGATTAAACTACGTTAAACTGTAACGATAAACTGTTTAAACTGTTGATAAACTGTTAACGAAAATAACTGTTGATACTGTTAACTAAACGTTAACTGTTGATAAAAGTTAACTGATAAACTGATAAACTGTTAACTGATAAACTGTTAACGATAAACTGTTAACGATAAACTGTTAACGATAAACTGTTAACTGATAAACTGTTAACTGATAAACTGTTAACGATAAACTGTTAACTGATAAACTGTTAACGATAAACTGTTAACGATAAACTGTTAACGATAAACTGTTAACGATAAACTGTTAACGATAATGAAGATTAAACCGCAGGCAAAATAAAATATCTTTTAAAATGTTTTTTAAGCAGTAGAAAGAATCAGTAGCCAATTTGGCTAAATTTCCCAGCACAGCCGGAGGTGTTTAATAGACCAAACGAGGCAGAACGGTTTTCCTCCATTTGTTTCTGTCTACATTTCTCCACCCATTGCAACACTTTTCACGCATTAAGAAAAGTTGCATCCTGTAGTAAGATATAATTGCGTTTAATAAGCGTGTGTTACGGAGCTTCTGTATTTCCGTTGCAGTATCAGTCATGGTGCCGTCTCAGCGCCGTGACTATCGTGAGGTTGGTTCTCCGTCCACACTCATTACTACTAATAAATTAGATCTTTAGAATCGTCCCAAAAACCCCAACACCCCCTACACACACCTCCAGCAGCCCACCGCTTCTTTCCAAGCTTTTCTCCACTAGTCCACCAAAACCTCTCCGCTTATGCTTTTTTTTTCCTCATTGGTTTCGAAACGTTACACCACTAGATGAATTCTGGGTAATATCTTTACGTATAGTCTGCACTTACAGAAAGGGCACAAGTAGGCAGGGCAAAAAAGCTTACCAGCGAATTGGGCCACCATACGTACTTGCACCTCTCAGTGGGAATACGCAAATGAGGGGCACAATTGGGACAGGGCCTTATTTCATTAGGTTGGTCACTAGAAACTTCTCTGCAATCCCATAATGCTTTGAGAGGAACGTAGTTTAGTTGTAGTTGTTTACTTTCGTCCTGTTCTACGAATCTCTGAGTCTCTGCATGGGAAAGGGTAGCTCAGTGGTTAAGGTGTTGAACTGCTGAGAAGATTGCGAGTTTAATTCCCAACACCACCAGGTTACCACTGCTGGGCCCTGAGCAAGACCTCCAACCCTCAACTGCTGAGTTGGATTTAAAAACGCAACTTACATTTATCTCATTTCTACAACTGAGCAATTAGGGGTTAAGGGCCTTGCTCAGGGGCCCAGCAGTGGTGGCTTGTTGGAGCTGGGAATTGAGCCCACAATCTTTGGGCTGGTAGTTTAAAACCTTAACCACTGCACTACCACTTCCCTAACTTCTCTAACTTTACGCGACTGCACTGCATTCTGGGAAAAGGAAAGAGTTTAAAAACCTGAATATTTCAGAATGTTTCAACCTGCTAAAATTAGCAAACAGCTGCTTCTTGGCGGTTTTCTTGAATCTTGACGAAAGGACGCTTGCTCTTGTCTCAACCTAGTTGGTGGCTAAGCTCGATTTAGTAACTCTGAGACATCCATATGTGCTGAATCGGTCAGTGACAGACGGGAGACTGAATCTATTAAGCAGAACTGAGTGAGACACTGCAGAACTTGATGATGTCCATCAGGCTTTTCTTTTAGTTTTGGGCCATCAAAAAGGGGTTTTAACAAGTTAAGAATATACGATATTTAAAACTGCCACTTTTATATTATTAAAATTGAAATGTATGCATGTATTCACATATTTTAAACTTTATTATTTATAAATATAAATGTTAAAATCCAAAAAGTTAATTATTGACATTATTTTTAAAGAATGAAGTGGTAACGCAGTAGTTAAGGTGCTGGACTGCTAAACAAAAGATCCGAGATTTCCAGCACCACCAATCTGCCACTGTTGGGCCCCTGAGTAAGGCCCTTAACCCCCCCTATTGCTCAGTTGTATAAAGAAGAAGAATGTAAGTCACTCTGGATGTCTGTAAATGTGAATAAAGATCAGAATTATTTATACACCAATCAGCCCTAACATGTGGCCGGCGCAGTGGTGTATACGGATCAAGGCGCTGGCAGCCACGTGCGCGATTGCGCTTCGGCGAACCGGGTTCGACTCCAGATTGGGTCTTTTCCAGTCCCGTCCCTGCTCTTTTCCCATCTACTGCGGTTAGTGTAAAGCTCTGAGCTCCAATCTTCTGTTGGAAAATCTTGGATTCTGGAAAACATGTAGATGAAGACCAGGTTCACCTCTTCATGGCATTGGCCTTTTTCAGCAGGATACACTCATCCTGCTGCACATGTAGTTCAGAAATTTCTTGAGAATCATGACTTGGTCTCCGGATTTTCAGGAGCTCAAGCCGTTCTAGTATCTTTCGAATATTCTGGACAAACCAGTCTGATTCTTGGAGGCCCCATTCAACAACATAGTTTAAGGAACTTCTGCTGATGCCACCATAAAGCAGGGATGTCGAACTCAGTTCCTAGAGGGCCGACGCACTGCAGAGTTTAGTTTCAACCACATACCAAACCACAAAACATGGATTTTTTAAACGAGCCTAAAAGACATGATTAGTTAAATCAGACGCAATTGAGGGTTGAAGTTAAACTCTACAGGGCGGTGGCCCTTCAGGAACCGAGTTTAACACCTGTGTCACAGAGACAGATAGAACTTCTTGAGAGGTCATGTGGAGTTTTCGCATCCATGATGGCTCAGAGCTGTTTTGGTGGCACAAAGAGAAAACTACTCAGTATATCTTACGGTTGTTGGGAGAATCTATACACAATGTGTCGCACAAGCACGTTTTTTACTGTGTGTCATCATTGTTTTCAAAAAAATAAAACTTAGATGCTCAAAATGTCCTGTAGATGATCTGCTATCTGTTATATCATCAAGCATTTTCTCGTTTTCATTCCTTGATATTTATCTCCACAGCTGCTGACTCTTCCCGAAACGACCGTATTTACTCCATTCAGCATCTCACCTGAAGTAGCCATATCCATCTCCGAGATATACGGCATGGTGCCAGCTGTGCTAATGCGTTTAACAAGTCTCCGTTAAGGCATGGGCGTGTTTGCACCAGAGATGAACAGACCTACGTCGGAGCGTGAGATATGCCTGCCGCTGAGACGAGGGTGCTTTTAATGCAATCACAAACAAAGTTACAAATCTTAGCCGACAAGTCCAGCTGCGGGAGCCGGCGGTGCCTGAGGATGCCTGAGGTGCTTGGCGTCGTCAGGCTCGGCTGAGGAGACCGATACCTCTTCCTGTCTCGCATGCTGCTCGTACGAAAGTACTCGCATTAGTCAAAAGTGTTGAATATTTCAAACGGATGGTATCTGAGGAGACTTTTCTGTAGTTATGCAAGCGATTCCAGCTCGAAAAGTTTTAAAGCCAGACAGAGAGAACACTTTATAACCGCTTATTGCTTTCGGGTAATAGAAGGCATTAGTCAGCGGCTGCGGATAAAATGTTTACCGCGCACATCCGAGTTCCTGTTTCGAATCTCCGAAGTTAAGGGGAAAAAAGCTTGTCTGTGCACTTTATTTACTTTCATGTTTCATCATGTATATTATTAGATAGAAAACATACTGAAACACTTAATTATTAATAACGAACTCATTCCAGATGATGAAATCGTCTGCAATCGTCTTGAAGATAAACAAACAAAAAAAAAAATACTAATTCGAGACTTGACCAAATAATCTGTATTAAAGTTTTCAGAAACTCATGCAAAACACATGATGTAAAGGTTTGATCACATTTTTACTATATTTGTTCCGTTGAACAAACTTGAATATAAGTGACTTTTTCCCAAAGTATTTTTTTATGATCTTTTTAAAGCATTTTTTTTGGCTTTATTGAAAGGACAGAGGGATGAAATTGGGGACGTAAAGTGAGAGAGAGAGAGAGAGAGAGAGAGAGAGAGTGGAACCGGAAAGGACCCGGTGCGCATGTGGGTGCCGGATTCAGATTATTTCTTCTGCCTGAATAGTCCATAACTACTCTGAATTGAAAAAAAATGCAATGAAAATTCACACTCACACACTTCAAACTACTATTCATAGACATAGAGAGGTACGATATTTATTGGGAAGTTAAATTATCAGACGATATGAGTGAAAATTACATCATTTTTATTGCTCTGATAAATGAATGAAATCCGATAATTAAATCCGATAAAGTTCACTTGCTGGTAAATTAATCAATCAGTCTGATTTATAAGCGATTCATTTGCTTTCCAAGTGCAAGTGACTGCAGCCAGTGTTGTGTTGGGTTTCTGCTATTAGCCATCCAACACCTTAACCACTGCACTACCACTTCCCATACTTAGACTTATAGGAGCATCTTCTCGTTTTAGCTGATTAGCTGCATTGGCTAAGCTGCATTATTAGACTTGGTTTTATAAATGTGACTTAATGCAAATCAATTCTGCTTCAACTCAGAATCCATCTCAGCTCTGAAGGAGGAACTAGAGCACGACTTTCAGGTCATGTCGATCTACACTAAAAGCTTGACAGAAATTCCATCAGACGACCGCTATTCTGACGCATCGGCTGCGTCTCTTTAATTAAGGCTATTTATTGTCCCTGAACGTGTGTGTGAAGTTTTTATTCGGTAATGACACAGCGACGCACGCCGTCACCTTCGCTGCTCTTTCAAGCATTTCCGATTCATCCGTGTCACAGCAGGTAGACGAGCACTGAGCGTCCATAATTACGGACAGATTCAATCATCATCCATGTCCCAACCGTGACTGATGTGCACTTGTTTTTGATGTGTGTGTGTGTGTGTGTGTGTGTGTGCAACAGACCAGCAAAATTCAGACTCCTCGAGCAGCATGTCACCTTCTCTTAAAGTTGCTGTCAGTTTGTATTTGTGTGTGTTCTTATAAGAAAAGCTCCATTACGCTGAAAGCCTATTGTTCCTGATTTATAAAAAAGCAATCAGACTCATTAGATTTGATGCTGCATGTCAGCTGCTGTAGCACTTACCCTCAGGGGGGCTAATATATAATACCCTGTGATTACAGCATGACAAATCACAGAGCGTTCTGTCCTCTTAGGGAACAAATTGCAGTTTAAGATTGTACAGAAGAATTGAAGAGACAGCCGAGGAGTGTCCATGTTTATGGACATAAATTGGAAAAGGGACGTGGCACAAAGTCTCTGTATTGCATTTAGACGGCCCTATCCAGAGTAACCATTTTTTAAATTTTTTTAACAGAGCAGTTAATTTTCCTTCCTTCCTTTCTTTTCACTTTTCTTCCTTCTACTTTTCTTTCTTCCTTCCATTTTCCTATCTTTTTTCTACGTTTCTTCCTTCCGTTCTTCCCTCCTTTCACATTCCTTCCTTCCTTTCACCCACTTTCCTTCCTTCCTTACGCCCAAATTCCTTTTTTCCATCCTGCCTACCACTTTTCTCCTTTCTAGTTTTCTTTTTATTTTACTTTTCTGCCTTTAATCCTTTATGCCTTCCTTCCTTCTACTTTTCTTCCTTCCTTTCTTCCTTTTACTTTCCTTCCTTTCTTCCTTTGTTCATTCCTTTCTTCCATCTTTCCTTCCTTCTTTCCTACCTTCTACTTTTCTTCCTTCAGATCCAACCATCCATCCATCCATCCATCCATCCATCCATCTTTATTTATAGATCTCAGACATTGTAAATTATAAAGAAAACACTCTATAGTAGTTTTTATTTCTTTTGCATGTTTTGAGTCTTTTTTTGTTCCTGTTTTGTTTTTTATTATTCCACTTGTAATTCTCGTAACAGCCACGTTTTCCACTCATCTCTCCGTCTCAGAAGCACCAGAGACTCCACCGCTAAGAGATGCAGTTACGTTAATGATTTTGTATTGAAGATTGCGTTCGGATCAGCTCGCTTATGGAGGAAAACATCTGGGTGGCGTGCAGTTGTTGGGGTTGATTACTGCTTTATTTCAATCTGCTAAACTCGAGGAGGGAAAATACTGTTCAGTGCAAAAAAAAATGCTGAGTGCATAAATCTGTTGTTGCAGTAAATTCTGTGATGGAACCAATACTGAATAACACAAACAAAATAATAAATAATAGTTACTTCTCACAAATACTAACTGAATTAGTAAACTAATTTACAACATTATAAAAGTTACTAATTACCAGGAAAAGTAAATATTGTGTAATTTTTATTAAGAAATGTTAAAATATGTCAAATAACTTGGATGTCCCCAATAGTTTAAAGGTTAAATAAATTAAATGTACGCTAAATAGAATAAATTATCACTATAAAACATTGTTTACTAATGACTATTGGGGTCATGTGATAATGTGAGGTGATTCATTAGATTAGAAATAACTGCCCCAGATGTGGAGACTCTTTCTTTCTTACTGATTATTGTTACACGTTCCATAACCAGTTTTATCATTCATTTCAACGAAGGATAATGTAGTGTTTATAATCTTCGTTTCCAAAAGTTACCGTTGAACTCGTTGGACTTGCCGTTTCTCTGATTTCCAGTCTTTGGTGTGCGCAACTCTGATTGGCAAACGATGAATATTAACTCTACCTTAGCCAATCATCATCAGTTATGTGGTTATCCCGCACCCCCAAAACAGAAACACACCAATTGTCATCAGTTATTTGTCCCCCCCCAAAAACTTTGCAGGTCCTGTAGCTGAGAGAGAGAGAGAGAGAGAGAGAGAGAGAGAGAGAGATGACTCGACGCATTTTATTGTCAGTAAAAGTAACGACATTATAACATTTATTATCTTATTTGACTATTTAATACAAAAAAGTATTGCAAATTATAAAGCAATAAATTGATGAAATCCAGATGAAATATCTTGCGATTGTGGAATTATTCCTACTATAATGCCGAGCAGATGGACATGCAGTTGCTATGCAGGAGGTCTCAGATGTTCAGTGAGAAGTCAGATTGTCTACAGCCAGAAACGTTATCATCAGTGTGGAAGTGTGTGTATGTGTGTGTAGGTGTTGGAGCCAGAGTCCACGCCGCCTGGGGAATAAACGCACCACAATAAAGCATCTGTCTGTCATAACGAGCCGCTCGCTCGATGCCTTTTTATTTTGCAGTCTGTTGATCTGCACAGCAATTCTGACGAATTCTCCATCCTGGATTCTCACAAAGAGAGTGAGCACAATGCAGCACACTTTCCAAAAGTGTTACTCTATAATTAATCGGTTTTAGCGCTTCCAGCTGGCGGGAATTAGCCATCCTTTCTTTACCGAGACAAAAGAGAAACTCTTCTGTATGCGCGTGAGATTACTGGTAAGTCGGCGCTCGCGGTTTACGCAGCCTCACGCGGCCTCGCAGGTTTACAGGTGTGGTCGCGACTGAACGCGTGGGTTTGTGCGAGTGCTGGCAGGGGAAAATCAGCTCACCGTGGCATGATGCGGTCAGCGGGAGTGCGGAAACACAGATCTGGCAACATGCAAGTGACATGTGAATAGCAGGAGGGGGGCGCTGCGGCGCATGCCAACCACCAGGCAAAGAACAGCAGGAAGCCGACGGTGTGCCAATCCGACTCTCTGTGTGAGGCAGCGACAGGTCTGACACAGGAGAGGTGAGAGGAAGGGAAAAACAGATGGAGAAAAACAACATGGACAGACTCACCGGTGACGATTGCACACAGCTGCTGCTGCTCAGCGCCACATTCAAGGATAGAAATTAGAATAGTTTACATTATTATATAAAGATGTGAGGTACTGACTCTGGCCTCTGACTCTGGCCTCTGACTCTGGCCTCTGACTCTGGCCTCCAGATATTCAGTAATGAAGTATAAAGTATGGAATAAAAGACTTCAGGTATGTCACAGTCATGTGCTATTCTATCGTATACAAAAATTCCAAGAATGTGAGAATTCCAGCTGCTGGCCGGGTTAAAGGTCTTGCTCAAGGACCCAAAGGTGGTAGACTTGGCGGTGGGGCTTGAACCTAGGTCTTCCTGGTCTTCGAATCAACATCTTAGTACCTTAACCATTTGAGCCACCACTGCCCCCTATTCAATTTCTTAGGCATGTTTGTTTATTTGACCCTTTACCTCTGTACAAATCTGCAAATCAAATCAGGCGCAATAAAAGTAAGAAAACAGCGCATCCTTTTCCAGCCTCACTTTATTTATATTAAATGTATCTTTAATTAACAGAAATAGAAATTTCATCCAGGAAATGCAGGTCGTCTCCTTTATTAAAGACTCTTTTGTCCTTTGGGAAAGAAAGAAAATGGAATTAAATTTCATCATGTTGTATTACAGCAGAAGTTTATGCAAGGTAATGTGTCTGTGTGTGTGTGTGTGTGTGTGTGTGTGTGTGTGTGTGTGTGTGCACTCAGGTTTTGGGAGTTCCTAACTTTCTATTTGTCCAAAGTTTGAAGGAATCAAAGAATTGTGGGACAGAGAGTCTGAATCTCTGCAGCATTTGTAATTAATAAAATTAGAAGTGGTAGCTCAGTGCTCAAGTTGTTGGACTAATGGTTGGGTTCAATTTCCAAGACCACCAAGCTGCCACTTCCGGCCCCTGAGCAAGGCCCCTTAACCCTTGAATGCAGAGTTGTATTTGAAAAACCTTTTTTTTGCTGTGCCCCCAAAATTACACATGATGTGGCAAACAAATTTCTGAGACATCTTTATAATCACACAGCAGCTCCGATTAATGCTTAATGTAGCAGAGCGTTATAGCGCACACCGTTCTGACCCGCTGCCTCCAGGCCTCCACGGCGTCCGAGCTCGCCATCACCCTCGTCAGACAGCTGGTTAGTTCGTAGACCATAAAACTGAAAGCTAGGGAAACTGGGCTGTGATCCTGCCTCCTTCTGCAGAATGGCTGTTTCCCATAAGTGTGTGGAGGCGTTTAGTGCTGATTGGATGGAATGTAATGGACGTTACGTAAAAAATTAAATCCCAGAACTTCATTTTGGTATCTGCAGTCATGAAGCTTCAGTTTTAAAATAAAACAAGTGTATTACTGCACACTGGAGATATATTACACGTGGGAGGGACATGAGACAAGACAGAACAAGAGAGAGAGAGAGAGAGAGAGACAGGGAAAGAGAGAAAAAGACTGAGAGCAACAGAAAGAGCCAGAGAAAGAGAGAGCGAGGTACGAGAGAAAGCAAGAGAGAGAGATAGAGAGAGATACAGAGAGAAAAAGAGTGAGAGCAATAGAAAGCGCAAGAGAGAGAGAGAGCACGGCGGAGGAAGAGTGAGAGCAACAGAGAGAGAGAGAGAGAGAGAGAGAGAGAAAGAGAGAGAGAGAGAAACTGAGAGAGTGTGAGAGAAAGAGAAACAGAGAGAGAGAGAGAGAGAGAAAGAAAGAAAATGAGAGAGGGAGAAAGAGAGAGAAAGAGAGAGAGAGAGAGAAAGAGAGAGAGCAAAAACATTCATGTTCTGATAGCATGTTGAACTTTATTACATAGGACACTGGTATGTTCTACCAGCTAACAAACACCTCACTGATGTCCCCATTCTAGTGCTTTTTTTTGTCTTTCGAGATAAATAGTTTCTGCTAAATCGCTTTTTCTAGAACTGCATTTTTTGAATGTTTTTAGTTTTTTATTTTATTTCAGTGGTCAAACACCCACAGATAAAAGCACAGCATCATCCTTCCCATTTGCACCTACCATCATTGTACCTGCCCCCCCTCCTACCCCCACCCCAGCCTGGGCAGCTCTGGTGTCCCCTGCAGGGGGGTCAGCCATGCAGGGATGCATTAGGCAAAAACCAATTTCACACAGAGCCAATTTCATAAATATTGAAAGCGTTTCCACCTTCGGCTGTGCCTGAGCAGCTGTAGCGCGATGCACAAAGCCATCAACAGGAGGTCTGAGTTTCGCTGCCCTTCGCTACTGACGCAGTTTATTGCGCTTCGCTCGACAGATTAGGGAAGCCCAGGTAGTTGATACAAGGCTTACTGACTGTCTTTAATTTAATGTCACACCACAGGGCTGCTGGTTACTTGACTTTGATTGGTCAGAAGGTTTCAGTCGTTTGACCAGGCTAGCTAACATGTATAGGATGAACATGTATCTGATGTGCCTGTCTGTCGGTGTAGACCTTCCTCTTACTGCAGTTTTAACTTCCTGTCCAACTTTGGTTTATTCTCGATTTATCTTCACTTTAAATCTTTTTTTCGGAAAAGATTTCGGAAAGCTCTGTCTTTCAGCTAACTTTATTAACTACCCCAACAAAGCACTAGAACAACCACGGCCATAAAACCGTAAACTAAACATATTTACGTCAAACTTAATACTGGCTGATGTTAGCATTCGTTAGCTTTAATCGTAGGAATTAGCGTTAGCGTTTAATCGTAGAAATAAAAAATAAAATCTACATTGTGGCTTCGATGCCACGTCAGTGTCTCATTATTAATCCTAAAACGAAGTTTTTCCGCTCAAACCATTTTATAATCGCTCTGATTTTTATTTCCCGCTCTTTCCTCGGAAAAGCTATGAGACCCACTCAACCAATCAATAATACAATAAATAACGACTCCTATTAATACTAACATAATACTGTATGTCCTCATAACACAACAGACAATCGTGTTACCCCGAAAAACTTACAAACAGATTATGTGTGTATTCTCTATCAAAAAGTAATTTGCAGGTTTGCGTGTGAGGATAAAAGCCAGAAAATGGAGGAAATAACAAAGCGTAACAAAGGAACATAGAGTAGAAGTTCAATGAGGAAACTAGATGTTAGAATCAACCCAGTTCGCCTGGGCGGAGAAATCCATTTGGAGCAGTGTATCACGAGCGGAAAAGTGTTTGGGTCTGATGTTCACGTCATGTTCTTTCCACCTGCAAACTGTGTTCCTCAAACACCACCTGAAAAGGGAGAAGCTCTTCATGCAGGGGGTTAAGCTATTTTAAAAGAAAAGGTTTGACCGTTTTTAGGACGGTGGAATTTTAGCATACAGATTTAATTGGTTGTTAAGATAAAAATTGATACCAAATGGACGTAAATGCAGATAATCTGTTGGACGGAGCTTTTGAACGCATTCCGAAAGCAACATTGGCATCGTTTCTAAACCACTTCCGCTGACAAAAAGAACAAAGAAAAAAATTTATTAACTCGCTTTAGTTGGCAACTTTCCTTACTTTCAGTTTCTTTGTATGCTGATGGGAATTTACTGCAAAATTTCAATACTTTAGACAAAAATTCAACTGGAAGGGAATTCGTAGGCTGTGCCGATTTAAATGTTTTAAGTCAATTTATAGTAACTGAGATACAAGAAAAAACAATGGATGAATTCGGATGAAGCTAAAGGATTGGAAGCGATTAAGAAGCCAATGCAGCTCATCAACTACAGTAAAAAAGTAAGGAATCAGAAGATTTAATTTCCAGAACCAGTGGGGAAAGTGGTGGCTCAGTGGTTAAGGTGGTTCACAGGACCATGTGATTCTAAATAAAGTCCTTAAGATGAATAGAGGATAAAAAAAATCTAAACAAAACAAAATCTCACATTTTTATATAAAAATGTAAGGTAAGCAAATATTCTGGTGGTCTCTGGTGGTCTGGTTTAAACTGCCAGTTGATTTACTTGCTGTAGGTTTGGAGTGAATTTTGTTAGCATGTTGTTGGAAGTTTGTGGACCGGCCCCGTCTCTAAATCAATCTATAAAATTGGACAGCTGCCAGGCTAAAAAAAAAGGCAAATGGAGGAAGGAGAAGACATTTAAAGTGTCTTCAGTAAGAAGAGTGTGTCCTGAGCTGATGGTGGTGCTGTGAGGAAACAGATGGTAATAGTGTTGTTGCTTTGATATCGATTATCCACTCTGTGCTGCACGAGATGACAGAGTTCATCATTAGCCGCAGTTATAGGAGGAAAACGGGAAAGAAAGCGGGGATTTAAGGAAAAAAACGATTTCTTATAGCTGCCAATTCAGTCTCACTCTCTGGACATGATTTATTAATAATGAGTAAAAAGTGCAGAACACCAGCAGAACTGACACAAATTGGAACCTGTTAAAATTACAACAGGTTTTCCCCAGGATGCTTCCACAAACACATAAGCTAGCCACCAGAAATAGCCACCAGAAATACACGTGGTAGGACAGAAGTAACCATAGGTAATATTAATGCTGTTAATGTAAACGTCTTTATCACTTATACTTTACTACAGCACAGTGAAATTCTTTTTTCGCATATCCCATCTTAGTAAGTTGGGGGTCAGAGCGCAGGGTCAGCTATGATACAGCACCCCCTGGAGCAGGAAGGGTTAAGGGTCTTGCTTAAGGACCCAACAGTGGCAGTGGTGGGGCTTAAACTCAGGTCTTCTCAGCAACTCAGCAACTTAACTATTTGAGCCACCACCGCACCACCGCTTCCACAGGCTATAATGAAGGCTTCAGCTTTGGCTGTAATCTGGACAATGAAAGTACACATTTTCTAGTTACCATCACACATGTGCACCTTCTTAATAAGCTATTTGCAGTAATTAGGTTCAGACGACTCCAGAAGGAACACAAAATCTTAGGATTTCGTTAAGGACATTAGTTGGGCTTCACCATAACTGGACCGTAGAGAATCTTCCTTCGCCAGCAGAAAACGAAATGCATGTTTAATGCCTCTGATTGCATTCCCCCCCTCCTTAAACAAACAAGGGAACTGATAAAACAAGCAGAATTTTTTGCAATGGCAGTGAAAGAGGCCATATTGTCCATGTGCATTACCTGTCCCTTGAAAATACAACAAAGGCAAACCTGCCGGATGCATTTTCCAGCTCTCGCAACGCAATCTGTGACTAATTAGGACCTCGGAATGGTGGGAAACTGAAATTATGCTGAGCAGTAAATAGTTTCAATGAATATAAAAAATGAGGCTAGAAAAGAAGGAAAATAAAGGTGGTTGTGGGCTGCAACACTGAAAAAGAAGCTTTTAATTCACGTTGTTCAGTGCTGTTCAGTGGGCATTTTTGCCTTTATTGATAGAAGAGATAAGAGAGGAAATGTGGGAAAGAGAAGGGTGGGAACGAGTCGGAATCGAACCCCAGTCATCCGAGTGCAATCGAGTGCCGGCGTCCATTCAGTCATGGAAGACAGACACTGATGTTGACTCGGTTCCACAGCCTTTGAGTTTTTTTAATTTGCAATTGCTAATGCATCCATGTTATAATAGAAGTAATAGCTGCATTTAATGAGCCCTTGAGCTTGTAACCAGGGGCGGTGTGTGTGTGGGGGTGTAGTTAGGGTCCCGCAGAGATCTGGTTTATTATTAGTAACAGTGTGGATTTGGTGTGGTAGGTGGTCCAACCTCATATTCTTTCATATGGCCAAAATTGCTAGCAGCGCCCCTGCTCTTAACCCTTTTGGCTCCAAAGGAACTAGATGATGAATGAAAACTGCACTTAAGCTGGGAAAAACCAGTGAATAGAATTTCATTGTGTTTCAGTGACAAATATAACTGCTACCAAATGCTGTTATTGAAGGGGCTAGTTAAGCTCCAGGGAGTTATGGGTTGATGGGTCCAGAGTATTGAAAGTGAAGGCCAAATAGAAGTGCTCATAATAACTGGGGGTTCAAGGTTCCATGCTTAGATGGTTTCAGAGTATTGAGAGTGCGGGGTTAAATAAAAGGCTTCAGAGAGCTGCAGGTGCAGGACCAAGTAGCTTTTGAGACATGAGAGTCCAGGAAAACGAATAGTGTTAAATCAGCTATATAGCAAGAAGATGTCTTCTCAAGGCAGGGACACAAATACAAAGTGGAAGGCTCAAGGAAATTGAGGTTGCAGGATCAGGTTCATATAGCTGAAGAAATTTGAAGTTGTAAGGTCAGAAATATTACTGTAAAAATCTGATGGTGAATAGTCAAGAATATGGCTGAAAGAAGAAAGCCGAGGGTGAAGGGTCAGAGATATAGCTGAAGGGTCAGAGATATAGCTGAAGAATGTTGAGGGTGAAGGGTCGGGGATATAGCTGAAGGGTCAGAGATATAGCTGAAGAATGTTGAGGGTGAAGGGTCGGGGATATAGCTGAAGGGTCAGGGATATAGCTGAAGAATGTTGAGGGTGCCGGGTCAGAGATATAGCTGAAGGGTCAGAGATTAGCTGAAGAATGTTTGAGGGTGCAGGGTCCAGAGATATAGCTGGTGTTCAGGGATATAGCTGAAGAATGTTGAGGATTTGGTGAGGGTGCCGGGTCAGAGATATACTGTAGCTGCAGAAAGTTGAGGGTGCAGGGTCAGGAATATAGCAGAAGGTACAGTACTAGCTACTTTCTGAGATGTGAGAAGGCTAACTGTGATTTTGGAGAAATCTCAGTGTATGAGTAACTATACAACTTCTAACTTCTATACAAAATCTAAGAGTGCTAAAAAGGAAAGGCGCCAGGGAGTTAAGGGGGCTATTGCTGCTAAGAGCTAAGGGGTCGGGGTCAGGTGGATGGCTGCTAAGAGCCAAGGTCATAAGGCCAGAAGGCAATGGAGTGGGCAATGCTAAAACTCAAGGTTCTTTTAGTTGCAGCTAAAAAGTGTATCTTTACTAATTATGTTTTATAGCAACATGTTAACCCAAAGTGAGACATAAAGTATGAACTAAATGGAAATTATCTGCCAAAGTTACACAAAAAAACAACACTACAAGCTAATTTGCTTCATCCACAGCCACAGAGAGCTCATTAGCTATTTTTTTCTCCTTCTAGCCTTATACATATTTATGTAATCTCCCAAGGCTTCTTTTAGCCATTGGTGACACCTGCTACCTGCGTGAGTTTCCACTACCTCCGTAAAGTCCTGTTTCGTTTAACTGTCAGTCACAGCACCGTGTCTCATGGCAGGAGTCCACTCCACTCTCGGCCCTGTCCATAGATTATTCATTTGTCTCAGCGGGAGAAACCAAAGTCAATTAGCGCTTCAATTTTTCCCTTTTTTCAGCGAGCAGCAGACTTTCAGCCACACAGCGTGCATTATTCAATCCATCAGCTCAGAGTCAACGCTCAGCTCCACACCTTCCACCACATCATCCTGGACGAGCGTCTTTTGTCTTATGGTACAGAAGGAACTATTTACAAAGCTAAAATGTTTAGGTTTCTATGTATGTATTGGACAACCAGATGTGGGAACGTGGTGGCTTATGGTTAAGGTGTTGGACTACCAACCTGAAGATTGTGGGTTTGATTCCCACCACTTCTGGGCCCCTGAACAAGGCCCTCAACCCCAAATTGCTCAGTTGTATAAATGAGATAAATGTAAGTCACTCTGGATGAGAACGTCTGCCAAATGCTGTAAATGTAAATGGTATAAACTGCTGTCTCTTTTGCCCTCCAGCCTAAATGCCATGAGAGGAGTGTGTGAGTTTTATCCAACACACTCCTCTTTGTCATTAGAAATCATCACACACACACACTCACACACACATCCTCTCACAATAAGTATTCCCTGGTTGTTTCTGGCTGGGTTTTTCTCCTCATTCCTGTCCTTCACCTGCATTGCCTTTATTTCTTATTCTCAGTCTATTTAGGGTCAGGTCAAGGGGGGGCAGGGGGTTTGGGGAGGGTTGTTGGCGGTTTGGGGGTGTAGGTCTTCTCTACTCCCACAGCATCAGATCAGCCTTCACTCATCATAACAGAATCTGATCTATCTGACGGCGGTTTTCAGCCTGTGCTTATAAACCAGTCTCGCAACCTAGATTTACAAACTAAAAGCACACATAACACCAAAAAACCTAAAGTGTACGGCTTGTGTTGCTCATTATTAAGTATGCAAATCGTTTAAACGTATCAACTGATTAAATTTACACTCAATAAAATGTTACTCTAGTATAACAGGCTTTTACCGACAATTCACAGACAAATTATATTTTATATGTATGTATATTATATTTTATAGCGGAAGTGGGAAGAAAAGAGATTCTTACAAAAATCACAAAAAACTAAAAATTTGTTGAGAGGAATTGAAACCACAGATGCTTATTGGACGGGAGAACGGCGTAAACTGACCTACACACACTGACGCAAGGCTGATTAACGCGTTCTATCGCGGCGGTCGCATGCCGGCTAATTCACAAACAGAGGCATTCCTGCATGGAGGTTTGACTGTAATGTCCTATAAAAAACCTGGATGGTAAATCATGTTTAAATCACATTCAACTTCCTAAAACTCGAGTAAAGAATCATAATACAGATCGAAATGCCATCTTAACTGATCAGTTTTTAATTAAAAAAAAGAAGCCAATGGCTTTGAATTCTTTTCCCTGAAACTATTAAGCGATTCATTCATTTCCGACTCTGAGTTTCCTCTTTGCGTTATCACATTCGCCAGCTAAATTCAATCAAAAGCTCAGTCTTGTGTGACTACTTAATGATGACCTCCGTCAGCGTCTCTCCCAGCACGCGGATCCCCGAGGACGGCGCGGCATGACATCGGAAAAGAAAAGAAAAAAAGCCCAGAAACTGATTAATGTATAATTAAAGGTTCTCGTTACATAGCGAATATCAAATATTCAAAATCGACTTTCAAACTGCAGGGACAAAAACACTTCCTTTCTTTTGTCTTGTGGTAATCGTGCCTGTCCTACAACGTCCTGTGGAGACATTAGAGACAAATTTTAACAACTAGTAGTAAGACATTTTGACAGTGTTGTCAAACTTAGTGTGCGGAATGTCCCTCAGTATCAGTGAAGGAGGACTGTATGGACCGGAGTTTGACCTGAACACACACAACAGCCCAGAGGCAAAACAACAACGTGTGTGTGTTAGTAAGAAAGAATAAAAGTGTTCTAAGAGAAGGTTTCTGTATCTGCTTAATGGTCCACTTGTTAAAAAATGAACCGAAGACAAGTGTAAATATGTATAAAGGGAGAAGCGACTCATTGGGGCCCAAGCACTCAGGATTAAAGTTATATTTCTATTCAAGGGCCTTAAAAGGGGGCAATTTTGGGCAAAGTTAGGGTTTGAGGGCCGTCTTTTTGGCCAGGTGACAGAATCAGTGCGTGACCATTCGAATTATATCTGAATGAACCCCTTTCCAGGTGCTGATATAGAAAAACTGTAACGAAAAGCCAGTTTCATCCAAACGGGTGCTTTTATTGGAATGAAGCGGAGGACTGGAGGAGGAAAAGTGGTAGTGCGCTGGTTAAGGTGCTGGACTGCTAACTGAAAGATCGGGGTTCGATTTTCAGCACCATTTGCCGCAGGAAATGTTGAAATAACGGGTTTAAACCTTTAGAACAGTTTCGCTTCGGTTGACTTTCCAGTAGCGCAAACAAATTTCCAGCGGCTCTCGGGACGTACAGGCGACTTAGCCGGCGTTCCGTTTGGTTTGTTTGTATCCCAAAAAAATGCTTCGTATGCAACTTTCTTGCAAATTTTTTTATTCAATGCATTTTATTAGGGTGAAAATTCGTAAGGTTTTCACTTCATTATCTGACACTGACTCTTACTAAAGCAGTGTATCGTTTCAAAAAACTGACAACAGGTTATAAATAGGAGTTTACAATTATATATAAATAGTAAATATCTATAACCTGTTTATAAATAACAACACAACAAATGTACAATATATAAAACGACACTTACTGCAAGAATATTTGACAGGAAACTGGCTAAAAAAAGTTTCCATATTAATGTTGAATAAACATATTTAAAAATGTCACCCGATCCACACAAATCGAACCTCACTCACTGGTGTAATGATGTCATTTATAAAAAGGCTCATGAATAAATCAGTGAAGAAATCTGTGTGAATCTTTTTCAGTCTTTTGGAGGGACTCTTCTTTAGGCTCGGTGTGTCCCAGTGTGTCCACGGTGGAGGTATTTCAGTTCCTCGGTCTGTGGAGCATGCTCAGTAGAAGTTATTGGTTTCTCCAGCTCAGTTAACAGCAGGTGAATAAGAAGAAGGATCTCATCAGCGCCGCCAGGTGATTTGCCTGTAATCGGATTCGCCCTCTCCAACTCTTGGAAACAAATTAAACTCCACTTGCTTGAGGAACACGCTGAAGACGTCTTCAAACTCCATCAGGGCAGCAGAAGGATGAAAAACACTCGGAGCTAATTGAAGCGATCTGTTTTGGACCTTGGGAGGATTGTGCCGAGTTGCTTTGCGAGCACTTGCTTCGTTTATCTGCAGGATTAATCAGACCGCTTAATGAATGAGTTAATCTGCGGGTGGAGAAAAGCAGCGTTATCGATTAGGAAACGTACTCGTGTTACCGTGGGGGCCGCCCTGGGCTTAATTTGCACAGTCAATCAAACAATTAATGAAGTTGTAAGAGAGAGAATGTGTGTCGGAGTGAAGCCGGTGTAGAACCTTGGAGTCCTGACTTTAAGAGTTGTTTTAAATGAGCACAAATTTATTCAACAAGTAAACGTAAATAAATCAGCCTGGTTGATCACCGCTTCCTTTAAACTCTGGATTCTCACTGGTCCAGAACAGCAACCTGATCAACCTGATCAGTTCTATAGTCATTTAATCATCACTCCTCTCGCAGATCCACACGGTCCACAGGAGGGTCGAGGATCCAAATCCTGTACCTGAGTAAAAGTACAAGTACTTATGGAAATAGTTACTCAAGTAAGAGTATAAAAGTCTCTGATTCAAAATCTACTCCAGTTATTTGATTGACACAAAATAAAAATCCTGAATTACAAACTACTTGTTGAGTTTTTACATCCCGTCTCCTCTAAAGTCTCTCTGTCCTGATGATATAAGACAGATTAAAGTAATGTAAAGTCCATCTCAGTCCTGCGATGGACATTAACATCACATCACCTGTCATTTACAATTACATACAGATGTTTTACCGATGTTTTTTTACCTGTAACAGTTAAACTCGGTCTTTATTTTCTATCTCTTGAGATCAGTTCCTTCAAAAACACACTTTATTTCCAGATTTGCTGTTTATGTAAATGCACTGATTTTGTCTGGATTGTTGTAAAAATGCAGGACGTCCCAGTTTTGCTGTTCAGTTTTGTGTTTAATGGATAGGAAAATGTGTTTGGATGTTTAGAATAAACGTTTGTTCATGCATGTGTGTGTGTGTGTGTGTGTGTTTGTAGGTTCAGAAGATATCTGTTGTTGTTTGGTCGTGAGCGCATACGAGGATAAAAACTACGACTGTGTGTTTCAAAGTTGTATTTTTTAATTTAAATTCTGTTTTCTTGTATAACTAGTTTGAGACGATATCAGAATGCCACACTCCTGGACACCTGAGCAGGAACCTCAGGAACCCTAAGCAGGAACCTTAACTCCAAATTCCAAATACTAGAAACATAAATGTACAAAATTCCAAAACTGTGTAATTGATTTTTTTCTATAACAAGGTAAAAACTTGCCCAGACAGATTTTCCTCCAGCTTCACTAATGTTCCTCCACCTCCCAGAGCATGCTGGGAGTCTGTGTTGTAGTCTACAATGAACTGGGCTCTCGCCGTGGTGTGTTTTTGCAGGAGGAATGTAAGAACTTAAAAATCTTAAAAACTGAAATCTGACTCAGAACAACCACATACTGTACTTCTTATAGACCTTCAGTAGATCCCTTCGGGACAGAAGATCAATATTCCTCTCTGATCTCATTATCTCCTGATAAAAAAATGGATCACATGAGCATCAACCTGGCAAGAAAATAAACCAGTCAATGAATCCACATATTAGACGTCAGTAAGCATGAGGGAAGCTATAACATCTCTTGAAGTGGTGGCCAGCAGATGCACCAGACAGCTTGATTGCTGTTTTCTCAGTAGGGTTGGACGTCCCGAGCGGCGGGAGACTCCAGCATAATCGATGTGGTTTCTCACAGATTGATAGAAAATGGCAATCAGCCTTAAATTCACCAGGGAGGAAAACACTATTAACTCGCTCTGCTCTCCTTTATTAAGCAGAGGGGATGTTTTTTTTTTTTATTTCGAGTCCCTCAACGTGTCCCGTGAGCAAAGCCGAAAGTCTCGCTTAGCAAAGTGGCTAAACAAAGCAGGGGAATGAAAACGATTCACGGAAGAAAAAAGGTTGGAAATGTAGTTCACGTTAATAAAAGACGCAATTCAGAACACTTATTACTTAGAGTTCTAATACAGTACAGCACAGTTTCTCAGGGGGATTTAAATCTGTGTGTGTGTGTGTGTGTGTGTGTGTGTGTGTGTGTGTGTGTGTGTGGTGCAGTACATAATAACCAAAGAATCATATTACATTGAACACCACGCTTTGACGTTTATTGAAAAATGAACAGCTTCTTCTCTCTCTATCTCTCTCTCTCTCCTTTCCTCTCTCTATCTCTCTCTTTCTCTCTCTCTATCTCTCTCTCTCTCTCTCTCTCTCTCTCTTCTCTCTCTCTCTCCTTTTCCCTCTCTCTCTCTCTCTCTCTCTCTCTCTCTCTCCTTTTCCCTCTCTATCCCTCTCTCTCTTTACATTTATATTAATACACAACATGAAATTTGTAAAAAAATTCATTAATAAAAATGCATCCTGTCTTACTTTCTTACTGTAAACTCTATTAAAGCGCGAAGAACCCTGTGATATAAAAAGAACAATAATCTTTAAAAAGGTTCTAGAGGTCTGGAACTCCCTTTAGGGGTAAGTCCATCTTACAGGAGTGTTTCCCAAAAAAAGGGAAGTTTAAAAAAGGAAGAGGTAGTGCAGTGATTAAGGTGTTAATCAGGGTTTGATTCCCAGTACCACCAAGTTATCACTGCTGGGCCCCTGATCAGGACCCTTAACCTCTAACTGCTCAGTTGAATAAAGGAGATGAATGTGAGTCACGCTGGATAAGGACACCTGCTAAATGCTGTAAAATTTAATTATAAGACGTGTTTTTAATGCTGATGTGGGCATGAAACCCAGTAGAAGAGCAGGTTCCTCTGCAGGGGCGCAAGGAACAGCACTGTGGCAGTGTGCATCTTGCTGTGCTTTGGTTTTCTGTAGTGTGGATTGGGGGAGAGAATGGATAGATAAATGTCTCAGGAGACTTTAACCTCGCTGTCCTGGGTCCTGCTGGCGATAGTGGAAGAGACTGCTGGTGTCCAGTTTGCTTGAATACTTAATGGCCTCAGCGAATAGCTTCACCACCTGCGAGAAAGAAGATGCTTTATTTCTAACCAAGGAACAGATTTCTTATCATACTGTTGGACACGTCTGACTGCTGGATTTGTGCAGGAAAGAAAGAAGCTTTCAGACACATCTGTCGGGCTGCCAGCTTTATAGCGGCTAGATGATCCATTGATGTTCATGTTTACAGATTCCATCTTCGGTTATTTTTACCGCCATTATGTTCCCTATGTGGGGAGTTTATACAGTAAACTAGAAATGGTTTAATACAGCGGGTACTTTGACTTACGAGTGTCCAAACTAACAGGTTTTTCGAGATACGAGTCGTCTCTGCCGATTTTTTGCTTTGAGTTGCGAGATAAAAATTCGGATTACGAGGCAGCTTTAGACACCCAACCGCTAGTTAGCGTAGCGAACGCCACAGTGAACGGCGTAACATCCGTCCAGCATCCCGTGTGTCACTGATAGCTAGTCAGACATGCGCGTTAGCAAGTGGAGTCGTCTGATCTCCAAGGTAAACGCTGTACATTATACTTAATAAAACCAGTTTATTCCAGTACATCCTATTGTAGTGTTTTTATACAATATTCATTATTTATACATTTTTTTGGGGGAATCCGGAACGAATTAATGGCATTTCAATTACTTTCAATGGGAAAAACTGATTTGACATTCGAGTAATTTGAGTTACGTCATGGAATAAATTAAACTCGTAAGTTGAGGCACTGCTGTATAGGGAGAATTGTGTTAGTGAATTGAGCACATGTTATGAATTCTGTGTAAATTTGGTGTGATAAATATCCTGAGTGATACAAATGGAAGTCTGCTTTAATCATGTACTGGAAAATACTGTATGCGACTTCATCTAATAAAACAGTTTAAATAGAAAACGGAAGTTTGTGTAAATATATCGATACTATTGAGATTATTTTTCACAATACTGTATCGATATGTTAACCCTGGGTAACGATAAATACTTCAATTTTGTTTTAAACTGATTTACATTTCTCACCGCTTCTGTAGATGTTGCTGTCAAAAGGTCACTTTTCCAAAGCAGGCATGACGGAAAAAATGAACCTTTATTAAGGAATTACAATATAATGTACGCAATACATTGTGCTATATAGTATTATAACCCATGTATCGTATTGTAAGCGAATCAGAAATTAACCACTGATATATTAGCCAGTTTTCAGTCTCGACAGCAAAACACTAACTAATGAAGTCTGGGGTTAAAACTCGGCATTAATTAAAATATTTAAAGTTTTAGGCAACAATTTTGATTAAAAGAGTAGAAAATATATGTAATTTATTACTCAACCTGGAAGTTGGTGATAAGAGGGACGCCGTAGTCCACAGCCATTCTGCGGATGAGGAAGTTCTCATTGACAAACTTGGTGTTGTTATTGGGAAGATTTACCACCAGGTCGATATGGCCATCACTGATCAGACTGCACAGTTAGAAACCAGAATTGTCCAAAGAACATGCTTTAACACCTGATGCTGGAGCTGTACATCACTTATTACCATCACTTTTACACAAAAATGCCAAATTTGTTAACGTTGATTAATCATGGCTGACTCACACTTATCTTTAAAACACAAAAGCTGCCGATGCAGAAGAATCGCACACAGACACTATGCCTCGAGATCAGAAGGCTAATAGAGGCCAAGAGGTCAGATCTTGCAAGGAGCCCCAGACCCAAGAGAGATTGGAAGTTATTTTGTCACCTATTGCACCAAAGTGCTTGGTGATGGTCTTGTAGCTTATTTCAGCCTTGTGTAGGTCTACAATCTTGTCCTGATATTTTTTGTTATTCTGTCTCTCATTGTTGGAATATAAAATTATAGTCCAAATGTCCAAAATAAGCAGGAGATCATTTTTTATCCTTCACTGTATGGTCTGGTGTGGTGTGGAGTGTAGTGGAGTAATCTGGCGTCTTGTTGTGTGGTTCGGTGGGGTGTGGAGTGGTGTTGTGTAGGGTTGAATTGTAGCATTGTGTGGAGTGGTAGAGATGTGGTATGGTGTTTGTGGTGGTCTTTGTTGTGTTGTGGTGGTGTTGTAGGGACTGGTCTGGTGTAGACCAAAGACAACCAATGACCTTTACATTTTATTTGTAATATGAATGGTGGGGCATTAGGGCAGTACTCACCTTCTGATACTGGGTAAATTGGGGTTTTTACAGTCCTTGCTTGGCCATGACACTGGTGTAGTGGGCACGTCATTGGCATTGAGCCAGGTAGATGTAGCTTCTGTGGCATAAAGCTAAAAACGAATAAACATAAATAAATGTAAATAATAAAACAACGCAAATGCAATAAATAACTAGACTGGTAAATCAATAAAACTTTGTCTTTACAGCTCACTAAAAAGACAAGAAGGCAATAAAAAAAACGAGGAATCACCCTAAGATGGTGAACTAACAGGAAACGTTTTACTTTTAAAATGATCACAATGAAAATAATAGTAATCGCTAATGTTGAAGGTTCGGTTCTGCCACTGCAAAGTGTGTGTTAAGTTTGCATGTTTTCATTTTGCTTTAAGGGCTTCGTCCAGGAACTCCAGCTTTCTTTCCCCAATCACAAAGACAGTCGAGACTGACTGATGTCAAAGTAGCGTGAAAGCAGTTGTGTAAGTGTGTAAATGTGCCCGGTTATGGTCTGGCCCCCCCTCCCTGGTGTTTCCCACCAATTGCCCAGAGTCCCCTGGAACAGACTTCAGTCACCCTGTGACCGTGTGTAGGACAAGCACTACAGAAGAATGATGGATGGATGGGTAGATTGATGACTGTGAAAGCTCTGACACCAACCTCCTCCATGCTTTCCACCATTTGGGAAGACACTTATCAACAAGTGACTTTAATTTCTACAGCGTTCTGGTAAAGACTTCCTTCAGGCATTTGCTCTTCTGACAGAGCTGTCACAGCTCGATAATGGTGCTGCTATAGATCACATGACCAGTAATGACCTCTGTAATGTGCTGACTTTAATCAGATGAGTTCTTGCAGGATGTTGGTGGCCATTTTGAACAAGCCCTTCTCACTGGAAAGCTTTTGGGGACTTGCTAAGCACATATGTGCTCCGTCCTCCTTATCAGCAAAGTAAACAGTCTGTAGTTTGGCGTGTTCCCTGAGTTTGCTACATCAAGTGCAGCTTTAGTCGCTAGATGAAGGCAGAGGATGATCAGCAGTGTGTTGGGAGAACATTATCCTGCTGGAACCTATTCACCATGTCTGTTCAGGCGATGGTTATTACATTGTCTCCAACACAACAACATCCAGCTTAACAACCTGCAGCTCCAGGAGTCCCTAGTTGAACCCTTAGCTAAGGTTACTAAGGTTACGAACCCTCAGCATCCCAATGACCTCATTTACTAATTGTAATTTTGCTAGAAATTTGCACTGGTATATGAACCGTTTTCAGCATGGAAACACACTGGTTTAATTACACAGGCGTCAGGGAGCCGTTCAAATCTTGTTTGTGTCAGTGGAAAGTTAAATGAAGCCAAATGAAGCTTACAAAGTTTACAAAATCTGTTATCAGTCAGTAAAAGTCGTTTCGAAAGGGTCGACTTGTGATACCAACACAATAGGGGTTTTGATTGACAGATGGGTGGCAAAGGTCACAATTTATTTTATTTTTATTATATTGGTAATAGTGTGTCCGGGTGACTGGAACGAATCAATCTGCATTTCACAATAGAACATTTTGCCTTAAGAACTGTCCTCTGAAACAAAGAAAAATGTGTGCTACGGTTCAGCTTTAATCTAAAAGAAGGTCGGTTCCTCATCCTTCATCCGAATTCACCAAAACAATGATCCTTAAATAGATTTAAAAAAAATAAAAAATTTTACTCACTTTGAAACCCTCTTCTTTAAGCTGGTGAGCAATGGACAGGAAGTCTGGCCTAAATAAATGCTGGGAAAAAAAAGACAAAAAAAGAAGGAAGAGAGGTGGGAAAAACAAAAGGGTCATCTGGAGAGAAATGATAGAGAAGATGACTGAGACACATTTCTATTCCTCGCCATGTCCGTATCAGAGGCTTAAGCATGGCCGTGTAATGAGCGTGACAGATCCTTGGCCTTCCGGCTCGACCATTAGACAGGCAGACCCGGAGCCGGGCGCAGCGGCAGCTTAATACCGAGGAGAATTTTACACTCTCATTCCTACTCCAGATTCCATTAGAAAATAATGCAGCTGTAACAACCTGACAGTGACCCCCTGACTAGACACTCCGCGTCTCAGCCCCGAAAGCAGAACAACAAATATTAAATAATCAAACATGCTGCATGGCAGACGTGCTGAAGGGCTCCGGCGTGTCAGAACAAATGTCTTTCTGTTAGTTCTGCATGGAGGCCAGGAAGTTTGGGTGTAGACATCAGAACCAATCAAAACTCAGACTTTACAATACCATCAGAAAAGAGAAAAAAATTAATATTGTAGAATTTGAGCGAGAATCTGTCCTAAAAGCTAATGAAGTTATTTGTTATGAATGACGATTACATTTAAAACATTTACTGAGTTGCTTTTAAATAAGATATTTCTATCTATCTATCTGTCTATCTGTCTTTCTGTCTGTCTTCTCTATGTCTATCTATCGTCTATCTGTCTTGTCTATCTACAGTATCTATCTATCTATCTGTCTGTCTGTCTGTCTGTCTATCTATCTATCTATCTATCTATCTATCTATCTATCTATCTGTCTGTCATCTGTCTGTCTGTCTGTCTATCTATCTATCTATCTATCTATCTGTCTATCTATCTGTCTATCTATCTATCTATCTATCTATCTATCTATCTATCTGTCTGTCTCTATCTATCTGTCTATCTGTCTATCTATCTATCTATCTATCTATCTATCTATCTATCTATCTGTCTATCTATCTGTCTATCTATCTACTATCTATCTGTCTACTGTCTGTCTCTCTATCTATCTATCTATCTATCTATCTATCTATCTGTCTATCTGTCTGTCTATCTACAGTATCTATCTATCTATCTGTCTATCTATCTGTCTGTCTGTCTATCTGTCTATCTCTATCTATCTATCGCTAATCTATCTATCTATCTATCGTCTATCTATCTATCTATCTATCTCTATCGTACTATCGTATCTGTCTATCTACAGTATCTATATCTATCTATCTATCTATCTATCTGTCTATCTATCTATCTGTCTGTCTGTCTATCTATCTATCTATCTGTCTATCTGTCTGTCTATCTATCTATCTATCTGTCTATCTATCTATCTATCTATCTATCTATCTATCTGTCTATCTATCTATCTATCTATCTATCTATCTATCTATCTATCTATCTTCTATCGTCTACATTATCTATCTATCTGTCTATCTCTATCTATCTATCTATCGTCTATCTATCTATCTATCTATCTATCGTACTATCGTATCTGTCTATCTACAGTATCTATCTATCTATCTGTCTGTCTGTCTATCTATCTATCTATCGTATCTATCTAGTATCTATCGTATATGTGTCTACTCAGTATCTATCTATCTGTCTGTCTATCTATTTGTCTGTCTGTCTGTCTGTCTATCTATCTATCTGTCTGTCTGTCTATCTATCTATCTACACCTGTGCTACAGTTAGAGCTGATCTAATTGATTCCCTCTGGCCAATCAGAATTGAGAATTTACATTTCTGTCATATGGCAGACACCTTTATCCAGAGCTTATTCGTTGAGCATCTGAACAGTTGAGAGTTAAGGGCCGTGCTCAGGGGCCCATCAGCAGCAGCTTTGTGTTGCTGGTAATTGATCCCATTATCTTCCTACCAACAGTCCAACAACTTCAACCAATTAGCTACCATTTTAGCAGTGCTGAGGTATAAGTGAGAAGATCGCACAGACGGTAGTGCAGTCGAATGACAGATGGTAATCTGAGGTTTAAACTGAGTGCCAGGCTGAACTGGTGTATATTAAGTCTGAGCTCATGAGCCCTGAAGCTTCTGCGACACTCCTCCAGGAAGTGATTAAATCAACAGATTTGCTTAGTTTGTTCTTAACTGATCTAATTATCTACCCAATTTAACAAGTTTTCAGGGAAAACATGTAGGACTAAGTGTTGGAGGACTGTTGGAATTGTAACTAGGAAAAAAACTTCCTGGTGGGAAAAGTTTGGTGTGATTGTGATGATGATGATGATGATGATGATGGTGATGATGGAAGTTAGAGAAGCAGACGGAGAATAGCAGGTTTTAGATTTCTGGCATTTGGCCGACTTTCTTCACCAAAGCTTACATTTCTTTCATTTATACAACTGAGCAGTTGAGGGTTAAGGGCCTTGCTCAGGGGCCCAGCAAAGGCAGCTTACTGGTGTTT